>CM054183.1:52744570-53092070 GCA_028829895.1 Sinotaia quadrata
AATGCAACAAGGACTACTATGACTATTAATATGAATGCAACAAGGACAATGTAAAACAAAGTTGATGGAGATGATAACAATGATGGCAATGATGACGATTATGTTGTTATTTTACACTCACCTAAGTTTCCATCTGTAGCGATAGGCAAGAGCGACCAAAAGAATGAAAACAAAAAGAATGCAAGATGCCGAGGCACCAAAGAACATTCCTGTATAGTCTCCACACTGCCTCTCCAAGTGGGCAATCATGCTATAGATGTCCTCCATCTGTTTTCTCCATCCGTCAGACTGAACACATACGTAATCGGCATGCTTGCCTAAGAACACTTTCGAGTCCCGCATCCATCTTAAGAAATCGATATTGCTGCACATACACGCTATGGGGTTAAAGGTCAGGTCAACGGTCACGTTGTATGTTTCAGAAACCTTGTCCAGGTGATCACGTGCTGCTTGGGGCAACGTGCTCAGTTGATTCTGTGTCAGATTGAGGCAGGTAAGATTCGTCATGTGGGAAATGTTCTCTTCAAACGATTTCAGGCGATTAAAAGACAAATCTAAACTTTCCAATCTTTTCATGGTACTGAATGTTCCGTTTGGAATTGCATCTATATCAACAGCAGATAATTTTAATTTTTCAAGGAACTCAGTGTTTGCAAAAATATTTTGTCCTGGAAGAGCCTCGAAAATGCTCTTCATTGAATTACCGCTTAATTCCAGACTTTTTACCTGTGGTAGATGACGAAAAAAGACTGGCGTAATGTAAGTGCACGAGACGTACTCTAAGTGCAAGTGAGTTAGCTTATTTAATCCTGAGATGATATCCCAAGAGGGAAAGTAATTGTTTCCAGCATGAACTGAGTGTAAGCTATTGTTTGGGTTGAATGGTTTATGAAATTGGAGCCAGGACATTAATCCAGCACGCCTCACTTTCAAAACTTGTAGTTTTGGCGGCAACGTGAAGGTCTCGTCGTAGATTCGTTCTTGACCTTGAACTCGGAATGGTGAGGTTAATGGATGTTTTCTCTGTTTATCTACTGAATTATAATTGTTTTCTGGGAAAATATAACCTTGGATTTCGAAGTTTTCAATGGACAGAATCTCCAGGTTTTCTAGGCATTGAAATTCTTTGATATAATTCGGCCGAAACGCTAACACGTTGTGGTCAAGGTAAACGTTCCTAAGTGACGTGGGTACACAACTACAAAGCACACCATCGTCAAACCCTTCAATCGTATTGAACATGGCATAGACCGTATGCAGACTTGTCAGATATTTCATGTATCGCAAATGACTACAATTCAGAGTAATTCTTTCGATTACGCCCAATTTAATCAGAGTAATATTTAATATCTGCAATTTCGTCTTTGCTAAGCCTTGAAAGGCAAGACCTAGCACATTGAAGTCCAGCGCGTTTCTAGAGAGATTTAGAATAGTGAGTTCCTTCAGAGCGCTGAATGAATGACTTCCCAAATAGTAGATACCACAGTCAGAGAGGTCCAGACGTTTAAGATGTGGCACGTTCATAAATGTTTCATTTATCACGACATAAGTATTGAAAGATGGTGGCGATCTTAGCCTGAGAGATGTTAACTGAGTTAATTTCCTGAAACCAGACTGAAAGTAATTATTTTTAACTATATCAAGTGACAGTTCTTGAAGATTTATAAGATGTGACAAGGCAACGTCTGGATAATAATCCTGTGTCGTGTCATGCGCAGTCTGCATAGAATATTGTTCTTTAGACACCATTGTTCGGATTTTGGTTAAGTCAGAAATACCTGTAAGCGTATTTAGATTCATTTTATTCTTCAACAAAGAAGATGATCTCTCACATTTGCTAAAAGTTGTATGTTTACTTTCTAAATGTAATTCCACTAGGCGAAGCAAAGGAATAAATATTCCAGGAGGATAAACAAATTTGGTCGAGAATAAACAGTTTGCCGACAGATCTAGTTTCCTTAGATTGGTCAGATTTTGAAATGTGTTTTCCTCCAGATCATAAATAATATTATGTGACAAATCTAACGTTTCCATGACAGTCAATTTGGCAAAACTAAAGTTTTTCAGACAATCGAGATTATTTCCTCGTAGTGTTAGAGTGGCGGTGTTGATTGGAATGTCATCAGGAATTTTAGACAAATTTCTGTGTGCACAATCTACAGATACTCCAGACCCAGCGGGATCAAATTTGCAATTGCAGAGATCAGGACACGTGACTACGGCGATAACGTAAAGATTGCAGTAAATTATGAAAATGCTCAAGTAGATCTCGTTTGATCTTGCCATGTTTCTGCAAAGTACAAGTTTCAAATATTTTCAAGAATTTTATGTAATTCCCTATTTCTTGTATATTACACTGTCACAAAAAGTAATATCTCCTCTCAATCTAGGGTTGTCTGTGTTCGTCTATGTATAAAAATTAATGCACAACAAAAAGTAAAATTATTTTCTCTCTCCCTTTATTCTATTCCTAGCAGTCTTTAATCCTTGCTTTTAGTAACAACTGTGGTACTAGATTGTGAATAGTTAGGTGAATAAGTAGGTAAACAAGTAGGTAAATATGTAGGTAAATATGTCGGTGAATAGTTAGGTGAATAAGTAAGTAAATATGTAGGTAAATATGTAGGTAAATACGTATGTAAATATGTCGGTGAATAGATAGGTGAATACGTAGGTAAATATTTAGGTGAATAAGTAGGTAAATATGTCGGTGAATAAATAGGAGAATAAGTAAGTAAATACATAGGCGACTAAATAGCTGAATACGCACATAAATATGTAATTGAATGTAGGTGAATAAGCAAGTAAATATGTAGCTGAATTGTTAGGTGAATAGCTTGTAAAAATCAAGTGCTGCCTGTATGTTTGAGACGTCCAGACGCACTGACGGGACAGGATTGTTTGTGAACGTAGACAGAAAAAAATGCAGTCATGTGTAAAGCTTCACACAACACTTGCTGTTCTACTGTTAACGTGGTCAGACTGATTTCTTGGTCAAAACTGCCTGGAAACGTATAAACCCTTGCGGGTATTAATCAACACAATGAAGACGGGAACTGGGGGAGATAAAATTGAATCTATAAATGAGGATGACTAAAACTGAAAGATCAACCAGCACGGTATGTCGTTGTTTGTATCTTTAATACAATTGCTGACCAGATTTTCCACAGATCATGTAGAGCTAGCATTAATGAAAGCAAATAGAAAACTGTCTAGATTATTAAAAAACCATTGCGTCTGCATATGTAAATGATTAAACTGATGGAATTGATTTTTTAGTTGAAGTAGCACTGTAATGGGAAGATGTAGATCAGAGAACGTCTTATGATGAAATTATCCACAAAAGCTCTAGTGGAGACGTTAAATTGTAATCGTAACCACCCTCACCACCGTGTGTGAGAGAGTTCATTCATTCATTGGTCATCGGTTCATATCAGCAGCATCCTTCGGACTACCAGCTATGTGACGTTTTGCCGTGAGGTGGGCAAAATGTTAATTCTCCACCACCCCGGGCCGCCCGTAAGCTTAGGCTAATCCCCCAAACGCACCTTCTGCCTGGCCACACGTGATAGAAAGGTGAATGATAGATAATTATAATATAGAATAGAAGAGTGATAGTTCTAGAACATAGCTCGAGCCCCCTGATACATACAGCCAGGGTACTGTGGCAAAGGTACTGTCTGTTGATTGCTTAATTATTATATTAATTTATGATATTAAATTCATACTTAATACACAAACAATAATTCTTCCATGCAATCAACACACACAGTCACCCGATGGAGTCTTTGTCATTGCGGTCACGAGAGCGACTAGGTCAATTCCTGGATAGTCTGTTAACTGATTAATTCTCTGTCCAAGTGTTAGCTGTTCACGTGGTTGAGCTGCGCTTTGATTGGTTAGTTTAATGAGTTGTCTAGATTCTCTAGAACATTCAGGTATGTTTCCAGCCTGGTGATGAGGGTCAGCCTTTCTAGAAGTTAGGTTTACGTGTAGTCTATTTTTAGAGGAGGGGTGAGTGTGGACTACATAAGCCATTATGTGACAACCCTGATTAAGAATAAAAGTAGAGTTCCAAGTTTATTAAAGTCACACTAATATCGACAATAAAATAGCTATTTGTTCAGGGTTAGCAATATATATTTTTTAATTCATTAGGTTCATTAATTTCAAATATAAGAGATACGATAAGTATTCATAATAATTCTAACATGACATTTAAATAAGAAGTTACAATAGAATTAAAATTTACTTTTCAAACGCAGAATAGTAATGATAGCGACTAAATAGGAACTTGATTAAATAGGAAATATCAAGATAACGGCATACAATTCTTAAGAACATTCCTCTCAAATGTGTGACGAGTTAAATTATTCTTTTAAAAAATTGTGTATTTACACGAATACGGTTTTTTTACATATCGCAAACAAGCAAAGCATTTAGCTTCAAGTCAAATAATTAACGATATCAAGGGAGTTGCGAACAGTTAACACCTGGACAAAAGTACTGTCGCGTGGCGGATTAACTTCAGATGCTCTCGCACTGAATAATAAATATTCCAATCAAACTGATCAGATTCTTAATGGCCGAATTACCTGAGATGTATGCTAGGGAGATAGCATTCTTTATTATCCTTATTCTACTGAATTATTTTCTGTAATGCCTCATTGAGCCATCTCATGCCAACTAAAACTGAAATAAAGGTTCCAGTATTTAATATATTCTTAAATATTTTAGTTGATTAACAAATATGAATATAAATTCCAATTGGTGCAAATTACTTTGAAAAGAATAATCGCAATAACGTATTTTTATTTTATTTGGTGAATTATCTTTAAATACCGTATTTTATCAATCGTTTTTATTGTACGGGTTTATAAATGTGCGGAGAATAATTGTTTGGGGTTTTCTGTTTCTTTCTCAGCGAAGTAGTAGATATATTTGAAATCATAAGTTTTCATCGATCAATTTCATGTACCCCGATAAGACAGAGACAGAAGTCGACACCGCTCTGAAAGAATTTACCAGGATGCTTAGGGCCCCACCGCTCTCACCCTTGACAGACACGCCATCGCGAGCAGCATCGACCGATACATCAACCTCAACAACAAAACTCCAGAGAGCAACAACACTTACAACAGAACAGGGCGACCATCAAAACACATCAGAAAACGACAGCAACAACAAGATAGCCAACAACAGCAGTCTGAACAATAACGGCAACAGCAACAACAACAACAACGCAAACAGAACCTCCGCCGACAACAACAGCAATGGCGGCACAGTGAGAAGCAATATATGCAGGGGTGATATTTCAATCGCCCCATTGCGGATATGATATAACTGCTGGTCAACCATTTATACTGGCCGCCAGCGCCTGACTTCATGCATCCCAAAGGACACCGGGAATAGCAACAACGCTAGTGCCAAGAACAACGACAACACCACCAGTGAGGAGGATAGGGGGGATGAACATCCCAGGCGCTAGGTACAGACTTGGTATGATTCTAGCCAGGGCTCTGTAAGACACCCCCTAACCTTAACATCGCGAACGAGAGCAACAACATCAACTAGAGCTTTAGCCCACGGACTACCGGATTAAAGCCGGCCTTTGCCGGACAGACATGATTTTAGCAACGGATGAGCGAACTGCAAACTATCGGCAACAAGCTTCGCGATATGGAAAACACAACTGTCAACACTACAAGCACAAAATACAGGGAGGGGTAAGGGACTACAGATCTCTACAGGAACAAAAGCTACAACTTTTAACGCCACAGATACAAGAAACAGAGAACACACAACTCAGCAGGAACACAATCCAACCGGAAACAAAAAACTACAAATCCCATAGAAAAGCAGGCACCAGTAAAGAAATACAACATCTACAGCGCACAAATCCAACCACCCTCTTCAGAATAAAATGAGAAGAAGGCTCCACAGGAGATCCACCAGAAACCGAGAACATCTAAAGAAGATGAAGAGTTTTCACGCACTCCCTGTGTAGCAAAAGAGGTTAACAAAACATGTGTGAGAGAGTTTTCTTTTTCCGCTCTGATGATATGCGTGCAGAGCGACAGAGAACCATGTAGTCATCAAGGAGAGAATGGTTGGCAAGCAGATGTGGTTCTCTGTCACCGTCATGAATAAAGCCTCAAGTAAATTGTAAACAAGGTGTTACATATTCATCTCTGGCTGTGGCTGTCATCAGGCGTGTGACGTAATATCTGTCCTTCATCATCATCGTGTCACATCTCGCATCCTGTGGTGACCCACTACACTACTACACACCCGACAACCCCGTCACATTTACAAAAGCGTACACTTATTAAAAGACAACATCTACATTTTATTCTGGAACAACAACTTTAGTTGTCTCATTATACTTCTATTTATTATAATGTTCTCATAGAGTACCTTAGTATGTAAATTTATATGTACATATGAATTAGTTTTGTACGGCAGAAAGCATGTAGGGTAAATAGTCTGAAACTATGTTTACGAATTTTTAAGTGACGTTAGCTAGTCGCCGATTAAGACCGTTATTGACTCCAGTCGAGAATCAGTGACGTAGGTCGAAACCTTTTAGCTTTAATGTAGCCTGCCGGTCGTTAGCCGGATTTAAGGTGTGAGATTGTACCATTGCCGCTTTGCTATTGTCCAGAAGTTTTAATAAAGGACCTAACGTGCTAGACAAATGAGGAGACAGTGGTGAAAATTTTAATTCTCACCCACAAAAAATAATGGGAAATGGACAAACGCAAGTCATGTGACTAAAGTGACATCATGAATCGAGAGTCCATTTTGGTCTTTATCCAATGCGAATCTAAGACTGAATGGACCTCTGGAAAGTCCGTTCTGACTGACGTGAGGGTTGTCTGTAGTATTGTCATAATGACTGACATAAATGTTGTGTGTTGTATAGTCATTAAATGAGTGATATAAATGTTGTGTGTAGTATAGTCATTAAATGACCGTAAAGAAAGTAGAGAAAGGAATTTCTATTTTCTTCATTTTGAGTTTCTGAGAGAGAAATCCTCGAGTGTGTATTCGTCTATTATGTCAGCCTTTGAGAGACCATTAAAAAGTAAGGAGGTTGACGCATTTTTCAAGAAAAAGGGAGAAACTCCCAACTTGTTACAGACTGGCAACATAACTACTTTCTGGAAATTAAGTCCCTTACATAAAAGCTGCAGCTGTGATTATTTTGTTCAGACAGGAATTATCGACATTTTTCTCTATATCTACATTGTATGATATTTCAATTCGTCAGTTGTTAATTTTGTTGGGGACGCACGTTTGGATAAAATCAGAATAAAAGCGTGTATACTCTTTACACCTAATATATTATTGTGTTTACGTAATACACAGATAGGTATTTGACAAACATTTCAACTTACTTTCAGCTTAACTATTATACTGGCTTTTATTGCATACATCGATATAATAACAAAAAGAAACTGATTATGAAAATGCGGAGCGTCTGACAGTTTAATTATATGATATAAGAAGTAATATTCATACGAAAATTTGTTAAGCAACAAGTGTTTACAAATTTTTACTATTTAAATGTTCTGAATGAAAGGATGATTATTATCATGTAAAGTTCGGAATTTACCGTCAGTTAAAATTAATATATCATAATGATACTTACAAAACGTAGCGAAGTTGCGACACAAACACATTAATAACTGTCTTTATTTGTTTGACTTGCCTCTTGCCGATACTGGTTTTATGATTTCTCGAAACCGATACTGGAAGAATGTATTTAAAGAAGGAAATATCAGCTATTAGTGTTCCTCTTCTCTAAAACAAGAACTCTTGTAACTTATGAAGACAAGGAAAAATATCAACAATAAATCTTTGTTCACTAATACATAAAATTTCAAAGGTTGTAAAACAAATACGGTATTAATGAGGGCATATTTATGTATGTCATGCCGCGATCTCCATTTTCACACACACAATTAATCCCCCCTCTTCATCATGCATACAATACCATTTTCTTCCAGTGATATGATAGCTAGTAGATATGACTTTAGTATTTCCTTTTTGTGTATGTGGTATTTGTTATATAATCGTGGTTTATTATAAGAAATCTTCTATAACCTCTTTGGTAGTATGTGGGTCTTCTATACATTTCCTTAGTAAGGATGAGTTGGAAAACAAGTTTAACACTGTTTATTTCTTTTAATTAATGGCGATTTATAGGAGAATTTGATATCTTTCAGTTTGAAAAGAAATACAAGGAAACAATCAGTAATAAGAGATATAAAAAGATTAAAAAGATCCATTTTATGGTTTCACACAAACAAAAAAAATCATATTAAGGGTTTTGTGGAGACAGCAGATAGTCGATCTTACAATTTACGTCATCAAACATTTAGCTACATGTTAACTTATCATTTTATAATTTACAAAATTCTCCTGGAGGAATATTTACAAATGTGACAATAACAAATCAAATTCTACAATCACGTAGATGTAATAGAACAAACCGTAACCATTGGTTTACATTATATTTGCATTGAACGATTATCTCACAGTATAATTTAGTTTCCCTGGCAACAACAGATTTTATTATAGCGCACAACACTTGCTTATTTCAATTTCGTCATCCAGTATGGGTTATCCGGTAATACCACAGAATATCTTCTCTGAAAGATATATACATTAGTCCCATACAATAATCATTTAATAAAAAATATACGAACATTCTGCATAACATTCAAATCAATAATATATGACAATAGTTTCCAATAAATCAATATATATTTTAGGGCTGCTAATTTTAACGATTAATCGCTAAGAAATCGACTCGATTAAATTTTAATTAAATGATTAAATTTAATTAAATGACAATTAAATTTCAACTAATTTTCTTGCTTACTTACTGAAGCAGTGCCGATATTTAGTTGCACCAAAAGTTTGTATTTGTTATTATTTTTTACTGTCAAAATGGCCGATTCTAAGATGAAAGATTATAAACCAGTTAAAGATAAATTGCGTGACCATTTTGGCAAACACACATGAACTTCAAGTGTGCCATGAGCAAGCTGGGAACCAAGAACCTCTTAGAAAGCTGCAGCTGGATGTTTCTACTCGTTGGAACAGTACTTACTTAATGCTAGTCAGACTACTAGTACTTACTTAATGCTAGTCAGACTACTAGTACTTACTTAATGCTAGTCAGACTACTAGTACTTACTTAATGCTAGTCAGACTACTAGTACTTACTTAATGCTAGTCAGACTACTAGTACTTACTTAATGCTAGTCAGACTACTAGTACTTACTTAGTGCTAGTCAGACTACTAGTACTTACTTAATGCTAGTCAGACTACTAGTACTTACTTAATGCTAGTCAGACTACTAGTACTTACTTAATGCTAGTCAGACTACTAGTACTTACTTAATGCTAGTCAGACTACTAGTACTTACTTAATGCTAGTCAGACTACTAGTACTTACTTAACGCTAGTCAGACTACTAGTACTTACTTAACGCTAGTCAGACTACTAGTACTTACTTAATGTAATCAGACTACTAGTACTTAATGCTAGTCAGACTACTAGTACTTACTTAATGCTAGTCAGACTACTAGTACTTACTTAATGTAGTCAGACTACTAGTACTTACTTAATGCTAGTCAGACTACTAGTACTTACTTAATGCTAGTCAGACTACTAGAAGCAAAGAATGATATTATTAGCTACCTCGAGTATCATCCTCGTAATTATTCTAGACCAGAGTTGACCGAAAATGATTGGGAGAAGATGGAGAAATATGTTTCAGTTTGGGAGACATTTGCCCAGGCAACAGTTTCTTGGTATAGAAAAATAAGTTATCTGCAGCTGTATGCTACCACTGTTGACAACGAGAAGAGTTTGAAGGTTAATGACGATGACGCTGGTTACATAGCATGCTTCAAAGCGGCAACACTTAATGACTTTCAAAGCGGAGTGTGAAATCACTGGACATCTTGAAAGCTTCAACATGACTAGATCCACGGTTTAAAAAGTCTGAAGGGCATAAGTAAAGAGTCGAGAGAGGATGTGTGGAAGTTTATTCGTTGTGCAGTTGAACAGTATTGTAATAAGCAGACTGATGCAGATGATCAACGTGATGAGGAAAACAAATTGCAGACAAAAAGGAAACCACAAATGATGCTGACTTGCAATGATTCAAAATCTGAATCTGGAGACGGCATGACTGTGGGTTCCATTGTTGACATTGTGTTGTAGAAGTACAGAGAAGAACCAAACATTCCGGAGTCAGAAGATCCTCTGCTCTGGTGGAAAGTTAATACCTGTCGTTTTCCGAAACTGGCATCTTTTATTCCTACAGTATTATGCATACCAGCCACATCTGTTCCATGTAAGAGTCTGTTCAGCACATCCGGTTATATTGTGAATAAAATGCGTCAATCTTTAACTCCTGACAGTGTGAAGAAGTTAGTCTGCTTAAAAGACTGGTCGAAATCTATGGAGTGACTGTTGGAACTGAACAATAACAGTAATAGTAGGGTTAAATTTTAGTGTCATTTTGTTATCAATTTAGTTACAAATCAAAGCACAAGGATTTTAAAGATAATCAAGACACATTTGTTCTCTAGAAAAGCAGTTCGGAATCAAAAAAAATTTAAAATAATGCCTGTTAATTAAAGTATGTTTTCTTATGACTAGTCGAGTTATTTCTTATTACACTGCACAAGCAAAGCTCAGAATGTATGTTTCAATGGAAAGAGTAATATTTGGATATGCAAAGTAAAGATTTAAAAAATATATAAATATACACGCATATTCAGAGAAAACGTCAGTCGGTACAGTGTTAATATACATGCATATATTGATGAACATCATCAACAATAAACGACAAACTTTTATTTGTTTCTTTTTCTCGTCAAACATTGAAAACGAGCATGTACACACAAGCAATTCACACAAAACACGAATTCACACACGTAAATTGTCATTGTACACATGTAAAATGTTATTGCACACATAAGTTCATTGTAAATGAATGAATTATGCAAATACAAAAAGGTAAAAAAAAATCGTTGTAAACTATACTGCAGCCTACGAAAATAGAGGTGATGGTATATTTTAAAGCAAAGATAAAGATTTTTGGTTTTATTATCAGATAATATAAAATAGAACTCTTTACAAAATACAAAATTGTATTACAATGCATTCATAATTATGCAAAAGTTACTTTTATTTATTTTGCTCTGTATCTGGCAAATTGTACTTGATGCGGTGTGTTACTAAAGTCAACAAAACTTGAACTACATCATACTGTACACTTATTTAATTAAAAACAAAGAAAGTATGGATAACAGCACATTTTTAGTAGGTTAAGAATAATAAATATACTAACTAGTGTTGCCTGATACCAATCGTGACTTGTAGTGGATTTTATCTAGTACAATTGGTTTTATATTAACAATATAAAACAAAATTTAAAATGATTCATGGTTTCAAAATTTGGTTATAATTTACGCATATAGGAGAATATTTATACTTTAAAAAATTAAGTCAGTTGTTAAATCGTTGCATTAAGCAGCTTTACGCACGTGCATTTATAAGGCAGGCGTTGATATCTTGTGTAATTTATATTTATTAATTTACTTCTTCAGCCATTTGCAACGTGCAAAGTGCAACGTCTTGATGTTTTACCATGTAGCCACCCGGTAGAAAAAGTTTATGTCGTTACAGATGTCATAAGTATACTTGCAATATATACATCTCGCATTAAAATAAGGTCATTTCCTAAGGGCCAACTTACAGAACTTAGTGACTCGCGTTAGTGCTCTTTTGGTAATGGTTCCGAAATCATAGTTGGAATAAATGCATTCCTTTTCTGCTGGGGGGGGGGATATTAATTATCATTTCAAATAACGTTGTTTACAAATGTTATTTTTACTTTCACAAAGACATCAGGTGTTGAATCGATCGAAAGATTTGTGTGGAACCATAAAAGTTAAATACAGCTACTGAATATGTTTGAAACAGAATTAACTTTTATTTCAATTTCTTTTATCAGTAAAGAATAGAGCTATGGTCTCACAGGATCGTTCATAACTTCAGCAAGATCTAGCTTTATTAGATACGCTTATTTCCTTACTGAAAACTAAAACGTTTGGCGATACTGCTAGATTCCATTTGCATTATCATGTAAAGGTATTTCATGGAGCGCTTTGTGGGATAAGAAAGGCATTTCATTGAGGAGTTTGTTATGTCTGCGTTTGAAGAAGTTCAAAATAAAATTTAATTTATTTATCATTGCAAAAGCGGAGACGGTTGGATAAGATTGCTTGAAGGAAGTGATACAGCACGAATATAATTTCTACAACCTGTATAAAGATTTCTACGCAAGATGACTATTTAAATCTTATAAAAAATATAATGTTTCTTGATGCTTTTGTTACATTAAAACTATGTGCATTTTTCATTAATACTAACCTTTAATGCACTCAGGTGATAGCAATGTTATAATGAAAGTCAGTTTGCAAACAATCAGGTAATTATGTATACAGAATTTAAATTAACATATTCATTGTGGTTATTTAATGATTTCATATGCAAAAGCTATTATTCGTTTGAAATTAACTACTTTGTTTTGGGTCTCTGTGAGATAATCAGAATCAAATTTCTCTGCGTTTGTTAATTTATATGTGACTGTTCTATACGCTTGCATATACTGGACATCCGGCATAGTTTTCCAATGATCTATGCCGGATGTCCATATATGTTGGGTCATATTTATTCTGTCCGATTTCTGCAGTCGATATTTATATTGTCTAAACTGCATAGTTTGCACATTTTGGATAATATTATTTTACTATTCTTTTATTATGGTCAAATTGATGACACCCCAAAATCTGGGTGTATTTTAATTGTATGGAGCTAACGGGTTTCATTCCAAGGCAATATTAACTAAATCTGGTGTTTCGTCTTTGAGTTTAATTGCCCACCATCCCTAGATTTTATATCTTTCCTTTCCAACAGAGTATTTATTTTGGGAAGAATTTCGCTAGTTTTCGGCCCATAGTCAATCATTAAATTGTAGTATTCTGTAGTGAGCTATATATTATCCAGAATTGTTATTTTATCGTCTCATTTGTGTGGTCAGATTTCCACATTCTGCAATTGTTGGACTTCTACTTATCTGTTACATTATATGTGCGTGCAACAGATTGACTCAAATCCAATCTCAATCAGTCTGTAGTGTAGAAAGCGCCTCATTCTGGATAAAGTATCAAAGGTATGTTATTCAGTCCTTCTTGGCTGTCTGTTTGCATTTCCACGTTTTTTTCTGAGTAAGAACTATCTCCCCTTCCCGTCTGTGTTCTTTTCCCTGTGTTATCTCTCCCTTGCTTCTTTTCCCTGTGTTATCTCTCCCTTGCTATCTTCTATCCATTCCTTTTTTTCTGGAGGTCTAGTACTTGGAACACAGTATTTCCCTTTCCACTTGCGTCACTACTATATTTTAAAAAATATCCATATTGTTAATTTCCTTCATTTAGGCGTATCATTTCCACTTCCCTAAAGATTCCCTTGACTGTTTCCGTTTGCCTTGTGTACTAAACCTTTTTTCTAAGTGTTCATGGGTTTTTTCATTATGTGGAACTCGTATCTATTTTGTTACTTTGAAGTGCAGATGAATCAAAGTTTTGAGTAATGTTCAGCTCACATTTGATTAGAAAATTAATTAATTATTTCTTTATAAATGTGAAAATAATATTATCATTGAATCATACTATTGTTTTTACTGATTTTTTTTATTTATTCATATAAGTGCAATTAAACAGGAAGTAATAAACAACGTTTATTCGTATATTAATGTGGAGCGTAATCATGCTAGGGGAGATAAATCAGTTTCAATTAAGACTGATAGAGACAACGCAAATGACGAGACATTATTTCCCCTGTTACATCGGGGCTAAATCGCCTGCCTAAAAAAAAAAAAACGTTTATTTGAAGTTAAACTTTGACCCCTGTTAGTTAGGATACGTTATGCATAGATGGTAAAAGCTGTTCCTGCAAGTGACCATTCAGAGCACTGATTGTCCTTTGTACTGTGAATGCACAATTAGAGAGTCTTACACACTTAAGACAGGTGCCCATGTCCCGAAGAGTCAATAAAGACGACCTCTCTTTCCAGACTCTCTGTAAATGTATGTCGACTTTTAACATTATGAATGACAACGAAACATTCTTGCGGGAGAAAGTGTCTTCACTCTGATGTATAGTTAATTTCCATGTTTTTAATTAAACTCGAAGGCTTATTGACAAATGTTAAATGCTTTCAGTATATCCGTAATAAAATATTCATTCAAAATATTGCCTTATGAATCACCCGAAAATTATAAAATTAAACCAACATGACTGTATAAAAACAAGCGTATCGCACATTAGATTAACATACACGAAGACTACAAATTCGTTTCATTCTTCAAAATTGTTACTAGTAATTAATATATGTGGATTTAAAACTGTTGACATATTATGCATATTATTTTAATTTACTTAATATATTATAATTTGGACACTCTAATTTCATTTACTTCTTTAATTTAGGTCAGAGTCTCGCTTCTAACATCTTGGACGCCATTGAAAACAATCGCCGCACGCTTGTTGTCCTTACTCGGGCATTCCTAGAGTCTGATTGGTGTAACTACGAGCTGCAGATGGCGCTGATGGAAGGAGCGCATAATTATCGGGATGTGCTGTTATTACTTTCTAAAAGTAATTCGTCAGTCATACGTAACATGTAAACTTTGTAAAAGTAATTCGTCAAGTCATACGTAACATGTAAACTTTGTAAAAGTAATTCGTCAGTCATACGTAACATGTAAACTTTGTAAAAGTAATTCGTCAGTCATACGTAACATGTAAACTACCTAAAAGTAATTCGTCAGTCATACGTAACATGTAAGCTTTGTAAAAGTAATTCGTCAGTTATAAGTAACATGTAAACTTTCTAAAAGTAATTCGTCAGTCATACGTAACATGTAATCTATCTAAAAGTAATTCGTCAGTCATACGTAACATGTAAACTTTCTAAAAGTAATTCGTCAGTCATACGTAACATGTAATCTATCTAAAAGTAATTCGTCAGTCACACGTAACATGTAAACTATCTAAAAGTAATTCGTCAGTCACTCGTAACATATAAACTATCTAAAAGTAATTCGTCAGTCAAACGTAACATGTAAACTATCTAAAAGTAAATCGTCTAAGAGAAATAAGGGAATAAATATTCCAGAAGGATAATAAAATTTGTTCCAGTATAAGCATTTAACCGACAAGCTGCTATTCTCAGATTGCTCAGATTTTTAAAGTGTCTTACTCGAGATCATAAATAACGCTGTGCAACAAATGTAAGGTAGCCATGCGAATTAATTTTGCAAAACTAAAGTTCTTGAGGCGGTCAAGCTTGTTTTCTCGCAGTATTAGCGTGGTGGTATCGATTGAATTGCCATCAGGAATTTTATAGAAATGTCTTTTTGCACACTCTACAGATACCACAGACACAGTGGAATTCACTTTGCGAACACAGACATTTAGCACATCACATCAGCGTTAATGGCAGACGACACGTAACGGCTGCAGTACTGGAAGACAATTTTCGAGTTGATGCTGTTCTGTCTTACCATTTTCCTGCAAAGAATATATTCAACTATTATTCAGAAATATCCATAATTGTCTAATATTTCTTTTGTCTAACCGTCTTTCTAACACACGACATATTTCACCTCAGTCTGACTGCGTGAAAAAACAACTGTTCCATAATCTTCGATGTGCTCACAAGCACACTGTGGAGAATAGTCCAGAGCTTCACATGCACTGTCAAAGCACATCACGCAGAGTGCTCTAGAATCTTTGTCTGCGCTACTCAATCCACCACTAGGAATATTCATAAAAAAGTCTTCCTTAATTCTCGAGAATAAACTCAAACATCAATTTCTGTCGTATTCACTCTCGAACGGAATTAACAGGAATCAGTTTACAGTGACTCGTTTACTGATAAGTTTGAAACAATGCTGGATACACACACCAATCTGATCTGGGAGTGTAGAGTAGTCCCTGCAGTCTGAGGCGGATATAAGTTTGTAGCGCTCCTCTCTGTTAAACTCAAATTAAAGGCAGTGCTACATTAGAGTTATATTTCATCTCTAAGCTCCTTTATCTCTTAAACACATTTTCAACTTACAAAATCCTGCAACAATATTCATTAGCCCGATACACACGTAGAATAAGAAATACACATCAATCAAAATTCACAATTATAATGTACAACGTAATCAAATTAGTGAACATAGGAGATAATGGTTCAATTACGTAAAACATTCTCCAATTCAAATCATAGATCAATATGACTGGACTCGTGTTCTGTCAAAATCAAGTGATTAGAATATAGGACTTTCTTCAACAAAGTAACTTTTGGTCCATCCCCATTTGATAAAGTTGAAATGAACAATTGTGAGACTATTAGAGAAACTACTCATCCATTTGGAAGTGGTTTTGATTGCATCAGCAAGTTCTAGCATATTCTCCACCTGAGTTGTTTACTCCAACTCTGATACTTACAAACATACCATCATAAGCAGTGCCCAAGATAGTGTAACGTTAACATTGGCAACAAATATATAATTATTAAGTTTTAAAATAGGGTAAAGTAAATTTACTCGCCACAATATTCACGTCCCGGCCAGAACGGTCATGAAAGATTTTACTTGCAATTTAGCTTAACCTCTGTCTCTCTCTCTCAAGGAACAGTCCTTCTTTCATTAAACAATTGTATCCTTATCCAATACCGAATTACCTTTGACCATTGAAGATCCTTCATCTACGTATCCTGTGAATAGGCTCAGTTTTTATGGTGAACTCATGGTATGGTGCACAAATATGGACACGTGCACTTCTATAGTTCAACTCATGGTATGGTGCACACATATGGACACGTGTACTTGTTTAGTTCGCCTCCAATCCAATAGATGGAAGAGAAAGGGTATTGTCTATTTAAGTGTATGAACGTCTTGTATATCGGAATTTAGTCAGAACTTCTCGAGGAAATGTACGAATATTATTTAAATGCCTGAATAAGCGTTTAGAATATATAGGAGATTTTATAGTCGAGTCGAGGTGATGCTGTCTTGTCAACGTTACTGGAATTTCATTGGTAAACTTTGTTTGGCAAATTTGCTTTAAGTGAGTTCGTTACTGGACATTTGATTAGTAAGGTTTGATTAGCAAAATTTGTTTTGAGTGATTTCGTTACTACAATCGTCAGTAAAAGCGATTAAGTTTTTTTCAAGTCCCTTACTATTCTTGTGAACGTATAGATTCGTTTAAGTGGGCTACAAATATGATTTGCACTGAGAGTTTTGATAAACACATTTTCCTCGTCTATCTTCATTCTGCTAGGCTGGGTGAGTGGAGCATTGTTACTGTTTATGCGTGTGTATGAGTGTGTGTACAGTATTAGTCACAGTAAATTTATTTGACTCTTTTTGCACTTTAAGTTCCACTTGCGCACACTGACAAACAGATAGACAAACATACATGCAGACTCCGCTGACACGAATTTAGCAATCACAGTGCCACGTGTGTTAATATGTTCTCATGGGTTTCTAATTCTACCAATGCTTATCGTGAAAGATAAATAGAAAATAACAAATTATTCATGTCTGTCTTTCTAATCTAAACAATAATAACTTACATTTTGTATTTAGAAAGCCTTTCTTATATGTTCCACAAGCCCGCACGCATTAAATTTAAAATAGCAAACTTAATAATGAAGTGTAACAATCTGAAATGTAGCAAACTTAATAATGATGTTTAACAATCTGAAATGTAGCAAACTTAATAATGATGTGTAACAATCTGAAATGTAGCAGATGTTTAAATGTAATTTGCTTAAAATAACTTTTATTAAAGATTTCGGACAATTCTTTATTGATTCATGCTTCCCTGAAATATTGTTCTAAAAAAATTATTTTGTATGCGAGAGAGAGCATATACTTCTAACGTTTATCACAATGTCTTTTGATGATCCCATTAAAATGCGCTAACAAGGAATTCACATTTATTAATAACTACATATTCACATTTACATAAGTGTATACACACAAACGAGCACTTACAAAAATAGACAAAAACGCGAACGTACATATAACAATGTAATAAGGTTAAATCATTTGAGCTAACAAATATCACTTCGATCAGTTATTTAAATTGTGTCATTCCTTTAATTTAGTTAAGGAAATGTTAAATTAAAATTATAAGTCCTAAACTTATAAATTACATATATAAATTCCCGACTCCTAAACAAAAAGTGTTATACATAAGACGACGAGAAGTAAAAATGAGAAATGAAATGGACCAACTAACAAAATATATCACTTGTCGAGGGAACATCAACAATATATACCCCACACACTCTCAGATTATATTTAATTTACAATCAAACACGTGCTATGAGAATAATAAAGGTCGATTTCCATAATCACCTCGGTAATGCATTTGGACAATCCATTTACAGATACTGCTAAGGAACAAGATGGATTCAATGCACGTCACTCATAAGGGATGCTTCAAAGAGAAGATGACGCAAGCATTGCATTGCCTGACAGTGAAGATTTTGTAAGATCAAAGTCCATTGGTTCGCTACAAAACTAGAGAGCTTCATGCATGGCTTTGCTAATCAGTCCTAATTCTAAAGCCATTTCCCCTGCTTCTTAAAAAGTTTGATCACGATCATGCCCGGTCACTGTTTCAAAATTTGTTAATTTAAGTCTGGATTGAGATTTATTCTCTCTGGCATAATATTCATAATTTATTCATCATAATATAAAAAGGATTCTTGATAACTGTTCATTCCTACAAAATATTACAGGAGGAATGTAGAAGTGATCAAAACGATTTTAGGAACAAAATAGTACATGAGATAGAGGTGATCTACAAGATATTGATAACTGTTCGTCCCTATTAAATAGTACAGGGGAAAGACAGAAGTGATAAAGTAATATTGATAACTGTTCATTCCCTATAAAATAGTACAGGAGAAAGACAGAAGTGATAAAATAATATTGATAACTGTTCATCCCTATAAAATAGTACAGGAGAAAGACAGAAGTGATAAAATAATATTGATAACTGTTCATCCCTATAAACTAGTACAGGAGAAAGACAGAAATTATCAAAATGTCCGTCTGAGGATCACCTTTGTTTCCCGGACAGGACAGTTACATTGCATTCAACCAGAACATCAACAATTGAATACTTCCCCAATAAAATTCATTAAAATCTGTATGTATTTAGTGTTTAGTCTTTGTCATTCTCTCAAGGCCTCCGCATTTCGGTTCCAAAATGGTGCCATGTTAAACTCATTGTGCGGAAATTCTATGTATGTGTGAGACTGGATGTTAAACAGGATCTCACGGGGTAGTTCATGGCTTGGCAAATCATCATATAGTAGGAACAAGAGCACATCCCGACCAGTGTGTGCCCCTTCCATCAATGCCATTTGCAGCTCGTAGTTACACCAGTCAGACTCCAAAAGTGCCCGGGTCAGAACGATCAGAGTGTGCCGGCTGTGTTGAATAGCGTCGACAATGTTGGATGCGATGTACTGACCTACAGTTTAAACAAGTTGCAAAAAACAATTCAAAGTTTTTGTTTCTTGTTTTTAAAGAAAATCTATATTTCTTTAAATATATAACTTGAATATTGCAAATATTCAAGTTACTAATAAATAAATATTGATTCATTTAATTGAAGTTATTTTGATATTTATTGATTTACAGACACCGTTGTCATTAGCAAGAATATCACAGTCTCTTCTGTGTGATTATTTCTTTAAAGTGTATATTTATCTGTCTGTTCTATGCATTTCATTGTATAACAATAATCGTCACTACTAATATGGACAAGTGTAATAACATTATTATAATAGTATTATTTCACAAAAATGTATTGACTACACAAAGCCGTTGACATATATGTATTGTTTATATTGTGTAATATATATATGTTTATGCTTATGTGTTTTATGAATATTTAATTTTTTTTAAATTTGCACCAGTAAATATTGCATGCCATATTCTAATGGCTGCTTGTTTAGAAACTGTAATGCGTATATTTAAATGAAATCACTGTAATTTTAATTATACTGCATTTTGAAATGAATTATTTGAGTCCAATACGTCACAATAGCACATGAACACTCAAATGTGTTCTAGATTACTTTAGAAGGTTAACGAAGGCAATGACAATACACTATGAACAAGAAATATATTCACAAACAACGTGACGTGTCAGACGGCAAATATTTGCTATATAATTCTGTTTCTGCACTAGAAATTCTCTAAATATTCGAGTGTTCATAGGAAGTTAATGTTATACGAAGTCGATGAAGAGGTAAAAATGTATAAATGCTATGATAAGTGCAACAAAGCAATTAATATTAGGTGTATGAATGTTGTCATGGCGCAGTTTTGAATAGTAATATTGTACAATTAAAACAACAACAACACACACAAACACATTGCACTGCGGAACTTCAACACATAAGAAAACAGAGACAGTATAACGAAACAAAATGCTTAAATGCACTTGTACAATGACAATTAAAATAAGAACTAAAAGTAGTTTAAAATAACAACCCACCTATGTGATATGAATTAAAAATTTACAGTTTTAAGAATAAATGAAACAAATGAGACACTGACATTCTTGCTGATGAAAAAGATGAGTAAGGAGAGATCTCTTGAAATAACCATGGCTTTCATGCATCTCATCTCAAAAGACAGCACATTCCAGGTAGTTTGTTTCTGATAACCAAATTAATGGTAAACATGTAACATAATTTTTCCTTTCAAAATGCTGCCTGAAAATGAGCACAGGCTTCTAGAGTGTAAACATGTGAGATCGGATAGGTTAATAGAATTGGAACCAGAAAGTGAAGAATACAAATTGAAAACATCTTGTATACACCTATGGTCAAGTAGAAAGTGAAGTGACAGGAAATGCAAAACTCGGAATATCAACTTTTATATATGTCATGTTTGAAAGAGGTTTGCTATTACCTATTGAATTCATTTCTGATAAAATGCACACACACCAATAAAACCCAGTCATAAAACAGGTTTAGCAAAATATGATCATCGGAAAATGTAGATTTTCAATTTGCACAAGAAAGAAATTATGTAAACATCTTTCGGACTTGTTTATAATATCCTCTTTCTAACGACATGCATTCTATTATTCTTACAATACTAATGTCGTAAATCATATACATATATATATATATATTTCCAGCTCTGTGTGAAAGACTATAGAATTCTGAGATGCTAAAGCGTCCTTGACCTTCGAGCAGTTGGGAGCTTTTTCACGTGGCCAGCCTTATGTTACATTGTTACGTTCATGAAACAGAGACACATCAAAGTACTCATAAAAACAAACTGGCGGTCAAAGTCATTTGTCAAATGATGCTCGAATTTTCACTCACAATGTGACTTATAATGTAAAAATAATAACCGATCAGTTATAAACACCTGTCAGAGGGCATTCGGAAAGGAAATAATGGATAGAATAATACGGTTTTAACTCTTGAAATGTTTCAGCAAACCTATTGCACACCATACAATCAAGTACTCTATGACATCATCAGTACAGTAACAGGCACTGAGTTTAATTTCATTCCACAGATTGACCCAGCAACACACTTTTTTTTCCTGTGTGCCTGTATGAATACGTAATGCTGAGTGGTGTGATGGGCACCCATCTCGAATGGCAACTTAGGTATTTTCTTAGCAATGTGACTTATAATCAAGCGATCCAATAAACAAATTCATTTATGATCCTAGCAATGCATTCATTTTAAATTTTTCATCCGTCATACTCAAGTAATTATTTATTTAAATATCAGCAACCACGCATGCACAGAATTTACCCGGAGTAAAGTCTCGAGTGTGGATACACAGTCTGAGTTCCAACTTGTCTTCGAGTTGTGTCTTCAATTCAGCCATGACGAAGTTTGCGTCCTCCGATGCGAAAGAAACGAAGGCGTCGAACTCAAAGATATCAGTCTCAGATGCCAAGTGGTTCTTGAAATTGAGGCGAGTCACATAGTACAGGTATCTGAACAATTAACCTTTCAAGATTACTAAATGTATTTCGTTTTAACTCTATAAAATATAAGTTAATGATGCTTGCTTAATTCTAGAATTAAAAATAGTCAGTAAAAATAAAACGTTAGTTGAATTACTATAATCAATTCTATAAAATATATTTGTTCTTTTGCCATTAGAAGTGACTTTGATAAGAAGGAAATCACTTTTTCTTTTAGTATAATTAATCAAAACAATGTTCTGTAAATTGCTTTTACCGGGGAGGGTGGGATTAATTTCATGATGATTCTGAATTAAAAAGTAATCGGTCTTTGCCTGAATTATAAATTAATTAATTCACGTTTGTCTCTTTGGAATATTAACACTTATTAAACTGAAATGCATTGTATATTTAATATTCAACAATGATGAATAATTAATAGTAAAAATTGCATTCGTGACTGTATTGGTAATATTTTCTGTTGTTTGAATTTTTATTATTATTTTTTTTTAATGAAATTATTTTTATTGCGTTTTGTCTGTTTTGAAATCGTGCATGATATTGTAAGCCTTTTTATTTAGTTAATGGATTAATGGTGATCACTTACAATAAATTCTCTCCAATTTATTTATTTATATACCTCTTAAGTTAGATACAGTTAAAAATAAATCTATCTAACGCTAGTATTCGTACACTTATATTTCACTAAAAGAAAATATTTCGTGATCGTAAAAAACTTCTAGAAAAACATTCACGCGTAGACAACAAATACACGCATTTTCCAGACAGTAAAGGCACGTAGGATTTTGTAGGTTATGTAAAAATAATACACATTAACACATACATTACTTCACAACATTCATTAACTAATGTACTGGCATTCCCCTAGAACTCTAATGAAAGGCGAAACAAAAGTGATGTTATCTGACAAAGAGCAGCACCATACATGACAAATATATGTGGGTTCATGAAAATACTTTTGTGTTCTCGCCTCAGAAACGTGCGGAACTGTAAAACATGCAACTCTGTTTTTTGCGAGCCTCTCCACTTTTTAAAAGTTTACTCTTGATCTGCCTATTTCCAAGGTCATATCTAAAACAAATTAATGAATTACCGTTAATGTGTTCTCGCTTTATGACGTCTACTACTTACCTCAACTTCCACCGAAATCGGTATGCTACAGCCATGAGTATAACGCTCAGCCCCAACAGACAAGACGTCGAGGCGCCCCAAAACACACCAATATGGTCTGCACACTCCTTTTCCAACCGGACAATGAGGGCCATGATGTCAGTCATTTGTTTACTGGAGCCGTCACCCTGGAGACAGATGTAATTTGAATACGTGCCAAAGCTAACTTTGGAGTCGTGAATCCACCTCAAGAAATCAATGTTTTCACAAACGCAGGGTATGTTGTTAAACGTCATATCCACTGTTACATTTCGTGTATTGGCAACAGAGTCCAGGTGGTCACGTGTCTCCTTGGGTAATGACGTCAGCATGTTGTGAGAGAGGTTAAGGTAAGTGAGATGCTTCATATGAGACACGTTTGCTGAGAAGGCTCCAAGGACATTGACGGACAGATCCAGATACGCTAAGTTGTGCAGTGGGCGTAACGTCGCGCTGTGGATGTGACCAAGATTTATCCGTGACAAGACAAGAGTCTTTAAACTCGAAGTGAGCGAAACATTTCGCCCTCTACGTCATTTTCAAAACTTTCTTGCATGGGGTTACCGCTGACGTCTAGCACTTCAAGACGAGTGAATGAGTTCAAGAACACAGGTGACATGTCTTTGCAGTAGACATCCTGGAGATACAGTTCGGTCAGATTTTCCAGACCGATGACAGGTGACGTGAGAAATGGAAGGCGATTCTTTTTAGCCTCAATTCTTGAGAGACTATTGTGTGGATCTATGCGACACTCACTGTCAAATTTGTAAAATAATCCAAAATGTTTCACCTGCAGATGTTTCAATAACGGTGGCAGAATGAATCCCGTTTGGCTGATCGATTCTACCTTAAGTCTGTCTTTGATGAAAGGCCTATAAGGCTCGCTCTCAGGGGAGCTAATTATAGGAATATAATTATTAAGCGAAAACGACGGTGCTAATACACTATTCAGTCCGTTCACGAGAAGTGTCTCTAGGCTTTGTAAACATCTGAATTCTTTGAAGTACGTTGATATTATCAGTGGGTTGCCGTTTAGATCCACTTTCCTTAGCGAGTAGGGTGTGCAATTACATAGCACACCGTCCTCAAAATCTTCAATTTTGTTGTTTTCTGCTTGAACCGTTTGAAGAGTGACGATATTTTTGAAATGTTGCATGTGTTTTTTAGAGATGGTAAGTCGTCGGACATTTTTGTGTACAATGTTATCAATGATCAAATTCTGGAGTTTGGTCATCGCTAAGCCACGGAACACTTCACCCAGCAAGTCAAACCCAAGGGCACAGTTCTCGGACAGGTCAAGTGTGGTGAGGTTTACCAAAACACTGAATGCATCTGGAGCAATAATTTGCACGTTGCAAGAGCTGAGATTTAGGTGTTCCAGGTGAGGTAGTGTAGCAAATGTTTCATTTGTAATGGTAATAATATTGCAAGGAGCACCATCTAAATTTAGGGTAGTTAGCTTGTCCATCATTTTAAAGCCGGGTCCAAAGGTCTTGTTGGTGAGTCCATTCACGTAAAGTTCTTCCAGACTAGCAAGATCTGATAAAGCTTGGTCTGGATAGTCTTCGTCAGAATCCAGAGGTTTTCCTCTTAGTGTCAGCACATCCGACATTGTCACGTTGGTCTCATCGTTGGCTAATATTAAAACATCTGAATGTTTGGAACCTCTAAAAAGCAGACGGCTTCCTGCTTTTTCTCTAGAATGGAAAATAGAATCGCCACTGAGCAGAAGACGTTGTTTGTTGCCTAGATACAAAACTTTTAACCGTACTAATGGTTGAAATATTCCAGGAGGATATACACACTGGCTAAGATGCAAAGGATTGAATTTTAAATTCAAGATCAGCAATTCATTAAGTCCTTCAAAGGCTCGCTGATGAAGTTTATCAATTCCGCAATTAGACAAATCTAGCATTTTTAGATTTATTAGCTTGCTAAAGGTATCATTTTGGATATCTTTCAGTTTATTTCCTGACATTAGCAATGCGGTTGTGTTGACGGGAATATCGACTGGAATCGATACAAAACCAGCAGCCGTGCAGTTAACGAGAATTCCATAGAATTCTGGATCCACGCCGCATGAACAGTTTCCAGGGCAGCTGTAAGCGTTGTTGCAATGGGGAAGGAAACAAATGATAGAAAACATCAAAAGGGCCTCCATTTGTGAATTCATTTACCTGAAATATATGAAAACAATTACATTACATGAAACGCGACCTTCCTCTGATCCATTTTGATACTTTCAATTTGCCAAGAAATAGACATATTTAAGCATTGACATATTGGGGAACACGTGCTCACATATCAGTTCTCGCAAATGTAGACATGGACTCAGTATGGTTCGTTTTAACTGCAATAAATGTAGGTCACTTATCTAGAAAGATAGACATGACCGCAGTATAATTAGTTTGAATTGCAGTTTATATATGTCAGTTATTTAGAAAAGTAGACTTGGTCTCAGTATAGTGGTTTCAATTGCAATAGAAATAGGTCAGTTATCAAGAAAGTTAGTCTTGACCTCTGTATAGTTGGTTTGAATTGCAATAAATAAAGGTCTTTTACCAAGAAAGGTAGACTTTGCCTCTGTATAATTGATCTGAGTTGCAATAAATATAGGTCTTCCAAGAAAGGTAGAGTTTGCCTCTTAATAATTGGTTTGAATTGTAATAAATATAGGCTTTTACCAAGAAAGTATGGAACTTTAAATGCTGCGTCTGTACTATTGTGACTTTAATATTTAACAAATGAAAACTTTGATGAGGTGACTTGAAATCACCCGAATTTATTATAATAGATATTTATAACATTAAAAAATAACATTAAAGATATTCTATAGTTTCACTGTTGGTTGTGTTTGTTCTTGTGATCATCCTCATTAAAAAGCTTCCTTAGCATCATTGCACTCTCTTAGAATTAGGCATACAGTGTGCGTCACACCACAAACTCTCCTAGAATTAGGCATACAGTGTGCGTCACACCACAAACTCTCTTATAATTAGGCATACATCATACGTCACACCACAAACTCTCCTAGAATTAGGCATACAGCGTACGTCACACCACAAACTCTCCTAGAATTAGGCATACATCATACGTCACACCACAAACTCTCCTAGAATTAGGCATACATCATACGTCACACCACAAACTCTCCTAGAATTAGGCATACATCATACGTCACACCACAAACTCTCCTAGAATTAGGCATACAGCATACGTCACACCACAAACTCTCCTAGAATTAGGCATACAGCATACGTCCCCCCCAAAAAAAAAATTTATCACTATCAGAGGTTTCGAAAGTGCAGTCGTTTAAAAGAGATAGGATTCGAGTCTAGAGTTTAAGATAAATATTAGGAACATACACATATTAATAATATTCTAATTATTTTACTATTTTAGTTGAGCGCTAGCAAGTAATACGAAAGAAAATTCATTGTTGTTGTTCTTTTGCGACTTGGAGTAATGCGAAACTATTTAATTATAGACTACGTTTGACAATTCGTTAGATCTCTTCTTATGATTACTTTTTCCCTAGAGTTATATTTTAGAATGCACTTTTATCTCTAACTGAGATCAAGGTCACTATATTTTGCGACGAAAACCAGCACGCATTCTTCTTGTGCTATAATACGCCTAGCGAAGTAAGGATACTTTTCTGTCAAAGTTTGTGTCGAACTGGCTCAGTGAAATTGTTTTAGCATTATTAAATCAAATTATATTTATTCATAGTAGAATAATTTTAAATGGAAATGTAAGTTGCAAAACATAGGTTATGGAAAACAATAGAAACACACTTCACCTACAGATCATTGACTTAATGGCAACGGAAATACGCCCTGACCAGTAACGTTTTCGCAAGATGAATGGGTATATGAGCTGAGTGTAATTTGAGGGAAAAAATATAAATACTAAACCTGGAAAAATGGCAAGCTTCGATTTCTATGTATTCCCCTTATTTCGTCCTTTGCTGATATGTTGCGTTATGAAGTAGCCAACTAATATGTTACATCAGATGTTAATGAAGAACGAAGTGACTAATTCCCTACATATGACTAAACCGTCGTGCAACACATGAGATATGATCCTTAAACCATACAACGTTATAACATAGCAGTATTGTTTTAACAACAATAGCGTGAAAAGAAATTAAATATATTCCTTATGATTTTCGAAAAATACTGAATTTCAAAACTTTTATATTTTACTTCAGTAATGAATAATAACTCGTGGAGTCGATGTACGGTTTATTTCAGGTTATGAACAGATGTTTTAAAATTGAGTGACAATAACTGCTGGATTTGAAACGAAACAAAAATGAATGGTATCTCCAAAAGAAAACATCTGACGTCTAAAAGGAGAAGGTTTTTTTCGTATTTCCGGTGTTTTATTTTGCTTGAGATCTTGACATGGTTTCAGTGGAGTGATGAATATTAGGTTGCAGAGAGTAAGTTACATGTTTGGAAGCCCCACAACAAGCATGATACTGCACCAGATTAATTGTAAGGTTACGTTGAAGTTTAGGTAGTTTGTGAAAGAGGACTATTTCTTTTACAGACTTACAACAAAAGCAAACTGTAGCATTTGCCGAAATAAAATCTTATAATGCTCAGTGCACCCAACATTGCATGTAGTAAGAGATTAATTTCATATATAGACGCTGTCATTTATTTCATTAGAGACTTCAGATGACGGATTGTTCATGAAATGAAGAGTTCAAAGCAATTGTCACACTCATTATAACACTAACGCACTGCTCAGTTTACCTAAAGACAAGTGCTCCATAACACTGCAATGTGTTCACAACATATGAATGCAGCTAATATCATAAGGGAAATTATTCACTTCTTATTCATTAAACTCAGTTCTCTTTCTTTGCTAGCATTATATCGAAAGGCGTCCCTGAAATATGCACAATGAAATAATAGTTTTTCATTCAATATAAACATAAATAATCAAACATTTATAAAATCCTAACTAAGCAATAAATTATTGAACATGAAATTGTATTTAGATGGTAAAAGCTGTTTTGTCCTGTCGTTTACAAATAAATGTTATTTATGTATGTAAGCGGCTATAATAGGTTTGTTACTTGTTGGGATGCCTGTCACTGACTGAAAAGTATTTGGCACCATTTCATTTACAACAACGGACTAACATCAGGTTGGCGAACGACCACATGATTACTTCACTGATCGCGTGTCTTGAAAGAACGAATGAAAGCTGTATAAATACTTGATTTTCAGGCTAAAACATGTGTTTCACAATGATGCATATTTTTGCACATAATGCACCACTTGTACCATATCTTATTTAAACAAATATTACACAATAATTTAGTATGTCTATATCGAAACTAAATTGAATGAATAGCCCGAAATAAATCAACACGTTTGGAATTGCAGGTCAACATTATAGACCTGCTTATACTAGTGCAAACGGCGTTTGGCAATATAACATTTTATTAAATCAATAATTCCCATGTATTTTATGCGTTGGCATGATGTTTTATTTTTCTCATTAGATCCAGATTTAATATATGCTATTAACGAAATAACTCTAAGCAGAAGACGGACGAACAAACAGTATAGTCAATGTTCACATATATGTTTATTTTTAAATTGTTCATGCACATATAGTTTATCACTGAAAATTGAATTGTAAATTTAAGCAATATGTGTGTTTCGCTCTCAAACTAACATAGTGGAAACATTTAAACTGACATAATCTTCGAGTAAAACAACACTTCAAAATATTCCCAGTCCCTCAACAAATCGTGAAACTTTAAGAATAACTACAAATACTTTGAATTTCAAATAACAGATTATTATAATAAGCCTGAAGAAGTCAAGCGGCTGAATGCTATCGCAAAATGTTTACAGCAATTGGTCACTTGTAAAGGAATACTTTATTGACATTGAAATTTGTCTGAAATTAGTCGTGTCACAAACACACAGTATACACAGTTGTAATTTATATTTGCAATTGACAGCAATATGTAAAAAGTGCATGAGATGTGAAAGAAACCAAAGGAAGTATTTTCTGAAAACCTAACATTACTTTCGAAAACAAAAAGTACAATAAGGCATTCATTACTAGAATAGCATTCACTATAAATAATTATCGACAGGAAGTAATTTGTGGGTTGGGTTGTGCACTACGTGACCTCTGATGACCTTTATTGTCAAGTAAAATAGAATAGATGACAGTAAAATATTTATTACGTCATAAGTCTTCCGTTCTCATCTTTGCTCGTTCTAAGTGAATAAAAGTTTCTGTGCTATAAGAATGCCTTCTATTTGAGAACTATCACTAGGATAAACATACGAATGCCTTCTATTTGAGAACTATCACTAGGATAAACATGCGAATGCTTTCTATTTGAGAACTATCACTGGGATAAAAATATGCACAAGAATGAGCAATACGTTTATTCTAGGTTTAAATATTTAAATTTGTAAATATTATTTATTCGTATGGAAATCAGTGCAGAGAAGACCAAATTGATGACCAACAACACAAGCGGCATTAGCAATGACATCATGATTGGTGATCAGAAATTGGAAATAGTTAATAAATTCAAGTACTTAGGAGCCATCTGGACAGACAAGGGATCAAATTGAGAAATATTGTTCAGGACTGCGATGACAATAACAACAATGGCAAGGCCGAAGACAGTTTCGAAAGACAGAAACATCTCAGTCAGCTCAAAGATCAGACTGGTGTACTCCTTGGTTGTATCTGTGTTTTTATATGTCTGTGAGTCATGGACCCTCACAGAGGATCTCGAAAGGAGGATACAAGCTACTGAAATTAGATGCTTTCGAAGGTTGCTAGGCATTTCGTACATAGATAATGTGACGAATGCGGAAATGGGAAACAGAATTAGACAAGCCATTAGGCCCTATGAAGAGTTACTGGCCATTGTGAAAAAACACTATGAAATGGTATGGGCATGTCACACGATCAACAGGACTTACCAAAACAATCATGCAAGGTACTGTGCAAGGAGGGAGAAGGAGAGGAAGACAGAGGAAAAGAGGGGAGGATAACATCCAGAGCGGAGAGGACTGAAACTGAGCAATATGGTATGATTAGCAGAGAACAGAATGGAATGGAAAAACTGGTTGTCAGGTCATTAGTGGTGCCCCAACGGTCGACAAGACTAAGGGATAGATAGACAGACAGATATTATTTATATTATTAGAATATTCTCAAGAAGAATTACTGTCATATCTATCTATCTATCTATCTATCTATCTATCTATCTATCTATCTATCTATCTATCTATCTATCTATCTATCTATCTATCTATCTATCTATCTGTCTGTCTCTCTGTCTGTCTATCTATCTAGCTAGCTCTGTATACGTACACACAAACACACACAACTATATACAAAAAATAAACATTATTTATTGTATTGCTTGACGTTGCTCCTGCTAACAGTTGATCCCAGACGAATAAATCCGTGCTTGAAATATTTCATGGTTCATATGCTGATAAATGATTTCCACCTCGTTGTAAAATGAACCAGTGCTTCCTCTCAAAGTCAATCTTTTGCAATGAGTCCTATAGCGGATAGTCATATGGAATGTTTCCCATGTAATAATAATTATTATAATCCCTGTTTCGTATGATGGGTAATAAAGTTATGTTATTTTGCCTTGCGTGTGGCCATCACAATATGAACAGAAAGTTTAAGAAACTAGTTTACTTATTTACATTAAAAACAACAACACGCACAAAATAATCCATCAGTTTATTAAACTATAAAGATGAAAATCTGTTCGAGAACACTTGTCATGCTATTAAAAATGCAATCTCACACAGTGTATACGCAGTGTTATCACTCAATCAATAATAACAGTATTGAAGAGCAAGTATGCTTAGAAAATAGGTAAAACAGAGATAATTATTAACTTATTACTATTTAAAATCATAGAAATGATATGATATATATAGCATTTAAATAATTCGAATTCTATTCTTTTGTACTAAGAATTGTAGCTGAGGATGTGATTATGACTTCTGATAATGGTAAACAGTGACATCTGACTCTTACATATATTGATTTACAATTAAAGATTGTGTTGAATGGATTAATAACATTTTAACAGAGATACACAGATTGATATACAAATAGTTTTTATTTATGGAAGAGATCGGTTTATGTAAACTGTTAAAGAAATAACACAGATTAATGTACAAATAATTACAGAAGACATCGTGAAATGTAAACAGTTGAAAAATAACACGGATTAATGTACAAATAGTTTTAAGTTACAGAAGACATCGTGAAATGTAAACAGTTGAAAAATAACACGGATTAATGTACAAATAGTTTTAGTTACAGAAGACATCGTGAAATGTAAACAGTTGAAAAATAACACAGATTAATGTACAAATAGTTTTAAGTTACAGAAGACATCGTGAAATGTAAACTGTTAAAAAATAACACAGATTAATGTACAAATAGTTTTAAGTTACAGAAGACATCGTGAAATGTAAACAGTTGAAAAATAACACAGATTAATGTACAAATGGTTACAGAAGAGATCGTGAAATGTTAAAGTTGAAAAATAAAGAAATACTTACAGTAATACATCTTCTGGAAATTAGATTGCTTGGTTTTGTATTTATTTCAAGGCTTTTGTGCACCTGAACGAATTACCTATGTATTTAAAATGTCATCACAGAACTATGAGAATGTATTCATGCATCCAAACCATACTTGCATCTCAAACTGTCGGAGGCTTTCAGTTTCTGCGACTAGACATTTACTATAATACTTTGTTATACAATTAAAATTTGTTTTATATCATATCCCATGAAAATTGCAATAGGCGGTTCATACTGGTAATATGACAGTTTAAATCTTCGAAAACAAGACATATTTCGAAATACAAAGTATTCAAAGTGAATTAACCTTAATGAAAGTACGATCATTAAATCCACATGAAAATTTAAAAACAAGCAATTAAAATACATATAACTGTGTGGAACACATAACAAGACAACTACGTGAATAACTTTAAAATTATAAAACTATTTTCTTATTAAGTAAGAAATAAATTACAATAAATTATATCGGATTAATACATCTATTCTAAAGAAAATGTTTTAATTACAATCAGGTTAAAGATAAATAAAGTAGTTTAATGCATTAAAACGTAACAGAAACTACCGTATATTAATAATAAATATATTTTATGGAATAAAGGCAAAACTATTCGAACTTAAACATAATCATTAATTCTAACATCAAACCTACATATTCATCTCATTCTTGACATGAACTTAAAAATCTCTAATCGATTTGTGTTTAATTACTAAACGTTTAAAATATATTTAGCAATAAAAATAGAAGATATACGTTTTGGTATGCATTTACAAACACAAGGAAGACTCAAATGAGATGTGTTTGGTAAGCATTTACAAACACAACGAAAACTCAAGTGAGATGTGTTTGGTATGCATTTACCAACACAACGAAGACTCAAGTGAGATGTGTTTGGTATGCATTTACAAACACAACGAAGACTCAAGTGAGATGTGTTTGCTATGCAGTTACAAACACAAGGAAGACTCAAATGAGATGTGTTTAGTATGCAGGTATATGTTGTTACAAATACAATGAAGATTCAAATGAGATATGTTTGGTATGTAGTTACAACTACAAGGAAGACTCAAATGAAATGTGTTTGGTATGTAGTTACAAACACAAGGAAGACTCAAGTGAGATGTTTTTGGCATGCAGTTACAAATACAAGGAAGACTCAAATGAGCTTCATCTGGTATTCATTTACATACACAACGAAGACTGTCAATCTTCCCAGAGATTAGCCTGGTCACATTAAATAAATATTAAAATATAAAATTCAAACAATACAAGATGTACTATAATAAAAGATAAAAGGTGCATATATATTACACGTTACGTTTTGCCATTAAGTTAAAGGTAATACCAGACCGGATGTTTTTCCTTTGGAGTCCAGCGTAGAGCAAAAGGAAATATTTAAAGTTAACTATCTAAACTTGTAGATATGACCCTCTTGGTCTCTCTTGAGACCCGGGTATTAATGTTTGCCTAGTCACATTTCAATAAATAAAATAATAAAATATATTCATTGTAGCTGTATGAGGTTTATTAGCATAAAAAGTAAAAGTGACGCATGCACGTTTAGCTAAATCACCCAAGTTACAAGGAGAGAAAGACCAGATGTTTTTCAGCTAAAATACAGTAGATGGCAAACAGAAGCTAATTAAAATACATTATTTAACTTGTAAATCAGGCTTTGACACAGTAGTGGGCCAAACCTCGGTTACTATCAATGGAAAAAAAAAGTTAAGGCTAGAGATCATAAACGCACGTGGGATTAATGTAGTGTTTCCATTTGTGAATGAGTAGTTGTGAGAGAATACCTTGGGTTAAATAAAGTGTGTGGTAAATATCATCTGACAGAGGTACTAACTTCGAGTGATGGAAGGAAAATAATTCACTATTCGCCTCCGAATTACTACATACTCAAGCAGGTGGGAGTGGTAGTCCGATCTAGAGTAGAGATAGTAAAGTCTGTGTGATCTTCAGGATTTTGTGTAGGATGTTAAATAGAATATCAAGTCATTTATATTATAATCTATGCTTCTTTTTTCAGTTTAGTGGACATTGTGATCAGAGGGATTTGACCTTGACACAAAAACCACTATCAATTTAATTATAGCACATACTTATTGCTGTATTGTTATTGTAGATTTTTGTTCTGTTAAATTTCATTTGGTTTGGAATTGCTGTGGTCATCATTCTTCTTCCTCCATGATTACTGGATCTGGTCTAGAGTCTAAGTACTTTCTTAGTTGGGGCTGTGACAGAGTTTATGACGTGAATCATGGCCAAGAGCATCGAAAAGTAAGCTGATCACCGTGTGCATGTAGCACCATAAAAGGAAAGGAAGGTTACCAGACAATAAGTGGTATGCATTTAGGAACAGAGTGAAGACTCTCATGAGATACACATGGTATGCATTTAGGAACACAAGGAAGGCTCAAAAGAGATACGTTTGATATGTATTTATTATTAGAAGGAACACACATGCTACATGTCTGCAAGAGGAACATCTTGGTCCTTAATGAATACATTACGAAACCTTCCTTCGAAAGAATTACAATTGCCTTTACTTACTGAATCTAATTTACTGATTCCAAAAGAGTTAAAAGAACCTTTACATACTACTTCTACTTTACTGATCCCAAATAAAGAACAATTACATACTATTCCTAACTTACTCATCCCAAATAAATAAAAGCCCTTACATACTACTCCTGATTTACAGATCCCAACTAGATAAACGAGTCTTACATAATTTACTGGTCGAGTATTTTAAATTCATTACCATTATTAATAATATAATAAATTAGCTTTCCAAATTTTCGTTTCACTATTTTACGAAACTTACACAGAATGGATTTAATAGTATTGTTTTCTGTGTTTAGAGAAATGGGTTTTAATGTTGGGTTTAATGTTTAAATTGGTTGTAAAAATATTGTATCAGTTATTGAAATTTATTTCATACGAATTCTTCATGGCTCATTACACAGTAATACAGGTGAATCAGTTGAGCAGACGTGAGATTACTTTTACATAAAACGCTTACTAAATATCCAAATTGAAGCGGACATTAACTTTGGATCAGACTGAATATTGAATTTCCTATATTATAACAATACATTCATATCATGATCGAAATTTGAGGTCCCTGATCCACGCCAATCTTAACAGCAATAACGGTTATGATGGACATAATGTAAGATCGGTTCACTAAATACACCTGTGTGTAAAGGAAAGTAGTCTAAAACTGTTCTTATCGACATGTTGGGCTTTTAGATGATAAAGAAAATAACGAATAAAGCAAAGTAAGCAGGCAATGATTATCATAAACATACACTTCTTTACAAATAACACCTGCAAACGTTCGTGTTGTGGTGACAGAGCCGTTAAATTAATACGATTATTTTAATTATCCTCTTAGAGCATCTGCTAATCGGTTCCAGAATGGTTCTCTCTCGATCTCTGTGTGAGGAAACTCGATGTAAGTGTGTGATTGGATGCTGAACAAGATGTCACGTGGCAGCTCGTGTTTCGGCAAATTTTCATACAGCAAGAACAAGAGCACGTCCCGACCGGTGTGTGCCTCTTCCATCAGCGCCATCTGTAGCTCATAGTTACACCAATCAGATTCTAGCAAAGCTCGAGTGAGGACTATAAGAATTCGGCGACTTTTTTGAATGGCGTCCAGAATATTAGAAGCGATGTATTGACCTATTGAATAAAAGCAGTTAGAAACGTCAGAGATTTGAAAACAGTATCACATTTGATAGCGTTTCTGTGAAGGAATACACAGGCCTATTTTTAAAGTATAAAGCAAACACGTGATGTGTAAATTAAACACTAAATGAATGGAGCTATTACAATAAATTAATAATATTCGCACGATATAATTTCAAAATATAATGATTTTTAAGTAATAGTAAGACATGTGCATATGCATTTTTAATGTATTTAATGTCTCAATATAATAGTATTTTAGAGTCGAGTTGCTTCAAATAATGAAATAGTGATTAGAAATAACAACAAATAGTTCTCATAGTAATGCGAATCATCTCCATCTTATTTTTTCACATATTTCACTCCACTACGACTGTGAAAAGAGGACGTAATTCGAGCTTTATTGTTAAAAGACAAAAAAAAGTTTTACATTATAAGTGAACATTCTGTAATCCAGGATTAAGCACGCATGTGTACGCAACTTATTAAGACTAATTGTCATATCTGTATTACAGTTTTGCCTTCAGTACAACATGCCTTTGCTTGAAGTACAACTTGCCTTTGGTACAACTTGTCTCAAGTACAAGATGTCTGAAATACAACTTTTCAGCTCTATCAGCAGATATGTGTAGATGTACGCGTACGATACAAAACATGTATTTCGTAAACATCATACGTGGCACATTTCTTAAAAGAGAACATTTAATTCTAATATGAAGATAATTTTTCAGTAGGTTTACCAGGTATAAAGTCCCTAGTGTGGATGCAAAGTCTCAAACCGCGATCATCTTCTAGACGTGCTTTCATCTCGCCCATGATGAAGTCTATGTCCTCTGATGAAAATGACACGAAGACGTCAAACTCGTGGCCTGTGTCTTGTGTCAAAGTCTGGCGTTTGAAAACCAGGCGAGTAGCGTAATACATATACCTGCACAATAATTGAAAACATTACATTGACAATCATTATAATTATATTGACTCTAGGGGTGTTTCCAATGCATTTTACAATTAAATGTAAAATATACTATTCATGATTTTGTTCATTATTCCTTCTTGAATTTATTAAATTACTGCAAAAATCCGTTACATTTACTAGCATTGAACACCAGTCTAAATTCATTATTACAATATTCATATAATATACATTTCAAATTTCCTTCCATATGAACACGTTCACATAAAAGTTACAAGTTCACTTGAAAAGTATTTTTAGATTTTGTTAATTAACTGCTTTAGTATGAGTTAATCGCTATTACATCGGTTCTTCATTTTTAGACAAGAAAACATTTTCAGATGTCAAAAGTTAATAATATCTTGAATTAACGCATTTGTTGTATGTAATTCTAGTATATATATACACATTACGTGTTCATGTACATTGACAATGAGTGTAATGTTGGTGACAACGCTTATATTGATGAAACTAATGACGATATTTGAGATATAATGATAGTGATTTTGGATTGAGAGTGATGTACTTTTGGCCTGTTTCGGCAGTTTCTACCGAGAACGATTTGCAAAGACAATGCGAAATATGGGTGGTGAAAGAAGATGCTGGAAAAAATCTCTCAAAAGCATTCACAAGTGTCACATTATGGCATTATGACGCCTCACTTCTAACTTACGCTAAAAATAGTCTACCCAAACCCCAAGGAGCATTGTCTGGAACACGGCTATAATTAGCTTTTCCATCCTCTCTGCATGTGACCTTTCAGAGCATTGCTTTGACTGCATGCGACGAATGTTTAATTAGGGAATCGTTAGATCCGGCAGCCCAATGCCTCTTGACAATAGGGCAAGACACGGTAGTCCCAGCTCAGCCAAATAGCTTGCATGTTCTTATATATGAACTATCCCACTTTTATGCCGGACAAATTAATACAGAGGACAATCATTCCCTGTGTATAATTGCCAAAGGTATGTGTTGTCTATATCCGTGTATATTAAATCTTACATATATTTAAGACTTTAGGTTATAGTCATATTCTTTTGTAAACTATAATCAAGTCTAACACAAGTATTAAATATGGTACTTTGTGTGAAAGTGTTCTGTTAGGGTACTGGGACTGAAAGATTCTATGTCCCTGTGTTTTTTTTTAACAGATCGGCTAACCCTTCGACAAGGTATGAGCCGCAAAATCAACATTTCCCTTGATCATACTACATGCCAGACAGTTCGACTGGATCTCGCTTCTGCCACCCACATTCAGGACCTAGACGAAACCCGCCAGGCGTTGACCACTACAGTTAAGTTGGCAGTGTAACCAACAGCTTCAACTCTAACTTTTTATCTTCTTCTTCAGAAGTCTCTCACACAGTTATGACGAAAAACCTAAGTTATTCATAGTATCCCTTCGTACATTATTCACTAATTTACGTAATCTACGTAACCGACAGTTTTCATTTATGTTTTCTTTCTTAAATATCTATTTTATATTTAGACTATAGGTTTTGGAGTAAAACTTTATATGATGTGTTGTCAAACGTTTACATTAGTTAAATAAGTAGCTGAATCACATCGGAGGAGGGAGCTCTGAGCTATTCATCTTGTTTTATATTTTTTTATTCTGTGGTCAACCACGACATACGTTTCTGGGAGTAGCCTATCATTACGGGGATCCCGGGGTGAAAGATATATTAGCATCTTGAGCATCAAGACATCTTCCTAAGCGTCACAACATGTTTCTAACACTGACATTTCTCCTAGTGAGCAATCATCTTAAGGAATTTATTTATATTTTATCACTTTTTTAATTGGATACTCAAGACATACAAAATTAGTAAGCCTGCCAGAGTTCTCTTTGGAATGACGTAATCACTTTTTAAACTCAAGACATACATAATTAGTAAACCAGCTGGAGTTCTCTTTGGAATCACGTAAGCATTTCACGTAAATTATGTTCTCGCACTTACATGTATGGGGTCACGGTCAAACAGTAAAATTTGCAGTGTAAGAAATGTTTTATCACAAGTAATAACGTGAATAGCAGATAACAAAAAAATTACATTTTGTACATGTACGGAAATTTTTAATGAAAAGTTTCGAAAGATACATCTTGATAGCGTAATTTTCCGGGTTTTTTTTCTAAATTCACCGAGTACACTCATTTCATTATACTCTGTATAAATTGAATAAATTCGAAAACAAAAACAGCGGAGTAAGATGCATAACTGATTTGTGTACTTAGTCCAAAAGTTTACAGCCACAGTGGAAACTAATTTGCTTTTGGGGAGGGAGGGATTTGTAAGTTGTTCTGGTGGAAGGGAGATTATCTTTATAAATAAAACACAGATTGCAAATATCTTTGTACTCTGGTCTCTACCGTACACAATGACTGGGGTATTCCTAACACTGATTAATGGACATTGTTCTGTCTCTATGAAATGTGAATACGTTGTAATGTATTTTCTTGCAGAATTAATTTATTATGAGCAAAATGCGTTGTTAAAAAATAATTTATTCTCCCTGGTAAGCACCTTGATAGGAGAATTTCACAGGGAAACAACATTACAGCACGCAAAGTTGTGAAAGAAGTAACAAAAGCAGCAAACTCTTCAGCCATTAATAGCAATGATGTGAATACAAGGCTTGTACTTTGAAAATGTGGTCGTGCGAGAGAAATGCGTTCCTTTAGGTTTGCCTCATAGCTCAGATGCACAATATGTTAACTGTATATTTAGATACCAGGACTAATTGTCTGCATTCCGTTTAAAGCAAAATACAGAGATATGTACAGTGCTAATTGTAATTGCACGTACCTAAATAAATATATAAATAAACTACAAATACATATTTACAAGATTTTAAATGTATAAGAAAACCTACCTCAGTTTCCAACGAAAGCGGTACACTAAAGCGACTGCAATGATAATAAAGCCGACGAGACAAGAAATCAGCGTGCCAAAAAACATGCCTACGTAATCCTTGCATTCCTTTTCCAGACGGGTAATTGTGTCAAAAATGTCACCCATTTGCTTGGTAGATCCATCGCCCTGGAGACAGATGTAGTTAGTGTATGTGCCAAAGCTAACTTTAGAGTCACGCATCCACCTTAAGAAATCGATGTTTTCGCAAACACAAGCGATTCGGTTGAAAGTCAGGTCCACGGTAACAGTCCTGTTTTCAGCAACAAGGTCGAGATGATCTCGTACTTCTTTGGGCAACGTCATGAGTGAATTATGAGAAAGATTTAAATGAGTGAGATTTGTCATATGCGTAATGCTGAATGTGAAGTTACTTATTTCGTTCATCGAGAGATCCAGGTGTTCCACGTTAACCAGTTGAAGTAATGTTGCACTGTTGATGTAACCAATGTTTAAACGAGACAAAACGAGTGTTTTCAAATTCAAAAGAGATGAGAACAACGTGCCTCCTTCATCCCTTTCTATAAATAGCCTCAATGGATTGCCACTTATATCAAGAACTTCCAGTTGTGTAAATTCTCTAAAAAATGTTGGCGAAATGTTTTCACAGAACACATCTTGCAGGTATAATTCGGTAAGTTTGTTAAGTCCTGTAATTGGACCATCCAGGTAAGGAAAATGGTTTCCGCTAGCCTCAATTCGCAAAAGACTATTGTTGGGATTGACTGGAGTATTATAAAAGTTGTAGAACAATCCAAATTTTGTCATCTGTACATATTTCAACTGAGGAGGCAGGACCAGTTCTTGTTCTTCGTACAGATCTCTGACAGGCAAACCGTCGAATACCTTTTTTGAAATGTCTTTTTGATGTTTATCATTTGAAGAAAAATACGTTGGTACCAGAAACTGAGGTGTGTATTCAGGCTTGAAGGCGTTTACTTGTAGCAACTCCAGGTTTTCTAAGCACCAGAGTTCTTTGAAATATGGCGCGATCACAAGTGGGTTGCCATTCATGTATACATATTTCAATGATGGAGGAATGCATTGACATAAAACGCCCTCATCGAATGATTCAATTCTATTCTCTTCTGCTATGACCGTGTGCAAGGTAGTAATGTTTCGGAAGTGGCGCATGTTTTCTACGGATATGGTAAGTCCCCTAACGAAGATAGAAACAATGTTGTTAACCGTCAAAATCTCAAGCTTTGTCATCGTCAGTCCAAAGAAAGCTTCGCCTAGAAGATCAAAACCAAGAGCCTCGTTAAAAGACAAGTCCAGCGTTCTGAGGTCTTTCAGAACACTAAATGCATTTGCAGTGAGAACTGTGATGTCACAGCAAGTAAGGTTAAGGTGCTTCAAGGACGGCACGTTGGCAAACGTTTCATTCGTCACTGTGACGATGTGGCAGGGCCCAATATACATTCCGTCGAAGGTAAGTTTCGTCAGCTTGGTCATGCGTCGAAAACCAGGTCCAAAGGTCTTGTTGGTGAGTCCGTCCAAATACAGGTGTTCAAGATTTACAAGATGTGACAAAGCACGATCAGGATAGTCGAATTCTATTTTCATATTCATTACGTTTAGATCGCAGAACAGTGAGTAATTGTGAGAAGAAAGTCTTTCTGCAATGCCTTTGGACCAATACGTTTTCGAAATTTTAATTTGGTCAGAGGTTGTGAATGTTCTTTCTGGTGTATTAAGGTACCTGGAAAGGAATAAAGTCTGCAAAGACACTAATGGTTTGAACACATCATTGGGATACGAGCTAGGGCTGAGTGGCAAGTAATTGGATGATAGTTTTAGAAAAACAAGATTCTCTAAACCCAGAAAAGCGCCTTCTTCGAGAGTGGCAATACAGTTGGAGGATAAGTCTAGGTATTTCAGATTTACCAGTTTGATGAACGTAGAGTTCCTGACATAATAGAATTCATTTGCAAAAAGCCATAGGGTGCTCGCATTGACTGGAATATCTCTTGGAATTGTATGTAAATTACGATTAGCACAGTCCACGAAAAGGCCTGCGAATACCTTGTCTTTATAACAGATGCATGCCCAATGACAGAAGATCCTTCCATCACTGCTAGCAGCATAAACCCCAAAGACAGATGCACAAAGGGAAAGGAACCATAGGAGTGACATTTTGGCTGAAACGAAGAAAACAATGTAATAAATCACTGAAACAATCTTCGTTTATTTGCACTGTTTTCTTTCTTCACTTACAATATATATATATATGTAGATAGATAGATAGATAGATAGATAGATAGATAGATAGATAAATAGATAGATAGATAGATAGATAGATAGATAGATAGATAGATAGATAGATAGATAGATAGATAGATAGATAGATAGATAGATAGATAGATAGATAGATAGATAGATAGATAGATAGATAGATAGATAGATAGATAGATAGATAGATAGATAGATAGATAGATAGATAGATAGATAGATAGATAGATAGATAGATAGATAGATAGATAGATAGATAGATAGGTATAGACATGAACATACAAATACGATATGCGCCACTTGCTGGATGAATTCGCATTGTGTTAAAACTTTCGTTGAACGCCTCTGATTAAAAATAAGTACTTAGAAAAATTAAATATTTTTTCTTTTCATTTGATTTTTATAATTAATTTAATTTTAAGAGAGTCATACATTCATGTACCTTCTATACCTGTGTCAAATTTTGGTTTTGGTAATGCTGTGCTTATTTTTAAAAACAACTCTTTCGCTGGCAGAATAATGACATAATGAAGTCGACACTAATTATATCAGGTTCAGATTCAAGGTTAATCTTTCTCGGATTTCCACGTTTCTCAAATGAGTGTGCAGTTTACCTTTCAGTCTTGATTTTCACATACTTTATTTCAATACTTTTCACGTCGCTTCATACTCCATGCAATAAAATATTTGTAATTTCCTCCAACAGGCTCAATGATTTGTGAATCTTTATTTGAACATTATGAATCTGCCAATAACGTGTTAAATTAATAGATTTTTACTCAGATACAGTGGTTAAGGAATGCGTTAAAACACTTTTGTTTATTCAGACAAATGTTTCCTCCAAATTTATGACACCATACATGAAAAACTACCGCTATTGTAATGATAGCCATGCAATTGAAAGATAGAATGAATTAAATTCAATGAATTGGGTTGGGGTGGAGGGATGGTAGGGGACTCTTGGCATTGCCAGATAAATGAAAAACAAACTGAGGACAGGACAGTAATTCTTAATCTCGGTCAGAATAGTTACGCTTGACAAGAGATAAAGTTTGTTCTAGTACTATTTCAGAATTCAGAAAGACCTGTGAGAGAATTTAATGTATCACACTCATAATATCTTCTAACTTAATTTTGTTCCGGACATTACTCTTATTTGTGAGTTCACCAGGAGATGCTCCGATGACGTAAGAAAGTGCGGACATGCGTGTCATACAAAATCAGTGAATATGTGGCATGCAAGCGACCGAATGAATGTTGTATTTACAGCTAGAGCTTACATTGCGTTTTATTTAGATAACAGTCCTACTATGCAAACTGCATCAAATTTGTTTTACATTCGTATCTATGGAAATATATTACGACCTCGACGTAGAGTGGTGGTGGAAATCACACAGTTAACAGTTTGTTTCTACTGAGCACATTTCACACTCTGCTATACTGATGATAGTTATTCTGTTTTTATTTACCACAGTTTAAAATTTGTTTTTATTCACATCTTTTTCGGTTACAGATAGCATGTCTCTTATTTACAAAACGAATCAAGTTTAGTTTAGCTTCCTTCTTTCATGCCTCTAGATAGAATTCTAAAATATTTCTAATTACCTCAGTGAACATTACGTAACAGGATACACATTAGCTCACACTTGTCTCTAACTCAACAATCTTTTCCATTACTGATTCAGGAGGTCAATTGGGTTTTTTTCTTTTATGTCATTAAATGAAATTCGTGTCCATAATTTATAAAAACCTCAAAAGAACCTGTGAACTTAAGTGACAAAAGGCGTATTTTTAGTCACAATGAGGCTTGACAACAAAAAAATATTTCTACCATTCAAACCTTATTATAGGTAATTTATTTCCTCTCTGCTGTACCGTATTATAGGTAATTTTATCACAACATAGGATTCGTGTACAAAGGTTGAAAAACCTCAACGAGAATGTCGACATTACTAAAAGAAGGAATTTAAACATTCAAATCTGTGTTTGCAGTAACTCATCTAATGAGTTTCCAACCTCAATATTCAATGCGGTTTATTCAAACCAAATAACAATTCACTTTGTCTAACAGTAACATATTTATTTCAGTTTATTTCTTTAATGTAACTAGACAAACGTATTGTAATTAGTTACTAAAAGTTATCATAAATTTATTAAACATATATGTAACACATTTAAGATATTTTACAATGCCCGTAAATAATTAATTTTACGCATATCTTTAAATACTATTATAATATTACTTACCAACATATATTTAAGTATGCTTTGTGTTGGAATCAGCACACTGAAACAAAGTCAAAATGTTTGATTAGCAAATGTTTTAAATATTCTCGTAAACTGAATGATTTTGAACTGATCCAGCGTATATCAACGAGAATTAGTTCCAAACAGTTATAAACAATTATGTGTTGATGTAAATTGTTCCTTGATTTCGTACTGGAAACTAGCCAATAACTTTTTCACTTACACAGGAAATAATTTTCAAGAAAGAAGTGAGTTCAAAAAGGTGCAGATTTTTACAAAATACGTGAGCCTATTATTGTCCACCTAAAGAACTGAAACAATCAAAAATACGACTATCGCACAGCTCATTTGTGGTCGACAGGAAGTTACATTGTAATGACATCAGTCAGTGACAATTCTAACAACACCCTCTATTTCTAAATTACAAGAGGGCCGACTGCACTTTTAATAGGCTGTTAATGCACGTCTGTCTAACGCACGTTTTGCTCGAAGGGTTTACGACAGAGACTTTCATGACGAAAAGGGAAGATGTATGGAGTTCAGATGGAAAAAAATACAAAAGAATCTGAAAGAAAGATGATCACAGAAAGAGTATTGCTATGTACACATTTGGTACACTTTTCTATTGCTCTGTACATATTTGGTACACTTTTCTATTGCTCTGTACACATTTGGTACACTTTTCTATTGCTCTGTACACATTTGGTACACTTTTCTATTGCTCTGTACACATTTGGTACACTTTTCTATTGCATTTATGCCATATCAAATGTCACTTGGCAATAAATCTCGCCTTGTCTTTCTTATCTGTGTGTGATAGAAAACATTTCTATCTTTCTATCTATCTATCTATCTTTCTATCTATCTATCTATCTATCCATCCATCCATTCATCCATCCATCCATCCATCCATCTCGCTTTTTAGCTATCTTTTTAGATATATCGTCTTATTAAATTAATTCATTAATATATTTTATTATATTTCCTTAATATTAGTATTCACTTACTTATTTTTGGAGTTTGTTTACTTGTTATTTCTAGATAGTCAATATAATTTTGATTGTGTGTGTATGAACCTTAGTAGCGGCTAAAGTCAGCAACCTAATTCTTTTGTTATCACTTTTATTTCATCCTTGCCCGAAGGCTATGTGGCTATACGTGAGAGCGGTTTGAACCAGTTACCGAATCAGGATTTAAACTTTAGGCAGTCACTGTGGATAGAGTCGTGCTAGACACTTGAGGGTGTGCAGGGCGATCCCTGGCACTGGCGGCGAGAAATCAGTCCTCAAGTTTTGTCGGGATTTTAACCGATAAAAAATATGTCCACCTAGCGAATACCTGTGCTATGCAGTGTCCGAAGGCGTCGGCCAGACGGTTTGAATCCCTGTTCACAAGAGAACTCACGTGACTGCAGACACATAATACGTAATCCGTAAATAAGTTGGGAGCTTATATATATCTCAATGTTCTGTATTATGTTCGACACACTTCAGTCCCTCACCATATCCGATCCGATTCTTCACACTCAATGAGCTTATCCTTCGGGTCATACCGGGACAGCAGCTATGAAGAAACACAACACCAGAGCGTCAGCTAGTGCCACACCTAAGCCCTTATTAAAGCTCTATCAGGGCTAGAAAGAGAGGAAGGGGAAGTTTTCAACATCGAAAACTACACAGCTATCTACAGGGATACAAGGAAAAATGAAGATACAATATTAATTCTTCATGATTTCCAGATCAAATCAAAAAACTTCTACCTCAAAGAGACGTTCTCCAAACTAATGAGAATACTCTTCCAAGACGTGTCACGGAGGAAAAAAGAGCGAGACTAAAATTACCGAAATAGAAGAAAAGAAGTCCGAACAATGCCTGAAACCAAAAAAAAAAAAAAGAAGAATAACTTTATAATCGACAACACACAGACTATAACAACTTCAAGAAAAGCAAAATTAATATAGCAGTAGACTGCTCTAAGTAGGAAATTGCACAAATGAGATCGAGGCTGCCCTGAACAAATACACAAGAGTGCTCGAGGCTCCCACCCCCTTTCTCTCACCAATACCAGAGACCCCACCAAGAGCAACAACAACAACGATAGCAACCACAACAGACAACCAAACAGAACAAGACCCCAAACACAAACGACGGCGCTCACCACAACACATCCGATAACAACAGCGATTACATCAGAGTCAACAACAGCAGCCACAACAACAAAGGCAACAACAACGCCAACGAAACCAGCGCCGACAACATCAACAACAGCAATTTTGGCTCAGGGAGCCGCAGTTCATGCATTGGGGATTACTTTAATCACCCCGTTGCAGACATGATTCAACTGCTGCTCGACCACTTTTACTGGCCGCCAGCGCCTACCCTCATGCATCCCAACGGACACCGGGGACAGCTCTGACGCCGGCGCCAACAACAACATCACCAGTGAGAAGGACAGGGGGTTGAACATCCCGGGCGCACATACACGCTAAGAACAGACTTGGCGTGACTGACTAGACTAGGCTCCCAAACCCCCTCCCACTCAACATCGAGAAATACAACAACAACATCCAAAAAAAAACTTTAGCCGTTTTGAAATGGACAAGCAAACAACAGCACTACACATAGATTCGTCAATAGTATTCACAACTTAAATCAGACACCGACACCACAACTCTCAACAGAAACAAAATACAACTCCAACGCCACAGACACAAGAAATAGCTGACGCAATAATCGACAAGAACACAACTCAACGACATTAAAAAAAAATTAAATCTACAACTGACGACTACTGACCAGGCAAGCACCATCAAACTTCCTAAAACAACACCACCGCCATCACTCCACAAATATCGTGAGAGAAGCGTGTTCCACTGGAGCATTATGATCAGAGAACGTCTTATGATGAAATAATCTACGAAAGCTCCAGTGACGATGTAAAATTGTTATCGTAGCCACCACTACCGTATTATGTTCGGTCAGTTCCAGAAAGTCGAACAAATCCCTTCAATAGCGAGAAGCAAGAGTTTCACTGAATATTTGGTATTTTCATTGGAATACGTTAGGTTATTCCCAGAGTGGAATTTTGGTAATGGTCGATAGTAGTACACAATTAGTTGTTTCCGTGTTTGACGATTACGTAGTGTGTATGTGCTGACAATTGCATGATGGTGCCAGAGTGGCTGACGACTAAAAGAAGCAGTCTTGCGTCGTCTTGTGTCATATATTAGGATAGTGTTAGTTCTATATTTTGTAGAAGTGTTCATTGTTAGCAAAATGTTTTCTATGTGTGAATGTCAGTCTCCTCGGAGATAGAGTTGTTACCTTAAGCCCGGTCGCATTCAATAAATATTGTAATAATAAAATATGTAATTTAAATGTTTGAGATGGACAGCCATAAAAGCTAAAAGAGTATGCACGTAATGTTTAATCACTCAATTCAGAAGTTTTAAAAATCCTAGATTTATCAATACCATGTAGGCGTTATTTTATATATATATATATATATATAATCTTTCCCTGTTCACCGGAGCTACCGGAATAATATCCTGTAATAATCAGCCCTTTCCTATACACAAAAGTACAACAGCAATGGACAAGTGCTAGCATGAGTACAGGTCAGGAATAGAGTTTTTAAAATAAACAGTGTTCTTCAAACCAAAACAGCATGCACTCAAAACCATCTCATTAAATATAAACTGCTACAATAGAAAACGATGAAGACACATACTTTCATTACAGTCCACATGTAACCCTAATGTTATCTGCTTACAAGAGACACACAGCAGATAAATCAACTTTACTCACTATAACACTGTACAAAAATGATGCAAACAAAAGTTAAAAGAAATATCTAATAATACTGGTTAAAGAAAAAGACATCAACTTCCTACTAGCAGAAAAAAATATAAACAGGCACCAGACAGAGCACTAATAATCTCAACCCAATAACTGCACAGGTCAAATCTGTCCCCGCAAAACAAGGACCAGGGTGAAGAAGACTAATAAATGACCAGAGTGATGAAGACCAACACACAAAAGATCATCACACAGTTATACTCAACTACAACAACATGTACATATTTACAACACCGACATGCTTCACAACAACCTAGCACCCAACAAAGGGCAGCTGGGAATTATTCCAAAACGAACTCAATCTGGTCAACAGAGAAACACTCAACACTACCACTCTGAATAAACCAACTAACACATGTCAGCAAACATGCAACAAGGCTGTTATATCTCCGTATATCTCTCATATCGTGTTGGAATAATTTATTAGAACAGCTGAGCTAATAAAAACGAAAACAATTACTCAAATGGCTCGGATCCCACACAGTCATTGTATAGGTTTTATCCAGTCCAATACAACATACAGCATCAAATTACAGCAAGTCAATGCAGCTAGTAGAAACCTACAACTCTAAACGACAACAAATTTAAAACAAAACTATTTGTGATTGAATCAAACAAATCACGAAGGAAAATCATAACGATAAACTTCCCACCACTCCAAAGACAGACGCACTAAATCAAAATTTAACAAATGCAGAAATGGACAAAGTAAACACTGTACCAACACAATTGCAGTCAATCACATGCAAAACAAAATACACACAAAGAAACAACTAAATTTGCTAAACAATGTCTTCAGGTAAAGAAAAGAAACTCGACCACCCAATCACCACCACCCATCAACTCACCTATCACACTAGAGGGGAAGAAGCAAAATAATTAAAACAAAGACACAACCAATTGTCCCTGGTAAAATCACAATAACATACTTGATGCTGAGAAGATGAAATGCAATATCATAAACAATCTATACCAACATCTCCAAAGAATGGAAACAGTCACAGTCGCATTCATAACCAAAACATAACAAAGATCCCTCAGACGCCAATTCATACAGACCCATGTCCCTCTTGCCAACCCTAGCCATGACACTAGAAAAGATTGTCAACAAACTACTAACCTTCCACCGGAAAAATAACGACCTTCTGACCCCAACCAATACTGCTTTACACCAAAGTGATCGATCAACAACGGATACAACAAATGAACTGATTGCCAGTATAACGATACACAGATGATCACAATATTTCTGGGCATCTCACCAGCATTGTGAACTCATGGCATCCAATAATACTCATAAAAGCACTACATCTCTTTCATACGGCTGTTATATGAAGAATGACGCGTTGAAGGACGGACACATTTAACTTTGAGACACATGTAATCGTGGACCTCCTTGTAGATAATAGACAATAGTGTTGACAAAATGTGTGGAAAACGTGAGAAAATCATGAATAGTAATAATAAATAGATTAGTTCCCATTGATCCCTGTAATTCTATTGATTGAGAGAGATAGTAAAGGGAAAGATGAGTGAAGCGCTTAGACTGAGCATCAGGGTATGGTTCCTAAAAGTTTGCTCTTTTTTCAAATGGCACACTTTGGGTGAAGTATTAGAGTCAATTCTCGCTAAAGGTGAAAGTAGCTCGTCTTTTTATAAAGAAACATAGAAAGACTCTTGGACAGATAAAGAGTTTTGTTCCTTTGTTTCAATTTCTTGCTATTGTTATGTTTGAAGGTAAGAAAGTGTGATAAGGAAAAACCGTGCTGAAAGTTGGGAGTGAGTTATTACCATTTCTACTATGCCACCAAGTATTTTATGAAATAAGAGGATGGCAATATGTAACATTAATGAGCAAACCTAAATTTGTTTATTAAATAAAAATAAAAACATTCAGTTTATGAGATAATAGGACGGAAATATGTAACATTAGTGAGCAAAACTAAACTTGTTTATTAAATAAAAATAAAAAAACATTCAGTTTGAGCAAACTCAGTGAGAGTATACAGTGAGAGACAGTTCAAAGATCCAGAGTGATATACATTTGAAAACATTTGTTTTGATCTGTATTTGAAATGTTGTTAAGCTTTTCTTTATTAAAGCTTTGTCCACTGTATCTGTTTTCAATATATGTTAATGTAGCATAAATTCCTTTTGTTTGCTTTTCGCGAGCTGCAATGCTAATTATATCGTTTAGATCTTTAATTTGTCTATTTATATCTATTTTCTCTCAGTCTATCCCTGAGTGGAGGTCGTGAGTCAATTGACCAGAGGCGTTACTCACATTACCAGTGTAGCAGTTATTGATATTATATTTACAATGGTCCATCTTGTATATACACTTTAATGATGCATTTTATCCTTAAATTAAGGATAAATTAGAAATTATGCATTATTATAAGGTCACCCTCATGACTGCATGCATGTATGTATCTATCTTAGTGTGAATGGATTGTGTGAATGTGAGTTAGTGTTTGTATTCCAGTTACTTATTGAGAATTTTAAAAGTTCATTCTACACCATAAACGACCAATTGCTTTTGACAATTAACAAAATACATTTAACAACTTATTTCCGTTGACTGTATCCCATATGCTCAGGGTTTAACCTCATCACGTGATATTAGCAGCAATGATGTCTATGCTCACACACTAGCGGTTGTTTTAATCTAACATATGCAAGTTCAAAATAATTTCCAATGATAATTAACCTGAGAAACAAACACTTTTCATAAACATGAATACAAAAAGTACTTAATCAGAAAATATGCAACAAAACAATAATTAAATGAGAACAAACAACAAATGTATAGTTTTAAAATAAATAAAATAGAAGTGTTTTTAAGAAAAGTAAATTAAAACAAAAATGAAAAATAAATGAATAAATAACCCACCAGCATGATACTCAGTGTCAGTTTGAAAGTAAGATGTCACGATGTGGGGTCAATTAAAGGGAGAGTAGTCATGTCAACTTCATGTCTGTTTGCAGAGAGGTAAAGCTGTGTTGGCGTTTCAGAGTCAGGAAACACGTTTAAGTCCCTTAGACCATTCTCGTAGCTGTTTCTGGATCTGTCTTTCTTGTTTCAGAAACAGTCACTCATAGACTCAAGGAAAACGTGAATTACACAAACACATTATTCACATTTATTAAGAAGTGCAAATACATAGAATAATAATAATTTATATATCACAGACGATTGTTTAACTCCACTATTAAAATAAAATAATATTCTTTCATTAACATAGCACAATTATAAATACTACATTGATAATTATGAAATAATATGGTTGAAATTATTGCAAAAGTGTTAAAAATAAAAACGTACCCATTGAGAATGGCGTTGTAAAACACAGCCGTAATTGTTCTTATATATGAGTTAAGTAGTGTAAAGAGGAGGTACCAGCATAAGATGAGCCGTGTAAAGAAGTACCAGTATGAAATAGAGTATAGGGGTACCAGTATGAAATGGTGTATAAAAGTACCAGTATTAGTTGAGCCGTGTAAAGAGGTACTAGTATTAGTTGAGCCGTGTAAAGAGGTATTAACCAGTATTAGTTAACTCATATAAATAGGCACAAAAGTTTTAATTAGCGTTTAGCATGTGAAATTCAGGACGATTCTCTATGGCATGCTGGGAGAGTGTGTTGAAGATTCTGGAACAGTTGTGTAACGTGCCTTTAGAAGGAACACATGGGACCTCGAATAAATATGAAAGGAAATGACTTGCTGCAAACCACGTGATTGTAAACACATGCTGGCGACAACTGCCATCTTTGAACAAGTTAATCATTTCCCTGAAACTCTACTCTCATTTCTGTGATGCTATCCATGAACATGATTATGTATTAAGGTTAAGAGACTTGCTTAAATCTATGCTAGGATAAACTGAATAGTTGTCCAGCGTTAATTGAACATTGTTGTGAAGTGATGTAAATGTCAACGCTTCTTTGATTATATTCAGATGTTGTATATTTGATTGTTGATTCAATAAATTTATTGTTAAATGTATTGACCTTTTTCACATATTGATAATCTTGTTAAGGAAGAAAGTGAGTGGATGTTGGCTCGCTAAATATAGATTAAATACGGATTTATATTCTCTTTAGGTAAGAGGTTTCCGCCTATGAAAGCATTGTGACGATAAATGTTTGTCAATGTTGTGGAAGAGAGAAAAACAATGACATTTACGAAAGTGACACAGTGTAATATTTATCGAATAAAATATAAACTATCCACATAAACATTTATCATTCACGTCCCGAACAGAACAAGTGCTGGCAGGGAGTTGTACAAAAAACCCAAAAATAGAGTCTGAACACTTTCTGAAATGATCGAGTGTCTCATTTTCGTATGCTATAAATAGATTATTGGAGGGGGGGTTACTTATGTTTTCAGTGAAATGCATATTGTATTGAAAGTGAGGACTATTCCCGTCACTTGTTGACTGAATTCAAATTCTGAGCCTAACACAGCATATCACCAAAGTCCAAGGATGTTCATCATAAACTCGAAAGACCGGCACTGAAAGTAAATACTTTTCCCGTCCCGTCACTTTTGGACTGCATTCAACTATGAAACTAATACAAACACCGCCAGAGGACATTCATGTCATACACAATAAGACTGACATAGGCTAATGAATGTAAAATTACGTCCCTTATAAAATGTTCCTTCTTCCCCTCACTCCCTCTCTTTAAACTTTGTTTAACTGATGTCGACAGGATTAGAGTCCATAACCATGACATATATATTCCGACGCTCTAACCCTTAACACATAATGACATAGAATGATTAATCATTGTTTGCGAAAAATCATGTAGATATTGCTAGAACGAGAGTTTTGCTTGATGACTTTTTACCGTCCTGTTGAAACTAAATTATGTAATAACACATATACAAACTTCAAATCGTAGTCAGTAGGTAGTGAGATAATAATAATAATAATAATAATAATAATAATAATAATAATAATAATAATAATAATAATAATAATAATAATAATAATAATAGCAATAACTAGGGTGGCGCTGGCGTCACACACAGCATTCCACTTCCATGACTTTGTCTGATTACAAGACCTGAAGACTTTTTCTTAGCTTAGCCATGTTATATAGATTATATTAACTCTTTGTATGCTATTGTATTTTAATATAGCTTATATTAACTCTTTGTATGCTATTGTACTTTAATATAGGCTGGATTTCTATGAGCCCTTCGTACACATTGAGCTTTAACTTAGGCTGTTTGTTATCAACACACATTGCATTTTAATTCCTACTTTTACCCTATCTGCTGTTAGGCTCTAGTTGTAAGCAATGTCATCATGAGACGCATGTTTTAGTAATTTTGAAACTTTCTATAAATTTCTCTTTCACAAAAATACTGTTCTGATTTACACATAGCCTCCACTGCCACGGATGCTCTGCAGTATGTGATATAAAGTCAGAACATATTTTTAATGTCAGTGCATTCATCCACTTCTTAATAGTATTGGTTTTAAAGTCTGAGATTTTGTTTTGCATGGACCATAATAACTATTATTTCAGCTATATTTAAATCTATGTTTATTTATGACATTTTACCAATTGATGAGAATAAATTATATCAAGTAAAATAATTTTCCTGAAATTTGATTGTCACCACCACTATGACAATTGTTAGTGATGCTTGCAAACTTATACAACAATAAATAATTATGATTTAAAACCGTTATCAGATGTTTTACAAAATAAATAGAAATCAAGAAAGAAAGACGACAAAACACTGTTGTATTCATATATGCGAACAATAACTCACAATAATTATATGAAACAATTAAATTTTCATAATGTATATAACTCCGTTATGTTGTGTTCATTAGTGTCTTTACATGGATGTCAGTTGATTTGTGTTTTATGACAGAATACATTAATATAAGTGAATATGTGTACTTGTGGTGGTGGGGTGGAAAGAGGGAGTGAGGGTGTTCAGGGCAACACATCTATTAATAACTATGACAAACGAAAAATGAAACGCACCCGCTTGTTGCTGTATGAAAATGTATTTCAATAAAGGGCAAATTAATAATGATAGAGCCTAAATACTGTCATCATCTTGTGATACTTAGGTCAGTTTAATAGTGATAGAGCCTGAATCATCTTCTGATATTTAGGTCAGTTTATTTCAGTAAATGGCAATTTAATAATGATAGAATCTGAATACTGACATTCTTTTGTGATACTTAGGTCAGTTTATTTGATATTGAGAGTACAAGAAGTGCGTTCGCAGTTTGCCATCCGTCTCAACAGCAATAAGTAGACGAGTGATACAATTGAAGTTTATTAAAACAGTCTTGAAACAAATATTGTGTACTTATATTAAGTGTGTAGTTGTAGAACATTTTAAAGTGCAATATAAAAATAGGTCAAACTGATTTATGTTCCTTTTTCCATCGAAGTTTAGATTAACAGTGTAGACAATAATATGCAAATTGAAGATAGAATGAATGTTTGAAACATTATACAATGAAAGCCACGTTAATCTTGTGAACAATATACAATGAAAGCCAAGTTAATCTTGTGAACAATATATAATGAAAGCTAAGTTAATCTTGCGAACAATATACAATGAAAAACAAGTTTATCTTGTGAACAACATAAAATGGAAAACATATTACTCTTCGTTAATATAAAATATTTTTAGTAAATTTATTTCAATATGATTTATTTTCTGATGTGTTGCATTGTATTATATTGTATTCCATTATGTTGTATTGTATTTACTGATAAGTTGACGACAACATTGGATTCCCACACCAACGTAATCTAGTAGAGCACAGTAGACAAATAGCATGACGTGACAAAAATAAAACAAAAAGGCTTATTGTATTCTGCAAAAGTCAAATTAAGGCAGCACTAAATTTCAGGCATATTTCATCTCTAAATCCTTTATCTCCTACAAACATTCTCAACTTACAAATCCTGTAACAATTTCATTAGCCCGATACACACACTGCATAAGGATTGTAGCATCAATTAAAATTCACACGTATATTGTACAACGTAATCAAATTAGTGAACATAGAAATAATAGTTCAATCGGATAAGAATCTTCAAATTCAAATCAGAGACCAATAACAATCATGTACGGAATACTCTAAATCCATTCTTTCTTTATCAGTCTTTTAACTTACCATAAGCTAACAATTTCCTTATGACTGGACTCGAGTTATGTTCAAATTCAATGTGATTAGAATAGAGTACTTCTTCAACAAACAAAAAAACGTTCGGTACATCCCCACTGGTTGAAGTTGTTATGAAAAGTGTGAGACTAATAGTTAGAAAAACTACTCATCCAGTTGGAACTGGTTTAGATTGGATCAGCAATTTTCTAGCATTTTCTCATTGTTGTTATTATCATCCTATCTCCAGTCTTGTAGATAAGACAGGTTATTATTATGAATCTAACGCCAGTCTTATAAATAAATCAGTTAATTATTATTAATCTATCGCCTGTGGTTGAAATGAATGCTTTTGCAATTAAGTGTGTAACTTTTGTTAGAAAGGAGAATTATGTTCGTAATTGTATCTTATTACCATACACTCACAGACTAAAGTTGTTTCATTCGAAGATAGAATTGCTCAGTTATGTTAGAGAAACAGAAAAACGAAAGTTTTGGACAGGCGTTGGGAAATTGAAATGTGACAGTGTAGCGATGTAGTATGGGGTGACATTGTAATCATTATTTATTAGTTAATGATATAAAATATCTACAATTACCGATGCAGAGTATGGACTACTGGTTATAAATAGACATCAGCAAGTGTTACACCGATATTCTGGAACACTACCAGTTGATTTGACTCATGACCCCCACTCAATAATAAACTGAGAAATAGATATAAAATAATTATATAGAGGAAGAGAGAATAAGACATTATAATTAAAATGTCACTACAGTTTACGACAACAAACAAAAAGATCTTACAGCACACTAACATAGAACAAGACATTATAATTAAACGGTCGCTACAATTTACGACAACAAACATAAAGATGTTATGTTACACTAACAGAGGACAAGACAATATATTTAAACTGTCACTACAATTTACGACAACAAACAAAAAGAAGTTTGACTACACTAAAGGGCATAGAGACTGAAACATTTAAAACAAATTTAATTATAAACAAGGAAAATTGAACAATAGTAAAATTACAAAGCAAAATACATTCTATCTTATTTTCTGGTCACTGGCATTAAAACTATGGACAGTTTAATGAAACAGGTAACTCTTACAAGACATGTCACATGAAGATGGAAAGGCTGGCAGACACACAACAGGACACATATGGATTACTCAATATAGGTACTCAAAGCCCACAATACAGCACAAAAAGATGAAAGCAAGAATGAAACTCTTTCTATCCAAGTGTGTATCTTTGTTACTTTTACAACCCATTCCATGACAGGAGGGATGCAATACAGTGCATAACACCTCATCAGACTGGAAACCACATCCATCTCCACCTAGACTAACTTTTTTCATCAATCGAATTTAATAATACAATTTAACCTGGAGATAATATGTATAACTTTCTCACATCTAGGACCACATTCTTTCAACACACATGTAAACTATCCATAAACAAGTGGCATTAGCTTTAAAGTGCTTAACTTTACTGCACAAATGTCAGGTAGTTAGCATACTCACTAAACAATATTACAAATAAAATATCATTTCCAAATTATAGAACGGAAATGAACTTTTATATTAAAATTATGTGGGAGGATTTCCCATCATAAGACAGACAGAAGGGGCTGGTGTGTCACATGATTAGCAATATCCCCATAGAAATGTAACAGAAAAAGACAATACTTCAAAAAGCCTTTTGTATTCCTACAGATTACTACTGAGCATTCCGGTGCAATTTTACGAAGAGAATGAAATAGTTACACTCTGTTTAGTTTGTTTTGTTAGCGTTGGATAAATTTCTTTAAAATACACGTAGCGCTAATAATATTGTAATTTCATTTTTAATGTCAGCATTTATTACATATATTTTTCGACTTCTTCGAAGATTCCAGGCTTTCATGTTAAATTCATCCTCTGAGTGCCTCTGCTAATCTATTCCAGAATAATTCTCTGTCATCCTCTGTTTGCGGGAATTCAAGGTAAGTATGCGATTGGATGTTAAATATAATTTCGCGAGAAAGTTCGGAATTCGGAATGTCTTCGTACAACAGGAACAGGAGCACATCCCGACCGGTTTGTGCACCTTCCATCAGCGCCATCTGTAGCTCGTAGTTACACCAATCAGATTCCAGAAGTGCTCGTGTTAACACCACCATCGTGTGGCGACTTCTTTGAATGGCGTCCAAAATGTTTGAAGCGATGTATTGACCTATATTAAAGCAAAGTATACATAGTAATGATAGAAAGAAAATATTTATATTTTGAACTTATTTAGTATTATGTTTGCTATCATCTCCAATTGGATGATTAAATTGGTGAAAATTGCTAAAATGACAAAAACTAGATTTGTATGAACGAGTGGTCATATGTCAGGTGTGATTAGTGTTAGTGTTAATCAGCTAGGTTAAGCGACAGCATCCTTTGGACACTCAAATCTGAAGAACAGTGAAGAATGGCTATAAAACAATAATCTTTAACTTAATGAGTAAACGATTAAAAAAAGTGTGTGCCTCTGCGTCATCTGGTAGTAAAAGCCACCAATCAGTCAAAGTTAGACAGAAACGTGGCTAAGTTCTGGCAGAAGGATGGTCAACAACATCGGTGGTCAACTTTTGAGGTGAGGTAGATACATAAGACTTAACCAAATGACTGACGCTCAGCATAACTTTAAATTAATAAAAGTGTCTTAGGCGGATCCCTGGTTTGAGTCGAGAAAAAACTCAGAAATCTGAGCTGTCGAGTTTTTGAAAACCTTCTGAAGATACAACTTAGCGACTGTAAGAGGATGAAATCGATAATTTAATTTTATTTTTATTGAATGTCTAGCAATGAGGTAAACTTTACTATTAGTCGTAATTCTAATTATTCTTTTTTTTTATTCCGTAAGAAGTCTTTAAAATAAAATAGAAATTTGTAGAGAAGAAACTTAGGAAAAATCCTCCTTATATAATACAGGGTCTTAGTTTCCCAGTTCAACTAAGCTGTACTTGTTACTGTCATTTCTATGTTGGAGTCGAGTCCAGCCTGTCTATGTAAAGTGGAGGAGCTATTGTTGAATTTGTAATGTAAAAATAGTGAGTCCAAAGGGAGACTACTGTACACTGAGCGTGGGGGGACATTTACGCCCACGACCATACCGAGTTAAAGTACAAGTGGTTGAGTTGGCTTCCTTACTGTCCAGAGCTTGCGTCCTAGGATTTTCTTGAAAAGCTGTTGAGGGACTTGGTTTCCTTCACTATATTACACGAAGTTGATCGCTTTCGTTCGTATTTTTCTCAGTCCAAGCCAGCAATGTAATAGGACGCTCCTTATTTTCAATCCAGCAGAATACCGACATTGAAGACAATGGAAAGAAGAAATACCCGAGCTTGCCAGGAGTGCAAGGTGACCTAGAGGACTATACTATTGAATTGACATACGTCAAAGTAGTAGTCTCGACTAAGAGAACCATAACACCACATGATTTCAAAATTCTTACAAAATTCACACCACATAGAACTTGACAATGCATTTCATGGTTTACTTATCTTAATCTTCAAAACGAAAGACAGACCGGGGGTGATGGTCGGGAACACTTTGACTAAATAAACAATTCGGAATATTACTTTACATTGACTTAAACTTTACAAAATGGCATTAAAATAAAATACAGTGTTAATATCATTCTAACAGTAGTGCAAAAGAGAGTTTGACCATTAATTAACAATTAAAATTTAACACAGAAGTAGAAGAAAAAAATTGCTCGACTTTTTCATTTCAGATTAGTGTGACCTAACATTACAATCTCCTCCAAACTCCTGATTATGTTTTCGTTTCTGTACAGTTTCCAACCTTAGAGTCCTGGGACAATAAGTACTTATTGGATTCACTGCTTTAAATGAATCTCTAACTTGGGTTGTGATGTAGCCTCCAACCACCCACTGTTAGTTTTCTCTTTTTCTTTAACTGACAGCAATGTGGACTAGATAGGAAATAGGTCAAGTCGATTGCTGGAATTCTGGTTTGCTGCAATTAGACCCTTTCTCACAGAGCTTCGAAACTGCGACTTAAATTCTTCTGAGCTTTCTTCTAGCCTCCCAGGGACTCTCCTAAACCAGGACATCCTTCTCTTAGTTCAGGTTTGCAATGGCGTAAATATAAAAGGTTAGCATTAAAAAAGAAAAAGAAAAATATCGGATTTCTCCTCTGACTATACCACTGGTCTCTTAACCCATTAACCAATCCGGTATAACAAACATCGACCACGCCTCTTTCGAATTTTGACGGACACCTGGCATATGGCACTTACGCACGCACGCACGCACGCACACACACACACACACGCACAAACACACACACTAACACACACACACACACACACACACACACACACACACACACACACACACACACACACCTCCCTCTGTCTAATCTCTATCACGACATAGCAGTGATTGTTTTGTAGTCATGCTGCACTGCTCATGACTCGACTTCTCGTGCTGCAACTGTGAGACACAGCTAATACGAATTTCAATCAAATTAACAATCGCCCTCTCGTTATTATATGAGTCCACTGTAAACGTTGCCACCTTTTCTCAATAAACTAATTAAGGAAGTGATTGTCACCATTAATCAGTTATTATCCTTGCTACACTTTTCTCGCTGTGTTCATATACTGACAATGTGATCAGCTTTCACATTTTAAAATGTCTATATAGTTAGCGAGTGTATAATAACCTCTTAATGAACACAGAAACAGGCCAAGATTAATGTGTAAAATATTATGATCTATAAAAGTCGATAATCTATAGGTTAAAAGTAGTAAAATGATTTCAGAGGTGTTTCAATTTATATTATTACGGTACGTGTTCTTTACGAAATAAACGTTACAATAAAGTTATAATGAATCTTAGCGTTACAGTAAAGTTATAGTGAACCCAAGTGTTACAATAACGTTAAAATAAAACTAAACGTTACAATAAAGTTATAAAGAACCTAAGCGTTGCAACAGTATTTATTACCGGGTATAAAATCTCTGGTGTGAATGCAGAGCATTAACCCTAAATCATCTTCCAGACGTGTCTTCATCTCGCCCATGACGAAGCCAGTGTCCTCGGATGAAAATGACACAAAGGCGTCAAAATGAAAGTCTTCATTTTCTGACAAACTCTGGCGTTTGAAGTTAAGACGCGTGGCGTAATACAGGTACCTGTGAAATTATTTGGTTAAACGAATACTTTATGTGATCCTTATCAAAGCATTTTAAGTAATCTAAATACCAGTATATTATTATTCGTCTTTCCAAATTATTGTTTCTACTTTTATGCATGATACATACATATAATACATTTTTCTACAATTTTATTTCTGCAGAAAAATTAACGATTCTAATTCAGCATTAAAACGTTTCTTTTCCATCTTTGTGAAACAATATTCGGATTGATCAAACGCATTCGTAATCTTAATTTGAAGTTAGGAACTACAAGAAGTTTGTATAGTAATATATACAATACCGTCAACCATTGAAATGAACCATTGGCCATCTCCAATATGCATAATTAAGATGATAATGCTTTATTATTTAACCATTAAAAATTATGCACATTATGATTCTCATTAATACTGAAAACCGGAATGCTGTTGATAATGAACAAATAGTTTGCTATTATTAAGAGGGATGTTCTCCACTTTCGTTAAATATTAACACTAAGTATTTTTCACTAATAATTTACTTTGCTGTGAAAATGTGTTTATTTAGTTGTTTAGTTATTTGTTCTGATGCAGATGTGAAATAACTTACCTAAGTTTCCACCGGAATCTATATACAAGAGTTGTGACGAGAATGATTAGCACCACAAGACATGATGCTGCAGCCCCAAAGAACATTCCTGCATAACTGTTACATTCTCGTTCCAGACGTGCGATCGTGCCAAAGATGTCTTCTTTAGGCAAGCCTTCAGACACGTGAACACATATGGAATCGGTATATCTCCCAAAGCTCACCCTGGAGTCGCGCACCCATTTAAAAAAATCTATATTCTCGCATGTATAGTCAATAAAGTTAAAGGTCAGGTCAACAGTAACATTATGTTTTTCAGAAACGGTGTCAAGGTGATCGCGTACTGATTTTGGCAACGTGTTGAGTTGATTTCCTGAAAGATTTAGGAACTTGAGATTGACCATGTGAGAAATATTAAGTTCAAACGTACGGATACGATTCGCAGACAAATCCAGAAATTCCAGGTTGTGCCAGTTACGGAAAATAGAATCGTTGAACGAACTGATGCCAGTTCGTGACATTGAAAGTTTCTTCAAGGTTTTACCAAACTGGAATGAGTCTACATATTTAAACGGATTTCCGCTAATGTCCAGAACTGTTAAACTTGTTAAGTTCTTAAAAAAGTCTTTTTCAATATCATCACAAGACACATCTTCTAAGTGCAACTCGACAAGACTTTGCAAACCTTTAAAACCTTCCCAATAAGGAAAGTTATTTTGCCCAGCGTAAACTTTTTGCAGACTGTTGTTTGGGTGAAATGTGAGAGCACCCATGAAAGAAGACTGTACTGACCGTGTTGCTTTTAGAACCTTTAGTTTAGGAGGCAAAATCATTTCAGTCACGCGTATGGTATTTCTATTAGTAAAAGGTTGCGAAAATATTTCACGTTCTTTTATTCCTTGTTGATCGTTTTTCCAGAACGGGAAAAATATACCACCCCAATAAGATAAATACATAATAGACAATAATTCAAGATTTTCTAAGCACTCAAACTCTTCGAAATACTGCGGATGGAATGTTAGAATATTCCCGTCAAGGTAGACTTCTTTTAATGACTTTGGCACACATGTACAAAGCACTCCTTTTTCAAATCCTTCTATATTATTGCAACATGCATGAAGACGCTGCAGACTGGTCAAATTCCTAAAATATTTCAAGTGATCTGAGTTCAATGTAACTGCTGAACTGTAGTTCTCATTAATTACATTAATATCTAATATCCGTATTTTATTTTGTGTCAGACTCTGAAACAATACCCTCAACCGATCGAAGTTGTACTGGCAGAAAGACATGTTATAGGAGGTGAGGTTTTCTAACATGCTGAATGAATTTACATCAATCATTTCAATTTCACAAAAATGTATCTCAAGAGTTTCAATATGTGGCACATTGACAAAAGTTTCATTAGTCAAATTATAAGTATAACCATTACTACCATCACAATAAAGCCCGAGATAAGTTAAAAATGTAAGATTTCTGAGTCCAGTACCTAGTGTTTTGTGAGGAATTAAATCTATTGACAGATTGTTTAGCGCTGTAAGATAGGACAAAGCCTTGTCCGGATAATCTGTACTGGTCGGCAGTGGTCTGATTGAATTTCTCTGTAATCTATCGCTCTTCAATGGCACTGCATTTAATTTAGGGGCATTTATTTTCCCGTTGATTTGAGACAACTTATTTAGTTCTCGAAAACTTTTTTCCTTGTTGTATCTTGAAAATAATTGACGACGTTCTTGTGTATTTGATTTTACAGATTTATCGAAATAATTTACAGCTGAACTATTTCCTGGTACAACATATTGAAATAAGCAGAATTGATACATAGGAATATATTTTAAATATAATGCTTTTAAGCTCCCTAAGAACATAAACACTCTTTCCGGAAACACGTCTGCACTTGAAACCAAACAATTGAATGATAGGTCTAATTTAATCAGATTGCTTAGACCTTGAAACGCATATTCGTCAAGAATTTGAATAAGGTTACGAGATAAATCCAAAATTAGCATTTTATTTAGGGCAGCAAAACTAAAATTTTTGACGTGGCTAAGTCGGTTACTTGTGAATAGTGCTGTCGTTGTGTCTTCTGGAATGTTTCCAGGCAGTTCAGTGAACCTTAGATTTGAGCAATCAATTAATTCGCCAGGAGGAAAGTTTTGGTCGGTTGAACACCTGCATGATTCTGGACATGCATGTCCACTGGTACAGGAATAAAACCATAAACAACAGCAAACAGCAATCTTGTAGACGGCAGACATATTTGGTCCAACTATTTATCTGAAACGAAAGACGAGAAATATTTATAAACTCTTCCACTCGGATTTCTTTTTTTGTCTCAGCTTGTAGTGTATTCAGTAGTTTGTAATTTACATAATAATCTTTTCCAACTTCCTTGTTAAAAGAAATGTAACAACTTTTATTGTATTCAATAATTTTCCTCTTTATTTAATAATCTCTTTCCAACGCTTTCTTCGTAGTTTAAATAAAATTTACATATTTTTCTTATTTTTTTCTAGTTATCACTCTTTAGGTCTGGACGCAATCTAAACAGCAGGTAAATATCGTTAATGGTTAACAGAAGAAAGAAAAACATTTATGACATCATCTCTATTTCTCACTCTCGCACGCGCGCGCACACACAAATATATATATATATACACGCAAACACGCTCACCCTCACTTCTACTGCTACTTACAAGAGGGCAAAACTTAATTTGACACGTACGTTAAAAATAGTTTGAACCCATTGAAATATTAAGTGGAAGGTGAAATAACTTCTTGGAATAAAAATATAAATAAGAAACAGAAAGTAAAAAAAAATTAAAAGGTAAGGTAAGGGGTTACAATTTATATGTTCTTCAAAGACCGTTTCCCAGACAACTTGAAGAAAAAAATTAAAACATTTTTATAATGACTGAGGAGAATTATTGTTACGATCCATTGCAGACAGACCACAAAAGAGGGACATTGAATTCAACCAAAGACTGCCTGTCACTTAGTTAGTAATTGTATTACTGAATGCAAGAAGGTTGTGATAAAATCGACTAAATTTATTAACATTTTCTAACGAATATTTTATTGTGGAAACGTATGAATTATTTACTAGGAATACATATTGGGCTACTATGCATTCATGATGATGCTGGTGGTGATAGTCGTGGTGGTGATGATGATGATGATGATGATGATGATGATGATGATGATGATGATAAATTAATTAGGACACATTATTCGCCATTTACTGTATATGAAATATTGGAATATTTAAAGTGACACAGTATAATTGAGCATATCAATTCGCTGATCAATATTTTCAAGATTTGCAATGAGAACATAATATGAAGTTCGGCCCTGAAAAATGCGAAAGAATTTGATAGTCAAGAAAGTCAGTGTAACAAAAAAGAGGGCCTAAAATTCGACACAGAAAAAAATCAACGTTGTTTCAATGACAACACCTGGGGATACTACAACATCTAAAAATATGCAGAGTGAAGTCTAGTCTCAAGTTAAGAGATAGTATAAAAACAGATTAGACAAGTCCTCAAGTCCAAACTAAATGGGGCTGACAAAATACAAAGTTATTAATGCAAACGCATTACCTAGTCATCTACATCATAGAATGGACAAAAAGTTAAATGAATGATCTGGACAGAAAAATAAGAAAACTACTCACATTACTTAAAACCTAATACCCAAACGCAAAGGCTCTATGAATCTCAGAAAGTAGGAGGCAGAGGGCTCAGGAAAATCAAAGATCTCAGTGAAGAAGTTATAGGCCTTGTGGACGACATCTTGAATAACAACAAAGGTGAGCCACTGACAGAAACAGTGAAGATGAATAGATTATATCAAAATAGAGAAAGAAACAAGGAAGAAAACAACAAAACAGGTATTAGCAATTAGATTGAGCCACAAATCTCTCTTTGGTCAGTATGTACAACAAGCTGATGAAACATCAACAAAACAATCAACGTACAAATGGTTGAAAGAGGCAGAAATGAAAGCAGAAATGGAACTTCTAACAACTGCGCAAGATCTAGCACTAAACACGAAAATACACAAAATAAAAAGTATGAAAATCTCAAATGATTCTAAATGCAGACTGCAAAAATAAGTGTTAAACAACTGAAAACATACTCTCTCGGTGTAATTTTCTGGCTAGAACAAAATACACTACAACACACAGTGAGGTAGCAAAACTCATACATAGAAATAAATATGAGAACTCAGAAAGAGCACGGATGCACCAACCTGAGACAGAAGAAGCCAAAGTACCGTGAGACTTTGAGATAAGAACAGATCGAATGATTCCTGTTTTCAATACGTCTAACAGAACAGCAACAGTCATGATTTAGCTATTCCAAGTGATGGAATCATAAAATGAAACGAAAGTAAAAAATAGCAAAATACCAGGATCTCAGATTAGAAATCCAGAGACTTTGGAATGTAAAACTGAAGTGATACATGTGCTAAAAGCCATGGGGAGACATAACATATGAACTGAAAGGCTATCTAAATAAACTACCTGGACAACACAGAATTGTCACCACTACTATATGCAGCGCTCATCGGAAGTGCCCACATCCTCCCCAAAATCTTGGATCTCCCAGAATCTTGGTAAGATTCCAAGACCTTGATTCACAACCGACAACTAGCAGAAGTTGTAAAAAAAAGATTTAATAATGATGAAGACGACGATGATGATGATGAGGAGGAGGGTGACGACGGATATGACGACGACTATGTTGATGATGATGATGATGATGATGACGACAATATGAAAATATACAGAGCCTTAGTGTTTAATAGTAAATTATAATGAAATACTTCCTTTAAAGTATAGATAAATATTTATGTAATAAATGTTTAACTTTCGCATTATTTATTTTATGAAAGATAATATGAACAGTTAATTTTGAGATAAAGTAAATGACAGTTTAAGGCAGTATATCATTATGATACAAAAGATAAAGAACCTGCTTTACTAGCACAATGAGAACTGTACTATGTTCGACTTCCCTCTTTGCCGATGTAGAGTACATTTAAAAGAAAGAAATTTTGAAAGAAAGAAAGAAATTTAGAAAGAAAGATGTTCTTTAGAAAGAAAGAAAGATATTTAGAAAGAAAGAAAGAAAGAAATTTAGAAAGAAAGAAAGAAAGAAATTTAGAAAGAAAGAAAGAAATTTAGAAAGTGGGTAAGGTTGTCATCTTTCACCCTGTTCTATTTAGGTTATCTTGATCTTAGCTCGCGATATTTCTTTTCCTTTTAAGGTATATGATGTATGTCTTCAGTTATTTCATTTTCTCTTTAAACACGAATATTTAAAGGTTTATTCAAGACGCAATTTTGTTTTGTTTCCCCACAAAATTACTCCCTCTTCCCAGAGTGTATGTTTTGTGTCTGAATGGTTTGTGAAACAAGCGATTAAGTTTATCCTATATCCACTGCATGAAAGAAAACCCGTAGGATAATAAAGTTCAATCACATTCATCAAAAAATGGTAACTTGTCTACTATTGTTTTCAAAGGGTGAGTGCAATGTCTACATTGTACTGTTCTATATTGTTTACATTCTCAACACCACATACGATCTTGCATACAAACACATCAGCATAGGTAACCCTTGCACGCTTAATAAAAGAGCCAAACATTCATGGTGTATGGTTGCAGTCATTGTGACAAACAACAAACAGGTCCTACATAGTACTGATAAGCCACTATGGGAGTGAATAAAGTTGTGACAGCGGAAATGTGCCGTAAAAGTTGTGACACTGGAGACGTGACATACATGATAGTGGTACAGTACAATGTTTCCCCACTGTTCATTGTCTTTTATTTATAACCCGTCCCCTCCCCTTGTTTGGTGGTGACACGTGTATCGAGCTAATAAATACTGTTGAAGGAAACTGTAACTTGAGACTTGAATGTAAGAAATAATGGAGTTAAAGATGAATAAACTGGAAACTAAGCATTTGTTCCCTGACTGCTACAACCGTGGTTGACGCGAAAAGTATCTGCACCCAGTGCAGGTACAGTGTAAAGGTACACTGCACTCTGTTGATGTATGATGGCAAATTATGCTTGACTACATCATGGAATTTCTGGTACAAAGAAGACTGGAAATTGCTACGTTGTTGTTCTGCTTGAGGGAACTAATATGGTGATAGAGAACCAAATTAGCCTCAATAGAATAGTGGCTCATCAGTGTTCTAACATGTACAAGAGAAACACATGAAGAACTGACAATTGTATTGTGACAATGATGTTGTCACTTTGTTATGAAAGTGCATGGCAATCGCCTAGACAAGGTTATATACAACTATTATCACTATAATCTATATAACTCCATTTCTTCTCTGATAAGATATATACTGTGATTTATATTGACACTAATCTGCTGAATTGTGTATTAGGATATAAGCCTGTACATGTATTGAAATTATTCTACCGTGGTTTCGTGGAAATATTGATTTCATTTTTTATTGTATTTGTTAAATGTACATTTTAATTGTTGATTTAATATATTTATTGTTAAATTTATTGCCCTCTTACACCTATTGATAATCAATCGATAGTGGATGGATGGGTTCTCGCTATATATAGATTAAAAATGGATTTATCTTGTCCTTTCATCAAACGTTTTCCACCTATAGAAATACTATGTGACTATCTTTAATTATGTGGGAGAGAGATACGTTTACAGATCCCATATATCCGCCAAGTGAGAGATTGGTGGTGTCTTCTAGAGAATTATTAATATCTTAAAATGGATTAAATAATAATAATAATAATAATAATAATAATAAATGTGGACGAATTGTCATCCAGAAAGGCAAGGTCAAAACAACAGAGGGCCTACAATTCGACATCGGAAAAATCAACGATGTTTCAATGGAAAATGGATATAAGTATCTTGGGATACTACAGAATCAAGAAAATATGCAGAGAGAAGTGAATTCCAAAGTTAAGAGAGAATATGAAAAACGTGTTAGACAAGTCCTGAAGTCCAAGCTAAATGGGGCGAATAAAATACAAGCCCTTAATGCATACGCAATACCTGTAGTAAGCTACACTGGAGGTATCATAGATTGGACAGCAAATGAAATAAATGAACTGGACAGAAAAACAAGAAAACTACTCACAATATATAACGCCTTACACCCCAAAGCAGACGTTGACAGGCTTTATGTATCTCGAAAAATGGGAGGCCGAGGTCTCAAGAATATCAAACATGTCATTGAAGGAGAAGTCATTGGCCTTGTTGACTACATCTGGAATAACAACAAAGATGATCCACTGATAGAAGCAGTAAAGATGAGTGGATTATTCCAACCTCCAGAAACAGACACAGAAACATGGAAGAAAACAACGAAGCAAGAACTAGCACATACATGGAGCCAGAAACCTCTGCATGGCCAGTATGTACGACAAGCCGACGAAATATCAACAAAACAATCAACGTACAAATGGTTGAAAGAGGCAGGATTGAAAGCAGAAACAGAAGCACTCATAACAGCTGCACAAGATCAAGCACTCAACACCAAAGCACACAAAACGAAAATCATGAAAATTTCAAATGATTCCAAATGTAGACTCTGCAAATCCATGGATGAGACAACAGAACACATACTATCTGGATGTCAGGTTCTGGCAGGAACAGAATACACTAAACGACACAATGAAGTGGCAAAACACATACATAGAAATCTGTGTGAGAACTATGGCATAAAAACCCCAGAAAGAGCATGGATGCACCAACCAGAAGCAGTCACCGAAACAGAAGAAGTCAAAATACTGTGAGACTTCGAGATAAGAACAGATAGGGTGATCCCTGCACGAAGACCAGACATTGTAGTTCTCAATAAGTCCAACAGAACAGTAGCAATCATTGATGTCGCTGTTCCAAGTGATAGAAACATAAAAACAAAAGAAAGAGAAAAAATAGAAAAATACCAAGACCTCAGATTAGAAATTCAGAGACTGTGGAATATAAAAGCAGTAGTGATACCTATAGTGATAGGAGCCTTGGGGAACATAACATCTGAATTGAAGGCTACCTGAATAAACTCCCTGGAAACCACAGAATCGCTCCACTACTCAAAGCAGCACTCCTCGGAAGTGCCCACATCCTCCGTAAAACCTTGGATCTCCCAGAATCTTGGTAAGATTCCGAGACCTTGGAACACAACCGACAGGCAAACAGAAGTCGTGGAAAGAGGCATAATAATAATAATAATAATAATAATAATAATAACCAATAATTAAGGTGGCATTAGCATTGTATTTTCATAGTTATAAACCGTTAGTCACAAATAAACTAATAAACGTCTATGCAGTGTGTTGTGTGGACAAATTAAAATGAATCCAGTGGAGACTGGTATTTTGTTGTTGACCACATAAAATGATAAATATGTGTTCAAAATAGTGTTGGTCTTCTATTGTGCGGAAGTACATTTTTATTGTACAAGATAAACAGTCAAACAAAAATTGTATCAAAATTAAACAATTTTCTTTTTTTAGCATTACGTTTTCACCATAATTTCAAAATACGTATTTTATGTCAAAAGTCAGCAGTAAAATATCATTTTAATAATTACTTCAGTATAATACATACCAAGTGTAATCAAGAATTAACCACGTGAACATATCACTCCCGTCATTGGCGTTAATAAATATTGAAAGTGAACAATTAAACAAAATACAAAAATCACTCAATAAAACTTTACTTTTTTGATATGTGTTTCAGATCTCAAAAGCTTTAGAGAAAAAATCCCTTTTTGCTAATCAGTCCAGACTTTTATAAACCTTATCCCGGCGTCATAATTCTAAAATTTAATCAGTGAAAGTAATGACATTTCCTCTCTCTTTTGGACTGCTTTCAACAACAGAAAGTAATAAAATCATATCGCTGAAATCACAGGACATTTATCACAAACATGACTAGCTCACAAAGCGTAATGGTTGTCAAATTGCTTCCTGTATATGAGAAAAAGATAAACAAAATCCGTTCCCCACTCTCCATTCCCTCCCTCCCTCTCTCTGTTTATCTTTCAATGTGTCTCTTTTTATATGAGTGTGATGTAATTCTTGCAATATTATTATTCATTTTTAAAAGTGACTCTTCAAGAAAATTACCATATATTATCAAATTATCGTATATTTATAATCTTAGTTTAATGTTTAGCTGTACTTTAATGTCAAATGGCTAATTATTTGCAAAATTGTTTTAAAAAGGGATTAGAATCCACAACATTATCAATGTAGTTTGACGATTTAGCCTTCGAAATTATATGCTGGAACTTGAGGCTTGAGTTTGATCTTGAGAATTCATGAAAGTTTCTTGAACATTTCTTGTGGTGTTGCTGAGTAGCTCACACGGAGATTCTGGAACATTCCTTCTGATGTGTGATAGTGCATGTGACGTTTTGGACGAATCTCCACGGTGTGCTTTGTGAGTGCATCGAAGATTCTGGAAAAGTTGTGTAATGTTCCTAGAAAGGGTACTTAGAACTGTCATCTATAAGAAAGTGACTTGATGCAAACTGTGCGATTGTGAACATTTGCCAGCGATAGCTGCCATCATAGAAAAGTTTATGTACATTGACTATAATTATCTCTCTTGAACTCCACTCTCACTTCCAGGATGAAGCCATATATATGAACTTGGTTATATAAGTTAATATGACTATGCTTAGATAACTGAATGGGTGTCTACCATTTAATCAAACATTATGAAGTGATGTAAATGTCAACGCTCTTTTGATTATGTTCATATGTTGTATATTTGATTGTTGATTTAATACATTTATTGTTAAATTTATGAACCTTCTTGCTCATATAATAAAACCTTATAGTGGAGTAATTGTGGGTGGATGGAGACTCGTTAAATATAAATAAAAGACGGATTTTTATTACTCCATTAGTAAGAAGTTTCATCCTGCAGAAACATTATGCGGGAGTAAAACGTCTATCTTATTAATGTGTAAAGAATAAAGTTTTACGAAAACATTAATCCGCCAAGTGAGAAGCATGTTTGTCTTGTGGGAGAATTATTAATAATTATAAATTAATATTTTCGATCACTTGTAATTAGTTATGTGTTATTAATTAATAAATTATAATCATAACGAGTGAAAGGTGCCCAGAGGTGTCACACTTTGCTTTTGAAAGTGAATTCTTGAATTCAATACGTCATACTTTGATTTCAATGATACGAACTTAACTATTAGGCCTTCTTTTGCCTAAATCTAACCATCCGGTCAGCGAAGTAACAGACACAATGGAGAATAATTTTTTTTCATATTTTTTAATTGTCTTTTGTAAACTCTCTTCCTCTTTTTGAATCACATCCTCACATCGCATCCCTTTATTTGGACCGCTCTGCGCCTTGTACGCCATTCAGACTGGGCTATCTATGTGATTATTTGAGAAATGTCATTCGATGAAGGGGCGGGGGCGGGGAGGATGAAATGGCGAGTCTTTTTTACTATCGTCTCTCCTTGCATCAAAATATACTAACAGCTTTTACACACCAACCGCTACGTAGTTGTAGTCGTGTGGAGTGAACTCTTAGTGACTTTCAAGAAATTCACTGTGGGTCCACTGTTATAAGTACGTCATACAGTGACAGATAATGATGACAAGTGTATCATCAATTTCTAATGGATACATCATTGATTTCACTTTCTTTGAATGTTTTGATATTTATTTATATATTTTTCTTATTTATATCCCTTACTCATTTGCATGTGTTCTATGAAGATGAGAGGCGAAAATTACCAGAGCTTTTCGAGCGCAATAATAAAGTTCGTATTAGTATGTAAATAAATCTCGAACTATGTCGTACTCATAGGAACACAGTGGAAAACAGGGCATATCATAAATTATCATTCGTGGAAATGATATTGAAATATGTTCAACATTTACATTATTTCCAATACTCTTGAAATCCAGTAGTTGTATATATCACGTGCGTAAGCACGCACACACACACACACACACACACACACACACACACACACACACACACACACACACACACACACACACACCTCAGAAATATACAGACGCTCGCACACACCATACCAATCATATACACGATACTTCATCCAAACGTTGTTATTATTAAATATTTAAATATTCAATAGAGATTTTGTATAATACGCAATACAATCCCTACGTTGTATAATTTGGGCCAAAACTCACCGTTTTCTGTTACACTGTTATTGAGAGAAAGGATATCTGACGTATCAATAATAAATAGGTTTTCTCTATTTTCACATGAAGATAATAAATATAAAATATTTGAAATAAAGCGACACTCGTAAACAACGTAATACCTTTGTCAATGGGAGTAGTTATGCGTTATGTAATCAAATATTATTTTATGGATTATGTTCATATACATTAATAATAAAAGCAGTCGAGCTATGTAATTTGTCTTCCGTTCTATACAAACATATCATATCAATTCTAAGAATTTCTTGGAGATTTATGGTACCGTCTTTCGTACAGTGAAGACATTAATGTTAAACTGTGTGGCCTTGATGAGTTTCTTTGTGTTTACGGCGTTTTAAGTGTTTTTCTTGGTGGTATGCTAAAACCCCCATCGAGTGCATGTAAGCAAACACAACCTGTAAAAAAAGTGACGGTTTAAATTTACATCCGATTTTTGTTTGCATCGTTTCACTTCACTCACTACATAAGGATTCATAGGCTAACTTTAGCTTTGAATAGCATTGGTTTTGATCTCCAGTGAAAAGACACTGATAAAATAAATTATGATTTGCCAGTGCCCTTGATGCTCAAAACGTCATTCAATGAAAATATTAAAAATAATGGAGAACTTTAGGAACAACGCTGAAAAACAAATCATTCTCTCTATCCAGCAAAATGTCAGGTTTTATACAGACCTTCCGTGAAAACTCAACGAACAATCAACTTTCAGTTTAGTATGACTTTCTTTTTTAAACAATAATACACTGATGGTACTATAACCCACAAATACTTTTAGCTCACACAGTTATAACTGGTAAATAGTGCTGCGGTTGTTTTTTTACAGTTTCAAAATGACATTTATCCTCTCTTGGCAACAAACATTGTCACGAAAGCCCCTAACATTAACTGAAAGGTTCATTTAACTAAACACATTTCAAAGGATAATAAAGGTTACTAAAAAATCGCCAACCTGACCTTTAAAGAAGAAACGTGACAACAACAAAACTCAAGTGCAAACATAAACAATCACCTGCAGTTTCACAACAGTCCCACTTTGCCACATTCTTTCCCATAGTGCGGACGACATTTTACTAGACACCTGGATAGCAAGGTCTAATTGAAATTAATTGAGTGAAAGGTGATTTTTAAAATTATATTACAGCAGGCTAAAGTTTTCTCTGCTGTTCTTACACTGAAAGCACTTATTTATATTCAGCATAGAAAATGATGGCTGCCTGAGGTTACAATTGTACACTCATCGTAACGTATTATGAAATAGGACGCACGTAGTCCTGTAGTATAAACACTATCCCGGTTATTTATGTTTGATGGAACATTCCTATTCACCTACTAGTAAACACAAAGATTGTACTATCCCTCAACGAACTTCAACCTGCCACTGGGGAGTGGGCATTAAGTCGCCATTTCCGCCACCTTGAAAAGCTACGTGACTTTCACGCTGGCCGTCATACTTCGCCAGTTTTGTACTCCCACATCCGGTGTCAGTTCATGAAGTGTTTCTACTTCATGCTCGCCTTCTACATCTATTTTTAATTCATTTCTATAGTAATTACAAGACTTTTCTGCGTGAACTTTTCTCATGTCTATGAGTGTTACACACGACACTCTACAATACATTGTGATTTCTGAAAAACTAACACAAAGCTTCGCTAATTGTTTTTTAATTAATTATTTTCAATTAATCAAGTTGTGTTGAATCGATTGCTCTGAAATAATGTAGGATAGATAATTTATGGAACTTTATAATGTGAGCATCTGCCATTGCATTGATTGCATTTAATATATGTTTTTGTATTTGAGATTTCCTGATACATAAACATTAATTGGTTGACTGATAATGAATAGTACGATTTTTGTGAAGTGAGTAAATTTGATTTGTGAGTAAAACGTGTGTGCTATCTGTGTGTAGGCATGCTGGCACATAATAAATGGAAATAGAACTCATAAATATTTATTGAGTTTATTTGTTTTGTGTTTAAAAAAGTTACTCTAACCCCATGAAACAAAATAAAAAGAATTTCATAAATTGTAAATGCAGCTTAATCAGAAAGTGAATTATGAAAAGACGTTAGTAAGAATCATATTTCTGAAATAAATAATTAGTTCTTTCGCTGAAGATCTTGAAATTACTATCTACTCTTACGAAGTCACAGCAACATTCAATGGTCTTGTGAAAAGATCTCTCGAGCCTCACTGTAACTGATAGATAAACTGAGATGAGTAAATGTAGCCTAATAAAAGTTACAAAACACTTTTCTTTGCTGAGACATTCTAATAATAAAGTATAATGAAAACTAAAATAAAAACTTAATTGTATAAAAGAGTATATATTTTCCATTCATTATGAATCACATATAATACAATAATCACCTCAGGAATTCAAATAATCAACAGTTTATCCTTATAGTTTCAAGTATATGGTTTCAATTCACCACCCTTTTACATTTAAACAAAATACATTATTTCCAGGTAATAATTTAGTTACATTTGGTTCAAATAGACTTTGCAATGTTTAACAAAAATAGTGCCTTACAAACACGTGCACTGTACAAATTTCATCATCATACATTTACAATAGAATTATCGCTAATATATCTTTGAAAAGAAATATACATTAGTGTTTTATCATACAAATCATCATCATTGAGAACTAACAAAATCTCTAACATTCTAGGTAACAAAACATTTCAGTTATTCTCGTGAAGTCATCATAAATATGTTACCATTCTCTGGAACATGCTAAATAATTCAAGGCTCTTGCATTCACAATGCAACCTCTCCAATAGTTTGGATTACCGTGAATAAGATGATTTGGTGGTAAATTTTACCACCTGACAATCGACTCCAAGTTTTCTTACATCTTGGGCGGAACTCAAATGCCCATATATAGTTCTGGTGCATCTGGACAACCTCACCTATCCGTCTACAAATCATGACTCTATCTCTCTGGACTTCTATCAAACCTAAAGGTCATTAAATAGCTTAACTATTTTTTAATATTGTTCCTGAGGTGCAACACATTCGACATGGTTGACCACATATATAACCGAAAAATAGTTTACAATGGCGGTCTACAGCAATTATGTGCAGCGCATTATTAATAGTAATAATAAAAAAATGAACTAGGGTGTAAAATTATTAAAGTAAGGCCATTATTAATAGCAATAATAGAAAAATGAACTAGAATGTAAAATTATTAAAGTAAGGGCCATTATTAATAGCAATAATAGAAAAATGAACTAGGATGTAAAATTATTAAAGTAAGACCATTATTAATAGCAATAATAGAAAAATTAACTAGGATGTAAAATTATTAAAGTAAGGCCATTATTAATAGCAATAATAGAAAAATTAACTAGAATGTAAAATTATTAAAGTAAGGCCATTATTAATAGCAATAATAGAAAAATGAACTAGAATGTAAAAGTTTAAAAGCATGGTCCATGATTTGCTCTCACAGAAGAGAAATCCTTAAAGACAATAATGCATCGAATAAAAATAATAAATGTGATTGAATCAACACACAATGAGAACCATATTAAAATTAGTTAGTGTAATTTAATCGTATTTTAATTTTATTTTATTATTATTGATTTTATTTACAATTGTGTTTTATTTCATTTCATCCTAATTTTTATAGTATTTTTTGTAAAAATTTGTAAGTCTAAAATTGTTTACCCATAAAAGTATTATGATGTCAATATCCTTCACAATAAATTAGTAAATGGACTGCATTACAAATGATATCATTCTACAAAAAGTATTTTTTGTTATTTAAAAATTGTTATAATCCAATTCACACTAGTATGGAATTTGAACCAAATGATCGATTGAAGATTATTTAACCCTAAATTTGCCAATAATAATTGTCTGCTGTGTTACAAAATGTTTTTTATAGAGAGTTTCATTGTGTTGCCTCTCTTAGTGTTCGTATATTATTACTATTTCTTTAAAATACCAAAGTTGTTCTTGATAATTTTTTTAAAGAAATACTGCTTCAAACATTCCAGTTATTTTTGTAGACAACTGATTCTTATTATCATGTTATCGCCATCTTATAAACAAATACTTTTGTTAAGATTATTCAATTGTTAGTCTTTTAAATGAATATATTTTTGATTATCATGCTGTCGCAAGTCTTTGAAATTATTATTGTGTCATTATGTGTGTCATCTGTTAAAGGAGTTGTATGTTTGTAGCGAAATTCTGTAGTCATGTCCTAGAGACTAATGCTATGGCGGCTCAAACTACTTGTAAGTACATAATTAATGGAACAGGAAAACGTAATGAAAAATAGGACAGGATGGGAACTATAGGTTCCTTCATTTGCTGTGTGTCACATGATTACCAAAGCCTCAATTAAAATATGCAAAACAAAGAAAACACTTCCAATAACACTAGTATTCAAGAGACTATTGAACGTGGAGTGACGATTTCGTGAATAGAAATAAAGAATTATGGTCTACCTTTTCTAAAGTCTTGTGTTGGGATATGAACTGAATTAATGAGTATTATTTTACAGGTAATCCTTTCTGTGGCAGGCATACCATGAGAATAAATTTACTGTTTTCAATCTTTCCAAATTCCGACTTACGTATTTACTCATGCATTGGTGACATTTATAATGATTAGTTATCGGCTAAATAACAAGAGTTACTTTTACTGCAGTACACAACTTTGATGTCATTGATAGCATCATCGCTTATAAATTTATCATTTATTTTGATGACATTCGTTTATTAAAGTAAGGCCATTATTAATAGCAATAATAGAAAAATCGTTTTATAATTTCCACACTTTTCATGTGTCTTTAATATTATAAAGCTAATAATAATGCAAACTGATTTACGACTTTGAGCGTTAACATTATTCAAAGACTGAAAACTTCCAGGACCAAAGATGTATTTACTAACTATAGCTATCATCCTCTGAGTGCCTCGGTTAATCTATTCCAGAATAATTCCCTGTCAACCTCTGTATGCGGGAATTTAAGGTAAGTATGTGATTGGATGTTAAAAGTAATCTCGCGTGGAAGTTCGGAATTCGGAATGTCTTCGTACACCAGGAACAGCAACACATCCCGACCGGTTTGTGCCCCTTCCATCAGCGCCATCTGTAGCTCGTAGTTACACCAATCAGATTCCAGAAGTGCTCGTGTTAACACCACCATCGTGTGGCGACTTCTTTGAATGGCGTCCAGAATGTTAGAAGCGATATATTGACCTACGTAAATATAATAGTAAAACAAACTATAACAAATGTAACTCAAATCAAAAACTGTAATTAATGTAAAGAATTAGGCAAAACAATACTAACAAATTAACTTTAAACAAAGTGGAGCAAAATTCAAAGCGTTACACAGTACAAATGAACTTAAGTATTAACAAGTATTTTCTGCGATGTAAACAGTTTATTTTTAGGGGAAATGTGGTTGATAGTTTATAAACGTGTGCGTATGTGTGTGTCTGCTAGACAGTTACATTTTATTGGTAAAAATAACAAAGCAGATATAATTAAATGCAAGCGAACTGGAATATTATAGTTAAGCTTTAAACTACCACCGCCTTCAACAGTTAAACAGTTAATTCCTTATGCGCATTATATTAATTATAGTATGTGTTTTATACGATTTCAGCAGTTTAAATTAGAGTAGTGACATTTTTAAATTCCAAGACCTTATTTTGAGCTAAGCTAGGGCAACCAAACACCCTTTCATGATTTACATTTTCACACAGAAAGATCCAATAATATCTCTTCCTGGATTGTGCTGCCTTTTGAAATGAGACAATACGAAGAATTCTCAGGACCTCACTTTCGTCAGCAAGAATAGCACCGTCTCTTTTGTGTGATTGTTCAGTCTGTCTGACCATTTACCATTCCATTTTCATTTTTGTTTTCTTTTGGTAAAGATATTATGGTTAGTGTATATGTTTATGTCGCTCGCTATTCATCATTTTGTTTTGTTAATTATCTTCTTTATGATGACTGTTGTATATTTTGTAGTGTGTAAATATTGCAAATTGCTTACGCACTTAATAAGATTATTTTTAAGAAGTAGTTTTATTTACGGTTTAGCTTGCGTTTCAAAAGTATTTGTCGATTAAATATATTTCATACAATAAGACACTAATAAAATTGACTTAAATACTTACATCTTCACTTGTTTGATAGATATAGTCTGCTGATAAATGTTGATAAAATTGACCTGTTGCTTTCATAGATTTGTAAAGAAAAGTCATGAACTCAATTAACTGTAGCATAAATGGTAATCTATCATTCCATTTCTGACCACTTTTGTGAAGGTCGCGACAGTCTCTGAAATGACGAATACTTGAAATGGAGGTTACACTCTGATCAGTCAGTCGTGTCTCCATTACACTAACAGTTTGGCTCTGTCCTTATGTTGGTAATAAGATCATCCTTTACCTCCATTACATTAATAGCTTGGCTCTGTCCTTATGTTTGTATTATGGTCAGCTGTCAAACTTTAAAATTTCTACATAGTGAATGAATATATACTTAAGAATCGATTGTAGAACTCTGCACTTATAGAATCGAAAATCAAGGGGTTCAGTGTAGTACTTAGTTCATCAAACTATTACCATTATATAGTGATAAACTGTAAAACTGCTGATGACATAACATTTAATTAAAGGCAAGACAAATTAAATGAATAGTTTAATGAGCTTGAGTATAATACCCCCTTAAACAAACACTGTAACAAAGTTACTAAAATAGAAAAGCTTTGAAGTAGTAAATTTTATTACCGGGTGTAAAATCTCTTTCGTGAATGCAAAGCTTTAACCCCATTTCATCTTCCAGACGTGTCTTCATCTCTCCCATGACGAAATCAGCGTCCTCGGATGAAAATGACACAAAGGCGTCAAATTGAAAGTCTTCACTCTCTGACAAATTCTGGCGTTTGAAGTTAAGACGAGTGGCGTAATACAAGTACCTGTGAGAATTTATTTAGTGAACGTAATACTTGACGTCATCCTTATTGAAACATTATTGTATTCTAAATCTTGGCAATCTATTGTTTACTGCTTTTGTGCATGTTATACATAATAAAATTAGCATTCCTCTCATTTCTATCATTCTATTTTGTTGAGAGAAAAAATGAATCTAATTAAATATTAAAAGTTTCTTAAAATTCGATCAGCAATCTTTATAAAACACTATTTTAGAATGTTGATACGAGTTCGCATCTTTATTTTGAAATTAGGAACAATAAAGAGCATGTCTAGTTATATATACATCTCTGTCAATTGCCGAATTGAACTTTCACCTTGTCAAACATGCATATAAATATGATAGAGTAATGCTTCGCAAACATTAGTATGGATACACAAAATGCGTCTTAATGATAATGAGAATACGAATATCATTATTAATAAAGTAATTTGTTACTGTTACTCATTAACATTCACCTATTTCGTGAAATATTGCTACCCGTATCACTAATTGTTATTTTTAATTAACAATTTATTTTCATCCTATAATATTTAATTACGTTTTTGTTATGATGTAAAATAACGTACCTAAGTTTCCATCGGAATCTATATGCAAGAGCCGTGCCGAGAATGATCAGCACCACAAGACATGATGTTGCAGCCCCAAAGAACATTCCTGCATAACTGTTACATTCACGTTCCAGACGTGCGATCGTGCCAAAGATGTCTTCTGTCTGCTTAGGCAAGCCTTCAGACTCGTGAACACACGTGTAGTCGGCATATCTCCCAAAGGTCACCTTGGAGTCTGTCATCCATTTTAAAAAGTCTATATTCTCGCACACACAGGCAATAGGGTTAAACGTCAGGTCAACAGTAATATGATGTTTTTCAGAAACTCTGTCAAGGTGATCGCGTACAGGTTTTGGCAACGTGTTGAGTTGATTTGCCGAAAGGTTTAGGAACTTGAGTTTGACCATGTGAGAAATGTTTTCTTCAAACTTACGGATACGATTCGCAGACAAATCTAGAAATTCCAGGTTGCGCAAGTTACTGAAAATGCCATAGCTAATCACATCAATGCCAATTCGTGACATGGAAAGGTGTTTCAAGAACCAACTAAATTTGAAGAGATCTTTACTGACAATATCTTCTTTAATATGGTTACCACTAATATCTAGAACTTCCAAGTATTGAAAATTCGTAAAAAATATTTCATCAATACAGCCACACGACACGTCATTTACATGCAACTCCGCAAGTCTCTGCAATCCTTTAAAATTTCCCCAGGAAGAAAAGGAATTGTGCCCAGCGTAAACTACTCGCAGTCTGTTATTTGGGTCAAATGGTACAGAACTCATCAAACGAGACATTAGTCCTGACCTCGTTGCTTGTAGAATCTTTAGTTTAGGAGGCAAGACAATTCTTTCTATGCCGTTACTAGTATTTCTTTGAGTATCAAGAAGCGAAAACATTTCGCGGTTTTTCATCCTCAGATTCTTCGATTTCTTATACTGAGAAAATATGTCTGTCAGAACGTTGAAATTTGTTATAGATAATAATTCAAGATTTTCCAAGCATATAAATTCTTCGAAATAATGCCAATGGAATGCTAACGTATTTTGATCAAGGTACACTTCCTTTAATGACTTTGGTAGAGCGGTACAAATTACTCCTTCTTCAAATCCTACAATGCCATTGTTTCTTGCGTAAAGTCGCTGCAGACTGGTCAAATTGCTAAAATATTGCAAGTGATTTGATGTAACTGTAAATGCTGAAAACGTTCGTTCTATAGTTTCACTAATATCTAAGACCTGTATTTTAGTCTTTGTCAAACTATGAAACAGCACCCGCAACCGATCCAAGCTGTACGTGCAACCGGACATGTTAACAAACGTGAGGTTTTCCAACATGCTGAATGTATTTACGTCAATCACTTTGATTGGACAAGAATGCATTGCAAGATTTTCAATATGTGGCACATTGACAAACTTTTCAGTGGTCAGATTGTGGAAAAGGCTTTCACAATAAAACGTGAGTGAAGTTAGCAAAGTAAGATTTCTGAAACCTATACCTAGAGATTTGTTATCAAGTATGTCTATCGAAAGGTGTGTGAGACCTTTAAGATAGGACAAAGCTTTGTCTGGATAGTCGGTAGTGCCCCGTACTGGCTCCATTGCGTTTCTATGTAGTCCGACGTTCGTCCTTGAATGATGAGCATTTAATTTATGGACAGACTTTATTTTCAAATTATTTTGATTTTGAGATCTAGGTTTTGTGTTATTGATGGAAATATGTTTTGAAAACAAATGACGGCGCCGTTTGACGATGTTTGTATTTATAGATTTATCGAAATAATTTACAACTGAACTATTTCCAGCTGAAATAGATTCAGTTGTGCAATTAGAGTATCTATTATATTCCAATTGTAATTCCTTTAAACTCCGTAAAGGCATGAAAACTCTTTCCGGGTACACATCTGGGACTGGAACCAAACAATTCCCTGCTAAGTTCAGTTTCATCAGACTGTTCAGACCTTGAAACGCATATTCATCAAGAATTTGGATTAGGTTAAAAGACAAATCCAAAATTATCATTTTGTTTAGGGTGGCAAAACTAAAATTCTTGATGTGACATATTTCATTTCTGCGGAAAAGTGCTATTTTTGTGTCTTCTGGAATGTTTCCGGGCAATTCAGAGAGCTCTAGATGTGAACAGTCAACTAATTGGCCTTGAAAGACTGGGTCGAATGAACATTTGCACGACTTTGGACACGTGTGTACACTAGTGAAGCAATAAAGCAATAAACTACAATAAACAGCTACATTGCAGGAGGCAGACATGTTTGATCCAGTAGTATGTCTGAAAAAAGAAAGAAAATTATATTTAGGTTTCAAATTATGGCTCTAACATCATTGTTGTTGTTTTGTGGGTTTTGTTTTGTTTTAGTCCTTTTTTTTCCTTTTACTGGTGATTGTAACAATGCGCTTTAATAATTAAAATAATTAAATTATATTATTTCACTATGATTAGTTTGGCGTATGACATATATTTCATATAGACTATTTAAATATCTCCATGTTATTATTAAGGAAAGCGAACATTGACGTAAGAAAGGTCTACATTTGGCACACCTCCCCTCTAAAGAACAAATGTGTGTTTCTAATGCTTTTAGACTGAAGACCATAAAATTAAACACCGAGGTGAAAATACCCGAGAAATGTAAAGACAGTCAGATTCCAAGGGTGAAGAATGAAGAGACAAATGCACCGTATCACATTGGAAGTGAAATCCCATTTTTAGCGATTAAAAAACAACCCGGACACTCTTTATGCATGAAGAAAACAATACACAGTATAATTGTACTCGCCTTAAAGAACAGTTAGGCTGTAAACGTTTCGGCTGAGACACGATCTATTTATAGTTAGATGGATACAGCACGTTTATAGGGAGGTGGAAAAGGCAAGATTATAGACAGAGGAATAACAGCAATTTTAGGTTCAAGACTGCAGAGTTGTGTGCAAAGCTTATTTGTAATAATATAATCTTAATTTATAGTTATTAATAGTTCTCAAACAAGACCAATATTGTCTCCCACTTGGCAGATTATAAGGGTGTCGTAAACTCTGCTCTCTACGCAATAATAAGACAGACGTTTTACTGTCGCATAATGGTCTGCAGGTGGAAACTTCTTACTAAAGGAGTAATAAAAATCCGTCTTTATTTTTATTTAACAAGCACACATCCACACACTATTATTCCAACATAAGTTGTAATATATGTGCTAGAATGTCAATAAATCTAAAAATAAATTTATTAAATCAACAATCAAATATACATCAAATGAATATAATCAAAAATGGTTGACATTTACATCACTTCACAACAATAGCCTTTTCAAAGATGGCTGCTGTCACTAGCATGTGTTCACAAAAAGAGATTTGCAACAAGTAACTGTCTTTCTTATTTAGATGATGATCAATGAACCTCTTCTAGACACATTACACAACTGTTCCAGAATCTTCGATGCCCTCACAAGCACACCATGAAGAACCTCAAGAACTTCGCGTGCACTATCAAAAGCATTTCACGCAGAGTGTTCTAGAATCTTTGTGTGTGCTGCTCAACACACCACGTTGAATGTTTAAAATAATCTTTGTGAATTCTCGAAATCAAAATAAACCTTCAATTTTTGCTGTATTGGCTCTAATGGAATTCACGGGAATCAACCTACAGCAACACGTTTACTGATTAGTTCCATGAAAATAAACACCAATTTGGTCTGATAGAGTGAGTACTCACTGCGGTCTGAAGCAGATTGAAATCGTCAAAGAAACAATGGTGCCCTCCTTATTGCAATTTCGATCAAAAAATTGTATGATAAGTCTAAAAATATTTAGTTGTATCTCTAGTTGAAAGAATATGTAATGATCGGTGTTAAAAAATAACTCTCCTAATTAACCCGTATCATCCCACCCATAACAGACTTTAGAACTGCGGGTAAGAAATCTCAGCCAAGAGTCAGTACAACCGAAAATGAACAATAGCATTTGAACACCTATGGCAATTTATACGCTGTCATTGACACTATTGTTCATAATAGTTTAGGTTGTCAAAATATTTATAAATCTCGCCAAGATCTCATTAAAGAGAAAAAAGGAAATATAGAAAGGGACAAAATTTAGTTGTAAGAAATGAGTATAAACAAAATCTAAATGTAGATGCAAATGGCAGTTTAATACAGACATATGACGTAGCTATTACATCACACGTAAGACAGGATGGATGTTTTTCTGGGTCAAGAGAAGTAAGCTAGTTAATGTTGTTAACAGTGGTCAGGTGGAAATCCGACCAGTCCATGCATGGTAAAAAGCATCCTTGATTGTAAAGAGAGTGAGTAAATGAAAGACGGAGTTGATGTGATAATTTAGCGTACGCAAGTTAAACAGGGTGGAAGGAAGTATTGTTAAATCCTAAGTGTGAATGGAAGCTTGGATACAGTCCTCCCATTAGTTCAACAGAGTAGCCTTTAAATAGGGAAGTAAACCCACGCCGTGTGCTTTTCCCATGACAACGACAAATGCCAGGTGTTGTGGAAGCCCAAATTTCGGCATAGTGTAAATCTGAAAATTTTCTGCAAAATTACTCCATAAACATTAGATACATTCTGGGAAGACAAAACGGGGTCGCCGATTATCTAAGCCGTATGGAAACATAAAACATGGTGTTATAAGTGGAAACATAAATCTAATCAGTCAAGTTAATAACTTTTCTTTTCTTTGTAGCAGTATTTAATCTGATGTAGAAGTTGGTTTCTATAATTTTCTTATTATAGTTAGCATTTTCTTTTACTACGTAGAAGTTTGCTGTGTAATTGATTTTATAAAGTTTTGATAATCTTTCGATAAACTAAGCATTTGTAGCACTTTTTTTTAATTTGCGCATTCATTGAAGGTAGATTTTGTATTAAGTTCATGATAACATGACGTTCTTGTTGACTTGATGACTTTTGATCATGTAACATTTTAATAAAGCAGGTGCACCGAAATATGTCGTTGTTCAGATGTTAATAACAGCATGTTGTGTAGATTTTATAAATTAGAACGGCTATATATTTCTTTATTTGTTTTAAGTAGCAATTGCACTACCAGTTTTGTTGTAGTTACTGTGTTACGTAGTCCGTGTATCGTGATTGTTGATGTAGAGAAGAATTCGGGATTTTAATATATATCTCGTGAATTATGGTAAAGACATTACTTGTTTCACTAAGTGACGGTCTCAAAAGGAGGGGGGGGGGGATGTCAGGATATTTATAAATCTCACTCGGATCCTATCAATAAATATTTTTTAAAAAGGAACAATAGAAAGGGATACAATTTAGATGTAAGAAATGAGTAATAAATCTAAATTTAGATACAAACGGTAGTTTAATAAGGGCTTATACAGACATATAACGTATCCATTACATCACCAGTAAGACAGGACGGACGTTTTTCTGGGTCAAGAGAAGTAAGCTAGTTACTGTGGTCAGACGGAAATCGGACCAGTCCTCCCATAGTGAAAAGAATCCTTTATCGTAAAGAGAGTGCGTGAGGGAGGAGATCGTTTGGCGGGCAAGAAATCTCGGCCAAGCCTCAATGCTACTTAAATGAACAATATCATTTCTGCCATGAGTGTTATCGGATTCGAACAACTATGGCAATTTATGCGCTATCAGTGACACTATTGTTCATAACAGTTTAGCTGTCAATAAAATATAGGAATCACCATGCGTTTATCATGTTCGTGTTCACAATTTAATTCCTTCCATTACTCTATATTAGACATGCATTAAAATTTTACTTGTGCAGATCATCATAATTTGATCCTAAAACATCAGATAAATCATGATAAAAAAAAATACTTTAGAACACAATTCATTTCTACTAATTTCACTCTCGCAATTGACCGTGATCCAAACAAACATTTATTCACTCTAAGCCATCTGAATGCCTTAGAAGGCTGAAATTCCTATTAGCTTTGTTCAGAACACAGATTGATATTGAGGAGAAAGACTGATATAGTTCACACACACACACACACACACACACACACACACACACACACACTGCTTTTATGCAAGTTGCAGTTAAGTCAATGAAATCGTGATTGATTCCTCAATTCAAAAGACTATTCCTAATGAATCGTGCACATCATGGCCTAGAGTCATACTACTATCAGCTATGGTCTAAAATTAGAAACGTAATTTGCTGTAGCGCTGGGGCTAATTCTTAAATGGGAGCCATGAAAAAATATTGCTATCACTTGCTTACATAGCGAACAACAGTAGGAATATTGGTTGAGTTACTACTCAGCATTTAATGCATGAAGGAAGTAACTGCGACTCAAATAATGTAAGTGTATAAATGTTTTATTTGCATATTATAAAACATAATACACGCAAATGTTGTCATCCTCCGGTAACAAACACTTAACTGGTTTGGACACATAAATTATTTTAAAATGACGCATTTAACAAATAATAAATGTTGGGATTCAAATGATAATTATAAATAATAAATGTTGGGGATTCAAATGACAATTATAAAGAATAAATGTTGGGAATTCAAATGACAATTATAAAGAATAAATGTTGGGATTCAAATGACAATTATAAAGAATAAATGTTGGGATTCAAATGACAATTATAAAGAATAAATGTTGGGATTCAAATGACAATTATAATGAATAAATGTTGGGGATTCAAATGACAATTATAAAGAATAAATGTTGATGATTCAAATGACAATTATAAAGAATAAATGTTGATGATTCAAATGACAATTATAAAGAATAAATGTTGAGATTCAAATGATATTTTAAATGAACACATCGATACTTAAGAAGTGTAAATATCCTGCTACACAAACACTGAGAACTGTCTTATGGTTGATTTTCCTGTTGACAAGTATTTACTAAAGTTTTACTTTTTTCTCGAAACCGATACTGGAATAATTCACCCACAAGGAACTATCAGCACTGACTGTCTGTGTTCTTTAAAACATCAAAGCACGCCGCTTTACAAGATAATAAAAATGTCACGAATAATTGCTAGTTATCTGAACAAACAAATATTATTTATCAACATATTATAATACAATACTGTTAATTTAAAACGTCTAGAAATATTATCTAACATGCAAATAAATTTCTATTGCTAATAAACATTTGTTTTACATAGTGTACAACTCATCTCCATTAGAAAGATGAAGAAAGAAAGGCGTTAGTTGCTATTTATAATCTCATGCTAAAATGCAATTCTTCGTTACAACATTCAGAAAAATATGCGTATATGCGAGTGTTTGTGTGGAGAGAGGAAGAGAGAGAGGAGAGAAGCAGACGGGCGGACGGACGGAGGGACGGATGGTTGGATGGATGAATGGATGGATGGTATCTAATTCTAATCACTTTCATTTCCTTCATCAGTTCAAGGAAGTTAAAAATCTGAAAGTTTTATTAAAACACTCTAATGCGCCAGGTGCGTTCTTCAATAGTCATTTTCCTGAGAAGGTGAAGACAAAATTGACAATCATAGTAATTAAAGAGGAGCGGGAAAAATAACTTAGTCGTATGAGATGAGCAGCAATAAAGAATGTGATTCATCCTCAACTCCAAGTGAGGTAATATAACTGCAGATAGATAGAGGAAATACTCATTCTTTTTAAAGATGTCATTTGATGAGTATTTGAAGTAGTAAAGGGAAGTAAATTATGACATAGTCAGGTACGTAATATAATGCTCTCTATTTTGGAAAGGAATATAATATGATTGACAATGAACAACGGTATCCGAGGAACGAGTGAACTTTCTAGGAATGCCGACAAAATGGCTAGTTCAGTCTTCACCAGAATAGTAACAATAACAAATAGATTATGAAATTGTTCAATGTGACACTTGACACATCTATAGATGAACAAATGTTGACCTAGTTTTCGCAATTAACTGTTCTAAATGAAATATAATTATACACAATTAATGTTAAGATTATCTAGGAATTAAAATTATAATTAAAATTAATATATCATTATGAAATTAACGAGACATTTGTAATCTGCTACAAAGAATACGATTGTAACTGTCCTAAATGTGTGACATTCCCATTGCAGGTATTTTGCTAAATCTTTTCTTTCTCGAAACCGATCCAGGTATAATGCTAAGGAGAGAAAATATCAACAATGAATTCCCATGATATCTAAACCATCAAAACAAAAAGATCTGAAAGTTAAATTTAAAAATATATAACAAAAATGAATGTAATTGTTCTCTAAAACGCAAACAGTAAACGTGTTCAGTATGGTACTGAGTAAATTAAAAATTGACTCGCCAGGATAGTAAGTAATTACAAGTGACGGACTACAACATATAACATGTAAGTGAGTTACACTAACACGAGTGGTCTATATAGCGACAATAATGTATTCAGCAATAAATGTATTTAACAAGAAATAACATAAGACCGCATGGTTACATATGGCAAATAGTTCAACAGTTAAAATTAGCATTGATATATATTATATGACTTAATAATCATGACCGTGTGGTGTCATAAGAGAATGTTTGTTTTGAGTCTTATGGCACTGTAGTAGTTATTGGGTTCTTTCGCATCAGCGAATGAATTAAAAGAGAGCACTGAATGTTTCTAAGTGAACTCTAGATACTTTGGTTGAGTTTGTCTACAACTTGACTGAAGCTTTTCAGCTTGTTGGTTTTATAGTCACTTAGCTTTGGTTCCCTAACATGACGACTGGAATCCTAGTGACGTATGCATGTATGTATATAAGGTCGCACACGAGGTCCGTGGAACTGTCTCTGGCCAGTGGGTTGTTCCGTTCTGGTGTTGCTTCACGGCTTACCGCTCGTCAAAAACACATCCAGAATAAAGTGACATCTAGAATAAAGTGTCGATCTGCCAGTAAAATACACATGGTTCTCAGAACACTCTTACTTACATGGTCATCATACATTTAAATATAATAAGCGAAATTTAACAATATGAATTATAATTAATGTCAAAACATGAGCATAATATTAGTTAGGGAAGTTAAACCACATACCTCTGGCAGTAATATTTACAGAGGATGATTTCCTCTGTGATAACTTTAACATTATGAGTATACTTCGGAAACACCGGGAGCCAAAATACATCAATGGTCAGCTGTATTCGACATTCAATTTGCATGTGCCTTTCTGATACATTCGTTGACGTGGCTGAGCTGCACTTCGAATGGTTAGTTTAATGAGTTGTTTAGAACATTCAGGTACGTTTCCAGTCTGGGAATAAGGGTCAGCCTTTCTAGAAGTTAAGTACATTTGTAGTCTATTTTTAGATGTGAGTGCGGGCTACATAAGCCATTATGTAACAACCCTAATTAAAATTTTGGTTCCAAGTTTAATAAAGCCACACTAACATTTAAGATAAAAAAATTGCTACTTGTACAGGGTTAGCAATCTCTCTCTCTCTCTCTCTCTCTCTCTCTCTCTCTCTCTCTCTCTCTCTCTCTCTCTCTCTCTCTCTATATATATATATATATATATATATATATATATAATATTAGGTTCATTAATTTCAAAAAGAAGAGATACGATAATCATTCATAATTCCAACAAGATAATTAAATATGAAGTAACAATAGAATTAAAATATACTTTTCAAATGCAAAATAGTAATGATAACGACTAACTCGACTAAACAAGAAATACCAAGATATCAGCATACAATTCTTAAGTACATTCCTCTCACGTGTGTGACGAGTTAATTTATTCTTTTAAAAATAGTATATTTACACAAATAAGGTTCTTTTGCATATCGCAATCAAGCAAAGCATTTAGCTTCAAATCAAATAATTAAAGATATCAAGGGAGTTAGGAACAGTTAACCCACCTGGACAAAAGTACTGTCGCGTGGCCGATTAACTTCAGACGCTCTCGCACTGAATAATAAATATTCCAATCGAGCTGATCAAATTCTTGAGATGTATGCTAAGGAGATAGCAAATTTTTTTTTATTAACCTTAACCTAATCGAGTCCATTTTGGTCTTTTCCCAATGCGAATCTAAGACTGAATGGACCTCTGGATAGAAAGTCCGTTCTGACTGACATGAAGGATATCTGTATTATTATCATAATGACTGACATGAAGGATATCTGTAGTATTATCATAATGACTGACATGAAGGATATCTGTAGTATTATCATAATGACTGACATGAAGGATATCTGTAGTATTATCATAATGACTGACATGAAGGATATCTGTAGTATTATCATAATGACTTACATGAAGGATATCTGTAGTATTATCATAATGACTGACATGAAGGATATCTGTAGTATTATCATAATGACTGACATGAAGGATATCTGTAGTATTATCATAATGACTGGCATAAATGTTGTGTGTAGTATAGTTATTAAATGACTGACATGAATGTTGTGTAGTATAGTCATTAAATGACTGATTTAAATGTTGTGTAGTATAGTCATTAAATGATCGAAAAGAAAGTAGAGAAAGGAATTTCTATTTTCTTCATTTTGAGTTTCTGAGAGAGAAATCCTCGAGAGTTAATACGTTTATGTAATGTCAGCCTTTGAGAGACCATTAAAAGTAAGGAGGTTTGACGCATTTTTCAAGAAAAAGGAATACAGACTGGCATCATCACTACTTTCTAAAGTTAAATCTCTTACATAAAAGCTACAGCTGTGATTATTTTGCTCAGACATTAATTATCGACATTTTTCTATATATATGTTGTATGATATTTCAATTCGTCAGTTCTTAATTTTTGGGGGACGCACGTTTGGATACAATCAGACCAAAAGCGTGTGTACTCTTTACAGCTAATATATTATTGTGTTTACGTAATACACAGGTACATCTGAGAAACATTTGAACTTTCAGCTTAACTATTATATTGGCTTTTATTGCCTACATCGAGATAATAACAAAAAGAAACTGATTATGAAAACGCGGAGCGTCTGACAGTTTAATTATACGATATAAGAAGTAATATTCATAAGAATTTTTGGTAAACAACACGTGTTTACAAAGTTTTCGTATTTAAATGTTCTGAATGAAAGGATAATTATTATCAGTTAATGTTTGGAATTTACCGTCAGTTAAAGTTAATATATCATAATGATACTTACAAAACATAGCGAAGTTGCGACACAAACACGTTGATAACTGTCTTTATTTGTTTGACTTGCCTCTTGCCGATATTGGTTTTATGATTTCTCGAAACCGATACTGGAAGAATGCATTTAAAGAAGGAAATATCAACTATGAGTGTTCCTCTCCTCTAAAACAAGAACGCTTTCAACTTTCAAAGACAATGAAAAATATCAACAATAAATCTTTGTTCACTAATGAATAGAATTGTAAAGGTCGTAAAAGAAAATACGGTATTAATGAGGGCATGTTTATGTATGTCATGCCGCGATCTCCATTTTTACACACAAAAACACACACACACACACACATAACCCCCACCCTCTTCATCATGCATACATTACTATTTTCTTCCATTTAGATCGCTCGTGATATGATAGTAGATATGACTTTAGTATTTCTTTTTGTGCATTTGTCATTTGTTTTATAATCGTGTTTTATTATAAGCAAACACTTAATTTATGATAACATTCAATTTTATTTTCACCATTGCCGTCTTTTAGGATAGTGAAAATGAAGTCATCAAGTAAAAGAAAATTTTCACTGAGAATCTACAAAATCTAAGATATTGGAAACAAGGCCTAGATTACAGTCTACCTATTTGTATTTGATCATGGGTAATAGAGGCAATATAAATAAGTTGTTTTTTCTAACTAATGTGACTGGATCAAATCGAAAAGTGGAATGGTCAAATTTAAAAGCTGTCTTCAAAATCAGATTAAAAATTATGTGAGTCTTTGCTACAGAAGATGTACTATTTATTGTACAGTATTAACAAGAGGTATTAAAGAGCAATGTTCAGATTCGACACAAATGATCTTTAAGTCATTTCTAAGTGAACAAAGCATGTCGATGATTTTATCTCAAATACATTTGCTGAACTCATATTGTTCTCTGCTGACCATAGAGAACGGCCATTAAACAAATCAATTGGAAATTATTTATATGATTAAAAACGATTAGGCAGCCTATGTTGATTAATATGATGCAATTTATTTTAATAGAGGTAGTATTATAAGTGGAAAATGGAGAGAGCTTGCATTATACATTCTTGAGTGATTTAACTTTGTCATCCATGTCAGTCATTGTATTATTCGTGGATGATTGCATAAAGAGGCAAGAAAAGGATCATCCAAAATTCTTAAGTCTTCTAAATGACAGATAATTATGTACAAACAATGGTATAAAATGATTTGTATTAAAATGACAAAAGATTAATACATCATTGAGATACTGACAAAATATCAAGAATTTGCCACACAAACACGGTGAGAACTGTCTTTTGTGTTCGACATTCCGGTTGGAGATATTTCCTAAAGTTTATTCTCTTTCGAAATCGAATGAGGCACATGTTCCTGATATTTACAAATCAAAGCACAAAGATTTTAAAGATAATCAAGACACATTTGTTCTCTAGAAAAGCAGTTCAGAATCAAAAAAGTTAAAATAATGCCGTGTTAATTAAAGTATGTCTTCTTAATACAAGTCGAATTTTCTTATTACACAGAAAAAGCAAAGCTCAGAAATATATGCTTCAACGGAAAGGGACATATATGGATAGGCAGAGTAAAAATCAGATACAAATATAAATATACATGCATATACTGAGAAAACGTTAGTTGGTACAGAGTGTAAATATGCATGTATATATTGATGAACATCATCAACAATAAACAACAATCTTTTATTTGGTTCTTTTTCTTGTCAAACATTGAAAGCGAGCATGTACACTCAAGCAATTCAACAAACGAATACACACAAGTATACATGTAAAATGTTATTGCACACGTGGGGGGGGTCTCGTTTAGGTGCTCCGATGTGTCTCTCTCTCTCTCTCTTGCGAAGGGTGGGCAGCTCTTGACATGTACCACTAATACGTCGTTTTTAGATGTTACAAAAGAAACACAAGACAGATATGCCATTGATGGTTGGGTGATGTTCGAATTTATTCTGTCATGCAAAGGAACGTCTTATTAGCTGTGTCTGAGAGTGTGCGAATGTGATTGTTATGAATACATAGACGAACAGATGAACATAACGAAACAATACAAACACGAACTCTTCCACCCCATTCAAAAACTGAATAACGAGTTTTTAGAAAGTATGATTTAGGTTTTATTAACCCAATGGGGCATCTCTCTCATACTGTGGTTAAATCAATCATGTTCCTTTCCAATGACATATGCACTAGGGAAGGGGAGATGAAAATGATTAAATTCAAAAAGTAAAAAATAAAAGTAAATATAAAATTTCTTTGCAGTAAATCGTACCACCCACATGAAACAATTCACTCACAAAGAAACGTGGATCTACCACCATATTTTAGTTCATATTACCATATACAATAATATATGTCCTGGTAAGAATAAATGTTCTTATTTTTAAATCTTCTACAAATGTTCCAAATGCGCTTTACCTCTATGTTTCTACTCACTGATTGTGAATGTCTGAGGAAAGGGGATGCAAAGTCATAGCGTCACTCACAACAACGATTATTTGAATCATTGTTCTAGACCTCCCATGAATGGGCTGGGTCTGGCAGTCTTGGTTGGACCTCAATGACGTTTTGACACTGTCACAGTACTTTCGTCAAACGAATGTGTCTTCATGCCTATGAATGTGGCACCTTCCTGCCTTGTCTGGTCTGAGAAGTACCTGTACCTTTATACATGGAATAGAATGTTTCATGATGAAGCTTAGATAGAGAGACTGAATGACTCATCTGTATATAACTGTATACAAATGGCATTTAACAGAAGGCTGTCTTGAAGCATTGAACATTTCACTTTATCAGTGTATTTACGAACACATTGCCTCAATGTTTATGATACTTAGCGTTCGACGGGTGAGATGGACTGGACAGAGATATTCCCAACTTTCCCTAGTGGGCACAATGTAATTTCCATTATACGAAGTTTCACCACAAAATGTTGCTCTTTATGAAGTTATTGTCTTCATGTTTTACTCTCGCATAAATCCTGTTCTCATTAAATTTCTAACCTTTCAGTCTTCCTTTTATCCTTTTCTTGGAATTATAAAAGATTTGCATCTTGTGACTTTATTTTGTTGGTGCACATGATGTATAATTGCACATACTTCACTGCCTAGGCAAACTTCCAAATGTGCATTGGTTAGCTTTCCTACCTTAGCTCGTAAACAGGATACACATTCGCACATGCATTTGTGAATATAATTGCATTCACCCACTGTATAAAATCCTCCTAATATATATATTTTTTATGCATGACATGATGCACATATACTATGTCTACACACGTTAGTCCTAAACTAAATGAAATTTGGTGAACATAAAAACGTTTAATATTTATTATTAATATTAATATTAATATGTATATGCATTAGCACATATGTGTGCTCTTACAATCACGCCTTTTTGTCAGTGGGTGTTCCCCTTTGACCGTAGCTGTCTATGTGAACCGTGAAATAAAAATTATTTTTTTTACTCCATGCTTTTCTCGTGAAAGTGACTTGTGTTAAAGCTCTTTTGGTAATGGTTCCGAATTCATAATGGGAGTAAATGCATTCTTTTTCTGCTGGGGGTGGGGGGTGGAGTATTATTGACCATTTTATCATTTCAAATAATGTTGTTTACAAATGTTATTTTGACTTTCACAAAGACATCATGTGCTGAATCGATCGAAAGATTTGTGTGGAACCATAAAAGTTAAATACAGCTACTGAATATGAACTTGAAATAGAATTAAATTTTATATATCAGACATTGTGTCAGAACTCGAGGAGGAAATGGACGAACATTATTATATTTCCTGAGTAAAAGCGCTTAGGATACATTGGACATTTTATAGTAGAGTCGTGGTGATGTTGTCTTGGTAACGTTTCTGGATATTTGATTAGTAAGCTTTGATTAGCAAATTTGCTTTGAGTGAATTCGGTACTGGATATTTGATTAGCAAAACTTTAATTAGTAAATTTGCTTTGAGTGCATTCTTTACAATAGTCGCCAGTAAATGCGATTGAGTTTTTTTTTCAAATCCCGTACTACTCTTGTGAATACATATATTCGTTTAAGTGGGCTACAAATATGATTTGCATTGAGAGTTTTAATAACACATTTTCCTCGTCTATCTTTATTCTGCTAGGGTGGGTGAGTAGAGTAATATTACTTTTTATGCGTGTGTGTGAATGTGTGTACAATATTAGTCACAGTAAGTTTAAATAAACACTCTGAAATGTAGCAAATATTTAAATAGCAAACATAATAATGAAGTGTAATACTCTGAAATGTAGCAAATATTTAAATAGCAAACATAATAATGAAGTGTAACACTCTGAAATGTAGCAAACTTAATACTAAAGTGTAACAATCTGAAATATAGCAAATATTTAAATAGCAAACATAATAATGAAGTGTAACACTCTGAAATGTAGCAATATTTAAATAGCAAACATAATAATGAAGTGTAACACTCTGAAATGTGGCAAACGTAATACTAAAGTGTAACAATCTGAAATATAGCATATACTTAAATGTAAATTGCTAAAAATCATTTTTATTAAAGATTTCGGACAGTTCTTTATTGATTCATGCTTCCATGAGATATTTTTTTTTACAAAAAAAAAATATTTTGTATGCGAAAAAGAACATATACTTCTAACGTTTATCACAATGTCTTTTGATGATCCCATTAAAATGCGCTAACGAAGAGTTCACAAATATTAATAACTACATATTCACACTTACATTAGTGCATACACACAAACGAACACTTACAAAAACAAATAAATGCGAACGTACATATAGCAATGTAATCAAGTATATTTGCTATATTATGCAGGAGTGTCTGCTTTACTCTCAAAACAGCTTTAACACCCACAAGCAGACTCGCATATGTATACACAAACTCACGCACACAGAGTGTCTGATCAGATCCATATATGCTTACTCCAAGAAATTCAAAACTAGCAGTGCGTACGATTGGTGCATACTCTTTTAGTCATGTGGTAGCATTTGATTTATAAGACCTTTGTGAGAAAAATAAATAAAACTTTTTCACTGCCAAAGACATAAAATATACTTTCAGCAAAATGTAATGTAAACCATTACATCTACTATATTTTATGTTCCAAGGGAGTTAAATAATTTGAGCTAACTAAATATCACTTCAATCAGTTATTTCCATTGTGTCATTCATTTAATTTAGTTAAGCAAATATTAAATTCAAATTATAAGTCCTAAACTTATAAATTACATATATAAATTTCCGAAGTCATAAAAAACGTGTTGTACATAAAACGGCGAGAAGGAAAAATGAGAAATGAAATCGACTTCACCTTAAAAATTATATCACTTGTCGAGGGAACATCAATAATATATACCCAACTCATGATTGTCTCTAGTAAGCTTGCTTTATTCAATTTAAACATAACATTAATACATTGTTCAGCTCCTCAGAGTTTTAATCATTAGAGTGCCTTTTTTTAACTTGGCAAACATAACTGTGTACACATTTGGACTGTCTAACATAGAGTGGACTAATGGTACCTCATACGATGAACGACACGAAATACACAACTATTGGAGGTCATTCGCTCTATTAGCTCATTACAGCCCCCAGAGAAAGGATTCCTCACATATAATAAAAAAGGACAGACACACAAACGGACGGATGGACGGACAGACAAACAGACGGATAAACAGACACGAGACAGATTCGAAGACAGGCACGATGGCAGGTGCAATGACTATGATTAAATGAATTTTACACGAAATAGAGATGATAAGAATTGACACAACACAGATGAAAAGATTAATAAAATATTTATATAAAAGAAAATTAAACAAGTAAAGAAAATAGCATAGCAATCAATTACAAATACAATTAGCACAATGCTCATAATATCTATCAGAGAAAGGTTAGCCTCCCCTAACTAGTTATGTTTTCCCTGACCAAGTTCATTTAGTTTTCTTCTCAGTTCACCAAGGTTTTGCGCAAAGTTCTCAATAGTTCCTACATGGTTATAGACCATTCTCACACTCCTGGCCATGTATTACTTTCACTTTACTTAGTTGCAAAGGTAGAGTTTAATTGTCACTGGCAGAGTCTATGTAGACCTACTTTTCCAAGCACATAATATGGCGTTCTTATGAACTAATGGCTGATGCACTTCAGCAAACTGTTGCCAACAATAGAAGCAATGCTTCAGATGCAAGCCTCCAAATGCGGCAAAAATCCTTCCATCCTTCAAAACCAAGGATTGAAGTAATCTGTAACAATAGCCTACATGTTTCCTTAAAAATCTCATATGCACTTTTTTTCAAGACTTTTTGGCTTATCGTTCGCACAGAATTTTTAGATTTACACTACGTCGAAATCTGGGCGTCCTCTACACATCTGGCATGTGTCGTTGTCGTGGGGAAAAGCACATGGGTTGGATTTACTCCCCTATTTAAAGATTTCACAATGACCTAAGGGCAGGACTGTATCCAAGCTCTCATTCACATGTAGGATTAACAATACTTCCGACTTCCTTCTGGTCTGTTAAACTTGCGTACGCTAAATGATCACCTCCCTCCCTCTTTTATTCAGTGCCCCTTTATGATCAAGTATATTCTGACTATGCGTGTTTACTTTTTAATGGACTGGTCAGACTTCCACCTAACTGGGGCTCGCAACATTAACTAGCTTACTTCTCTTGACCCAGAAAAACATCCTTCCTGTCTTATGAGTGATTAATGGCTACGTCATATGTCTATACCTTAATAAACTGCCTTTAGCATCTACATATAGATTTTGTTTTCTACTTATTTCTTACATCTAATTTTTTAAATACTTTCTATATTTCCTTATTAATATTCATTGATGGGATCTGGGTGAGATTTATAAATATCCTGACATTGAATGTGGTTCATTAACATCCAAATAAATCTGTTCGCACAAACTATCCAGCAAGCATTGGTGTAAAATTATGAGGTTAGTTTTATTTCTTTTCGAATGGTTATTTTTATATAAAGTTAAAATATTACATTTCTTAATTCATATTCTGGTCGTAACATATACTCATTTTGAAACATGAATAATTGCTGAACGTGAAATTCTTATTGTAATATATAAAAAAGCTAATTAATCTCCATCTGTCTGTCTTTCAGTGTATGTAAGAGAAATAATATGTAATATTTAATAATGATTTGCAATAATTGCTATAAAATATCTTAAAATTTATAGCATTGGACTTCGAATTTAGAGATAAAGAAACAAAGCAAGTGCATGTCAAATAGTGACATTTAACAATAGTTATCACAGTGTAATATTTACCTTATAAAATATAAATTACAACATAAACATTTATCATTCACATCCTGAATAAAATATAAACTATCCACATAAACATTTATCATTCATGATGTCACATGTCCAGTTTCAATTTACGATCATGAGGAAATTTAGGCATTAATCACCAATCTCAGTTTATAGAATAATCCTCAACATTAGCATCAGCTGGACTTGCCTAACTTATCTCCCTTTCAAATGCCACAATCTCAACGGATTGTTCATGACACCTAGTAGATAAGTTAGTTGACTTCTGCCACAATGTTATCTCCCCTTAATTATAGATTAATAAATATAATTCTTTATTCCTCTGGCTCAGCCTGCAGTGGCATTCTCCTTTGGTTGATTACATGCACTTATGTTATAACATAGAGATAACAGTTTAAGAAAATTAACAATAAATTTTAATAACAATAAAATTAAATTCAAAACAAGAAAATGAACAATTTGATTTCTGCGAATATAGAATGTTATCACATGACCCGAAATGTCACTTTACTGTTCACACCATGAAAAATCTATTTTGATTGTCTTTTAGACTTAGCTTAATAAACATATGTTGTTGTTGTCCACTGACATGCACCGCTCACGTGACCCTTGACAGTCCTCATGGTTCAACAAGGCAGGGGTAAGGATCCAGCATAGATGCTCACTCATTCACTGATGTTTCAGCTCTGGCTTAAATAAGCTTGGACTCCCATCAAATAGCATTGAGTGGGCAGATCAGAGTACTGAGGTAAAACTTAGGACTGGCTGTAAAATACATGGTTACTTATGTCACAGCTTCATGTATGATAACGACTTTTGGGGGCTTTATGGCAGCAGTGATAATCACTCTTTACAATCTTCACTAATTCACAATTTACATTACATGAAAATTCAAATATATAAAATCTTTATAAATATATATTTCTTTCATTACTCCATTGTTGCTCATAATACAATTTAACTAGTGACTACGTAGCACGTGTTAATTCTCCTGTGATAACAATTAATCAACAGTGATCAAATTACATACATGTGGTGTTTCACCACATTTACAAATGTAATATCGCTGTGCCACTTAGCTTCTGTAGAAAAAGTATTATATCAACAGCAATAAATTCACAAGAACATTCTACACACATTTATATACAAAATATGTTGAATCAACTCAACAGGAAAATTCAATTAAGAGAAATCAAGGCATTACCACAATGTGTTTTGGATAGGCACAGTCATAATGTGATGGATGGCTGTCACCCCTGGCATGTGTGGGCACTATTTCCATCTGCGCGTCTGATGCGGCCAACCCACTCACGTGGTTTTATGAAGTAAAGGTCAACTCACATCTTAGCATTATGCCATTGCCCAATAAGTGAATGACCATTTATGGGATGTTAGTATCTGGTTTTGGGTGTGACCTTCACCTGTGATCTAATCTACTTTCCCTGAACACATAAACAGGTATTTCGTCAGTCTCTAAGCTTAATCCCTAATGGAAGTTTCTCAATGGATATGCAAAACTGGGGGAAAACCTGTGTATAAGAGAACAATTAATAATATGAAAATGGTTATCAGAATTCCATAATTTGTTTAATATATTTCCACGCACATCTTGAATAAATATAAACTATCCACATAAACATTTATCATTCACATCCTGAACAGAACAAGTGTTGTCAGGGAGTGGTACACAAACAAATAAATAGTCTGAACACTTTCTGAAATGATCGATTGTCTCATTTTCGTATGCTATAAATTATTGGGGGGTGCTTATGTTTTCAGTGAAAATGCATATTATATTGCAAGTGTCATTTGATAAAATAAATTCACTGCCTAATAGTATTGAGAACTGCCTCGAGGACTCCTTTCTTCTGCCTTAAATTATCTTCTCTACGACTCAGGTCATGCAATATTCCATATTAACTCTGATTCTTCTCATTTCTCAATTATATGAAAAAATCGTAACTCTGGTTAGAGATTGTTCCTCAGGCAGACATTTGTAGAATATTGACTATCTAGATTAGAGTATTAAAATGTCAGACATTTGTAGAATATTGACTATCTAGATTAGAGTATTAAAATGTCAGACATTTGTAGAATATTGACTATCTAGATTAGAGTATTAAAATGTCAGACATTTGTAGAATATTGACTATCTAGATTAGAGTATTAAAATGTCAGACATTTGTAGAATATTGACTATCTAGGTTAGAGTATTGAAATGTCGGACATTTAAATACGTGAACTGTTTTCTAAACTTATTTTGTATTTGTTGTGATAGATATTATTTTATAATAAATCTTTATTTTAAGTTATACATTTCTTACGCCTGCATTGCAGCATGTCTGGAGTAGTTAGTGGGTGGATGGGGGTTCGGGAGCTAGAATATTGAATGAAAGTAAATCTATGTTGTTGTTTTAGATTAAAAATTCCACCTGCAATGGAAATTATGCACCGGTGCTTTGTAAACTTATAGTGGTATGTGAGTGGGAAATTCATATTAGGAAACGAATCCTAAATTTAATCACTGATAAGTGATTATGGTTATTAATGATAAACCAATTCATAAATAATAACGCATAATTAGTATTAAATCTCTAGGCGCGTTACAACCATTATGACAATTGTTAGTGGTGCTTTCAAACTTATACAACAATAAAAAGTTATGATTTAAAACCGTTATCAGATGTTTTACAAAATAAATAGAAAACAAAGAAAAAGAAAGAAAAAAGAAAGAAAGACGGCAAAATACTGTTATACTCATATATACGAACAATAATTCACAATGATTATATGAAACAATGAAATTTTCATAATGTATATAACTCCGTTATGTTAAGTGTTTATTAGTGTCTTTACATGGATGTCAGTTCAATTGTGTTTTATGACATAATACATTAATATAAGTGAATATGTGTATTTGAGGGGTGAGGTAGGAAGAGGGAGAGAGAGTGTTCAGAACAACACAGCTATTAATAACTATGGCAAACGAAAAATGAAACGCGTCCCCTTGTTGATGCATGAAAATTTATTTCAGTAAATGGTAATTGTATAATGAAAGAGCTTGAATATCATTTTCTTCTGATACTTAGGTCAGTTTAGTAACGATAGAGCCTTAATACTGTTTTTCTCTTGTGATACTTAGATCAGTTTATTTCAGATTTAGAGTAAAAGAAGTGTGTCCGCAGTTTGCCATCCGCCTCAACAGCAATAAGTAGACGAGTGATGCAATTGAAGTTTATTACAACAGTCTTGAAACAAATATTATGTACATATATTAAGTGTGTAGTTGTAGAACATTTTAAAGTGCAATATAAAAATAGGTCAAACTGATTTATGTTCCATATTCCAACGGAGTTCAGATTGACAGTGTAGACAATAATATGCAAATTGAAGATAGAATAAATGATTGAAACAATATATAATGAAAGCCAAGTTAAGCTTGTGAACAATATATAATGAAAGCCAAGTTAAGCTTGTGAACAATATATAATGAAAGCCAAGTTAAGCTTGTGAACAATATATAATGAAAGCCAATTGAATCTTATGAACAATATACAATGAAAAATGAAAGCCAAGTTAATCTTGTGAACAATATACAAAATAAAAAATATTACTCTTACCTAATATACAATATTTTTAGTTAATTTCTTTCAATTTGATTTATTTTTCTGATGTATTGTATTGTACTGTACTGTACTGTATTGTATTGTATTGTACTGTACTGTATTGTATTGTATTGTACTGTACTGTATTGTATTGTATTGGAACGAAGTCATGTTTAAGTTAAATGCTCTAATCCACAAATGTTATCAAGGTGAATCAACTTTTGCAATAAATAAGTAATCGAACTATTTTTTAATAAAGGAATCACTATGCAAAAGTAATTTATTTTATATAACAACTATTCTACGCCAATTTTCAGTCGTATATGGATTTTATCGGTTGATGATTACTTAACTGAAAATTTGCAATTGTTAATGGTTTGTTATGTTTTCAATTGATTAAGAGTGTTTTATTTTTTGCTTTTCCTAATGTCACCACACTATTACCACTCTGTTATACTATTAGTCAAAACAGGATTGCAAAGAAATGTTGTTACTGTATTGTCGTGTCGTCAGTCTTGTAAACAAATCATGCTGTTATTATCTTTCTATCGCCAGTCTTGAGAACAAATAAGATTGTTAAATCCTTTATTCCCCAGTCTTGTATATAAATCAGGTTATTATTATCAATCTAACACCAGTCTTGTAAATAAATCAGGTTATTAGTATCAATCTATAGCTAGTCTTGTAAATAAATCAGGTTATTGTTATCAATCTATCGCCTGTAGTTGAAACGAATGCTTCAGCCATTAATTGTGTCACTTTCGTTAGAAAGAAGAATCATTTGTGTAATTACATCCTATTACCATACACTCAAAGAATAAATTATAGCACTATCCAAAACAAAACTTAGTTTCGGCCTTTATGGACAGATTAGTGAAACTGGCAACTCTCACAAGATATGTCACGTGAAGACCGAAAGGTTGGCAGACACTCCAGAGGACACATATGGATTACTCGTATAGGTAGCCAAAGCCCACAATACAGTACAAGAAAGATGAAAGAAACAAAGAAACAAACAAGCAAACAAACAAAGAAAAAAGTATGAAAGGATGGAAAACAAAAGTAAAGAAAGAAAGAAGTATGAAAGGATGGAAGGCAAAAGGAAAGAAAGAAAGAAAGAAAGAAAGAAAGAAAGAAAGAAAGAAAGAAAGAAAGAAAGAAAGAAAGAAAGAAAGAAAGAAGTATGAAAGGATGGAAGGCAAAAGAAAAGAAGGAAAGAAAGAAAGAAAGAAAGAAAGAAAGAAAGAAAGAAAGAAAGAAAGAAAGAAAGAAAGAAAGAAAGAAAGAAAGAAACCTTTCTATCCAAGTGTCTGCCTTTGTTACCTTTACAATCAGTTCCATGACAGGAGATATGCAATACAATGCATAACACCTCATCAAGAGTTCGTTTGCACAGAGTAAAGCCATAGGGTCTGCACCCTAGTTTTCACAGACTAGAAACTACACCCATCTCCACCTAGACTAACTCTTTTCATCAATCGAAACTAATAAAAACCTAGAGCTAATTAATATTTATAACTTTCTCACATCCAGGACCACATTCTTTCAAGACACATGTAACCTATCCATAAACAAATTCAAAGGTGCATCAGCTTAAAAGTGGCATAACCATATAACTGGATAAAACGGTACAGAGATCTAAAGTGATTACCGTTGCTTAACTTTACTGCACAAAAGTCAGTGAGTTAGCATACTCACAAAACAATAACAACATTCCTTTTTGCAAGCTACTACTCTCTCAATCAAAACAGTTTATCTTCCCTATCCTCCTGTCCACCCTGGACTTTAACTACAGAAATAACTTCACCACAACATTTCCAAATAATACAAATTACAAATAACATCTTATTTCAAAATTATAGAACAGAAATGAAAGGGGAGGAGTTCCCATCATAAGACAGACCTGAAACGGCTGGTGTGCATGATTAGCAATATCCCCATTGAAATGTAACAGAAAAATACAAAACTTCAAAAAGCCACTAGTATTCGTACTGATTATTACTGGGCATTCTGGTGTGATTTTAACAAGAGAATAAAAGAGTTACACTCTATTTTGTTGTGTTTTGATAGCGTTGGATACATTTGTATCATTTCTAAAAAAATAATGTCAGCATTTGTTACATATATTTTTCGACTTCTTCGAAGATTCCAGGCTTTCATGTTAAATTCATTCTCTGAGTGCCTCTGCCAATCTATTCCAGAATAATTCTCTGTCATTCTCTGTATGCGGGAATTCAAGATAAGTGTGTGATTGGATGTTAAATATAATCTCGCGAGAAAGTTCGGAATTCGGAATGTCTTCATACAACAGGAACTGCAGCACATCCCGACCGGTGTGTGCCCCTTCCATCAGCGCCATCTGTATCTCGTAGTTACACCAATCAGATTTCAGAAGTGCTCGTGTTAACACCACCATCGTGTGGCGACTTCTTTGAATGGCGTCCAGAATGTTAGAAGCGATGTATTGACCTATATTAAAGCAAAGTATATATAGTAATGATAGAAATAAAATATTTATATTTTGAACTTATTTAGTATTATGTTCGCAATCATCTCCAATTGGATGATTAAATAGCTGAAAATTGCTAAAGTGACAAAAACTAGATTTGTATGAACGAGGGGCACATTTTACGTGTGATTAGATTTAATGTTAATCAGCTAGGTTACTAAGCAACAGCATCCTTTGGATACTCAAATTTTTGAAGAGCAGTGAAGAATTGCTATAAAACAATAATCTCTAACTTGTGAGTAAGCGATTAGACAATTGTATGCCTATGGGTTGTCAGGTAGTAAAAACCACCTGTCAGTCAAAGTTAGACAGAAACGTGGGCAGAAGAATGGTCAACATCGGGGGTCAACCTTTGCTGGTGAGGCAGATGCGTAAGAATTAACTAAATGACTGACGCTCAGCAAACTTTGAATTAATAAAAATGTCTTAGGCGGATCCCTGGTTTGAGTCTAGGAGAAACTCAGAAAAATTGAGGAGTCGAGTTTGGAAAACCTTCTGAAGATACAACTTGGCGATTGCAAGAGGGTGAAATCGATAATTGAAATTATAATTTTTATTGAATTTCTAGCATGGAGGAAAATTTTATTATTAGTTGTAATTTTAATTAATCTTTTCATTCCGTAAAAAGTCATTAAAATAAAATAGAAATGTGTAGAGAAAAAACTTAAGAAAAATCCTCCTTATATAATACAGGTTCTTAATTTTCCAGTTCAACTAATTTGTACATTCCTACTGTTGGAGTCGAGTCCAGCCTGTCTAAGTAAAGTGAAGGAGCTACTGTTGAATGTGTGATGTACCAATAGTGAGTCAAAGGGAGACTACTGTACAATGAGCATGGTGAGACATTAAAGTACAGATGGATACGTTGGCTTCCTTACTGTCCAGAGTTTTCGTCCTAGGATTTTCTTGAAAAGCTGTGGAGAGATTTGGTTCCCCTCACTATATTACACCAAATTGATCGCTTTCGTTTTTCTCAGTCCAAGCCAGCAAATTGATAGGACGCTCCTTATTTTCAGTCCAGCAGAATACCGACATTGAAGACAATGGAAAGAAGAAATACCCGAGCTTGCCAGGACAGGGAGAGCACGGTGACCTAGACGACTATACTATTGTATTAACATACGTCAAAGGAGGGGTCTCGACTAAGAGAATTATAACACCACATGATTTCAAAATTCTTACAAAATTCACACAACATAGAACATGACAATGCATTTTATGATTTACTCAATCTATAAAACGAAAAACGGATAATACACTCTGAAAGTTGTTAGAGTAAGCCATTTTCTACAGAGGAACACTCAATACATTTAACAAGCCTACATCAACTGAAAACGAGATTCCAACAACACCCCCCCCCCAGCTTGTGGGAGAAAGAATCTAACATGCAAAAACTCTTCGCTCTTTATTGATCACAGCTAATACCAGATTGTTGCCCCAATAATAATGAGAGTTATAATTCAATTCAAATGTTGGGCTACATTAATATGTATTAAATTTCTCTGTCGGATGAAAACATACAAAACATCCTAGCTGTCTGTGCAATCAAATTTAAACCTTTAAATTTTCACCTGTATTTACTGCATTAGTTTTCAAATTATACACTACTGTTATTGAGCAATTCATTTTACATCTGTTATACTGAATTAAAGTTTATTCTTCTTTAAAACATTCCCAAAAGGGATGCTGTTATTAAAAGGTCATTTTATATTTAATATGTATGCAATTAGCTCAGATTAATTTAGTCTTAAAACACTAATACACTTATTCAAATGTTAGACTCTGGTTATTATTGGGTGGTGGTCTGGAATTATTTCCGATTATTATTTATCTTTATTCATTGTGCCCCCATGTAGTGAGCACTTTGACATAAATAAACAATTCAGAATATTACTTTATATTGACTTAAACTGTACAAAATAAAATAAAGTGGTAATAACATCCTAACAGTAGTGCAAAAGATGGTTTGACGATTAATTAACAATTAAAATGTAATGCAGAAGTAGACGAACATATGTATGAAAAAAATTTCTCGACTTTTTCATCTCAGATTAGTAGTGTGACCTAACACTCCAATCTCCTCCAAATTCCTGATTACGTTTTCGTTTCTGTACAGTTTCCCACCCTAGAGTTCTGGGACAATCAGTACTCATTGGATTCACTTCAACTTAATTGAATTCTAACGTGGGTTGTGATGTAATCTTCAACCACTCACTGTTAGTTTTCTCTTTATCTTGTGCTAATTGCAACGTAGACTCGATAGGAAACTAGGTCATGTCAATTGCTGGGATTCTGGCTTGTTGCAATTGGACCCTTTCTCCCAGAGCTTCGGATCTTGGACTTAATTCTTCTGAGCTTTCTCCTAGCCTCCCAAAGACTCCTCCTAAACCAGGACATCCTTCTCTTAATTCAGGTTTGCAATGGCGTAAATATCTAAGTTTAGCTTTCAAAACAATCTCGGATTTCTCTTCTGCCTGTACCACTGGTCACCTAATCCAATAAATAATCCGGTATAAACTTCAACCTCCTCTCTATCGCCACATAGCATTGATTGTTTTCTAATCACGCTGCAGCGTGATTGTGCTAAAACTGTGAGTTTGAGTGGAATTCCTATTAGTTGTGTCTCACCCACTCGCCCACTCGTTATACTTAGTCCACTGTAATCGTTGCGACAGTTTGTTAACTAACTAATTAAGGAAGTGATGTCACCATTAATCAGTTATCCTTACTACACATGTATTCATATGCTGATCAGCTTTCACATTTTGGAATGTCTATATAGTTGGCGACTGTATAATAACCTATCCATGAACACAAAAACAGGCCAAGATTAATGAGTAAAATATTATGCTCTATAAAAGTCGATAATCTATAGGTTAAAAGTAGTAAAATGATGTCTCAAAACAGAGGTGTTTCAATTTATTTCAATTCAATTTCAATTATTACGGTACGTGTTCTTTACTAAATAAACGTTACAAAAAAGTTCTAATGAATCTTAGCGTTACAATAAAGATATAATGACCCTAAGTGTTACAATAAAGTTAAAATAAACCTAAGTGTTACAATAAAGTTATAATAAACCTAAGAGCTTCAATACAGTTATAATGAATCTAAGCATTACAATAAAGTTATAATGAAATTCAGCGTTGCAACAGTATTTATTACCGGGCATAAAATCTCTGGTGTGAATGCAGAGCATTAACCCTAAATCATCTTCCAGACGTGTCTTCATCTCACCCATGACGAAGCCAGTGTCCTCGGATGAAAATGACACAAAAGCGTCAAAACGAAAGTCTTCATTTTCTGACAAACTCTGGCGCTTGAAGTTAAGACGCGTGGCGTAATACAGGTACCTGTGAAATTATTTGGTTAAACGAATACTTTATGTGGTCCTTATCAAAGCATTTTAAGTAATCTAAATAATAGCATATTATTATTCGTCTTTCCAAATTATTGTTTCTACTTTTATGCATGATACATACATATAATACATTTTTCTACAATTTTATTTCTGCAGAAAAATTAACGATTTTAATTCAGCATTAAAACTTTTCTTTTCCATCTTTGTGAAACAATATTTGGATTGATAAAACGCATTCGTAATCTTATTTTGAAGTTAGGAACTACAAGAAATTTGTATAGTAATATATACAATACCGTCAACCATTGAAATGAACGTTTGGCCATCTCCAATATGCATATAAAGATGATAGGGCTTTATTACGTAACCATTAAAAATTATGCACATTATGATTCTCATTAATACTGAAAACCGGAATGCTGTTGATAATGAACAAATTGTTTACTATTATTTTTTCAAAATTGGATTTTTTCCAATTTGTTAAATATTAAAACTAATCATTTTTCATTAATAATTTACTTTGCTGTGAAAATATGCTTATTTAGTTGTTTTATTATTTGTTTTAATGCAGATTTAAAATAACTTACCTAAGTTTCCATCGGAATCTATATGCAAGAGCCGTGCCGAGAATGATCAGCATCAGCACCACAAGACATGATACTGCAGCCCCAAAGAACATTCCTGCATAACTGTTACATTCTCGTTCCAGATGAGCGATCGTGCCAACGATGTCTTCTGTCTGTTTAGGCAAGCCTTCAGACTCGTAATCACACGTGTAATCGGTATATCTCCCAAAGGTCACCTTGGAGTCTGTCATCCATTTTAAAAAGTTTATATTCTCGCACACACAGGCAATAGGGTTAAAGGTCAGGTCAACAGTAACAAGATGTTTTTCAGAAACACTGTCAAGGTGATCGCGTACAGGTTTTGGCAACGTGTTGAGTTGATTTCCTGAAAGATTTAGGAACTTGAGATTGATCATATGAGAAATATTATGTTCAAACTTACGGATGCGATTCGCAGACAAATCCAGAAATTCCAGGTTGTACAAGTTACGGAAGAAAGCATTTTGGAACGAACTGATGCCAGTTCGTGACATTGAAAGTTTCTTCAAGGTTTTACCAAACTGGAATAAGTCTACATATTTAAACGGATTTCCGCTAATGTCCAGAACTGTTAAACTTGTGAAGTTCTTAAAAAAGTCTAATTCAATGATGTCACAAGACACATCTTCTAAGTGCAACTCGACAAGATTTTGCAAACCTTCAAAACCTGACCATTCAGGAAAGTAATTATGTCCAGCGTAAACTATCTGCAGACTGTTGTTTGGATGAAATGGTAAAAAACTCATTAAACGAGACATTAGTCCTGACCGCGTTGCTTTTAGGACCTTTAGTTTAGGAGGCAATATTATTTTAGTCACGCGTCCAGTGCTAGAAGGTTGCGAATATAAGTCACGTTTTTTCATTCCTTCATCCTCGAACTGAGAAAATATATCGTAGGCCGCATCGAAATCCTTAATAGACAATAATTCAAGATTTTCTAAGCACTTAAACTCTTCGAAATACTGTAAATGGAATGTTAGAATATTCCCGTCAAGGTAGACTTCTTTTAATGACTTTGGCACACAGGTACAAAGCACTCCTTTTTTAAATCCTTTTATATTATTGTTAACTGCATGAAGACGCTGCAGACTGGTCAAATTCCTCAAATATTTCAAGTGATGTGATGTCAGTGTAACTGCTGAAGGTTGAAAAGAAGTAACAAGTGAACTAATATCTAATATCCGTATTTTATTCTGTGTTAGACTCTGAAACAATACCGACAACCGATCTAAGTTGTAATCGCAGTAAGACATATTATAGGAGGTGAGGTTTTCTAAAATGCTGAATGAATTTACATCAATCATTTGAATTTCACATAAATGTATCTCAAGAGTTTCAATATGGGGCACATTGACAAAAGTTTCATCACTCAAATCATAGTCAATGTCATGACAATAAAGCCTGAGATAAGTTAAAAATGTAAGATTTCTGAGACCAGTACCTAGGTTTATGTCAGAAATTAAATCTATTGACAGATTTCTTAGCGCTGTAAGATAGGACAAAGCCTTGTCCGGATAATAGAAACTGGTTTTAAGTGGTCTTATTGCATTTTTCTGTAACCTGTCGATCTTCATTGGCAGTACATTTAATTTAGGGGCATTTATTTTCCCGTCATTTTGAGATAACTTATTTTGTTCTCGAGAACTGTTTTTCTTGTTGTATCTTGAAAATAATTGACAACGTTCTTGTGAATTTGATTTTACAGATTTATCGAAATAATTTACAACTGAACTATTTACGAGTAAGTCGGATTCAAAGGAACAATCTTCAGAATTATACTCTAAATTCAATACTTTTAAACTCCCTAAGAAAATGAACACTCTTTCCGGATACACGTCTGGACTCGGAAACAAACAGTTGAATGATAGGTCTAGTTTAATCAGATTGCTCAAACCTTGAAAGGCATATTCGTCAAGACTTTGAATAACGTTAAAAGATAAATCCAAGATTAGCATTTTATTTAGAGCAGCAAAACTAAAATGTTTGACGTGTCTTAGTAGGTTTCCGTCGAACAGTGCTGTCCTTGTGTCTTCTGGAATGTTTCCTGGTAATTCAGTGAACATTAAATGTGAGCAATCAATTAATTCGCCAGGAGGAAAGTTTGGGTCGGTTGAACACCTGCATGATTCTGGACATGCATGACCACTGGTACAGCAATAAAACCATAAACTGCAGCAAACAGCAATATTGTAGACGGCAGACATATTTGGTCCAATTATGTATCTGAAACGAAAGAAGAGAAATATTTATAAACTCTTCCACTCTGTTTTCTTTTTTGTCTCAGCTTGTAGTGAATTCAGTACTTTGTAATTTACATAATAATCTTTTCCTACTTCTAATTCCTTGTTAAAAGAAATGTAACAACTTTGATTGAATTCAGTAATTTTCCTCTTCATTTTAATAATCTCTTTCCTCCCCTTTCTCCCTAGTTTATAGAAAATTAACATTAAAATTTGCTTTTTCTTACTTTTTTCTTGTTATCACTCTTTAGGTTGAACGCAATCTGAACTGCAGATACACATCGTTAATGGTTAACAGAAAGAAAACATTTCTGACATTATCTCTCTTACACACACACACACACCACACACACATACATATATACATACGCGCATAGCACACTCTCCCTCATTACTACTGCTACTTATAAGTTATAAGAGGAGAAAACTATTTTGACACGTACGTTAAAGATGATTCGAACCCACTGAAATATTAAGTGGAAGGTGAGATAAATTCTTGGAATAAAAATCTAAAAAAGAAACTGAAAGTAAAAAAGGAAACATTAAAAAGGTTAGAGGTTACAATTAATACGTTCTTCAGAGATCATTGTGCAGACAAAGTGAAGGAAAAATTTGAAACAAATTTTTAAATGACTGAGGACAATTATTGTTACGATCCAAAGCATACACTAAAGAGGGACACTGAATTCAACCAAAGACTGCCTATCACTTAGTAATTGTATTACTGAATGTAAGAAGGTTGTGATAAAATCGACTAAAATTTATTAACATTTTTAACGAATATTTTATTGTGCAATAATACTCTAGAAAACGTGGTGAATTATTTGCTAGGAATACAGACATATTTGCTATTATGCATTCATCATGATGGTGGTGGTGGTGGTAGTGGTGGTGGCTGTGATGATGATAATGATGATGAAGATGATGATGATGATAAATTAAATCAGGGCACGTTATCAGCCATTTACTGTATATGGAGATTTTAAAGTTATACAGTAAATTTGAACATGATATCAATTCGCTGTTCAATATTTTCAAGATTTGCAATGAGAACATAATATGAGGTTCGGCCCTGAGAAATGCGAAAGAATTTCATCGTCCAGAAAGTCAGGATAACAAAAAAGAGGGCCTAAAATTCGACATAGAAAAAAATTTGTTTCAATGAAACCGCCTGGGGATACTACAACATCTAGCAAATATGCAGAGCGAAGTAAACTCTAAAGTTAAGAGATAGAATGGTTAGGCAAGTCCTTAATTCCAAACTAAATGGGGCTGACAAAATACAAGTTATTAATGCAAACGCAATACAAGTAGTCAGCTACAGTGGAGGTATTATAGAATGGACAACAAATGAAATGAATGATCTGGACAGAATTTTAAAAAAAAAACTACTCATGATTCTTAAAACCTAATACCAAAACGCAAAGGCTCTATGATTCTCGGAAAGTAGGCGGCAAAAGACTCAAGTGTCAGGATTTTCTCTAAATCTCGTCCGGACCCCATCTATAAATATTAAAAATTAAATAGAGGAAAGAATAAAAGTTTAGATGAAAAGATAAGTGGAAAACAAGGTTTTAATTTAGGGCTTGTATGAATGGCATATGCATTGCATCTGCAACGAATCAGTGCAGGATGTTTTCTATGTTAGAGAAGCAAGCTGTGTTTGGAACCCTTATCAGTGGGAAGTCCGGCCAGTCAATTAAAACGGTAAACAAGCTTAGGAAGAATGCCAGCGCAAAAGTGGCAGAAGCTGGAAGCACCCCACGTTACGTTATGGAAGAAGGTAGAAGGCTGTTGAATGAAAGAGGGAGGGAGGTGGTCGGTGTGTACGCAAGTGAATGGATGGAAGGAATTTGGAAGTACTAATCCTTCATGTAAATTAAAGCATGGGCAAAGGTCAACCCTGAGTTCAAACCAAGACTATAAATAAGGGAAGCTACTCTCGCCCCCTTTGCTAGCGCGAAAGCGGCGGAAGCCGGAAGCGCCCCCTACACTCCATCCATCCGCCCCCTTTGCATAGGTAACCCTTGAACGTATAATAAAAGAGCCAAACGTCCGTGGTGTATGAGTGTCGGACACTGCGATAAACAACAAACAGGTCGTACATAGTACTGACAAGACCCTAAGTGACAGAATAAATTTGTGACAGAGGAGACGTGACGTAAAATGTTGTGACACTGGAGACGTGACATACATGATACTGGTACACTACAATGTTTCCCCACTGTTCACTTGTCTTTTGTTCATAGCCAGTCCCCTCCCTTTGTTTGGTGGTGACACATGTATCTAGCTAATAAATACTGTTGAGGAAACTGTAAGTTGAGACTTGAATGCAGGAAAGAATGGAGTAAGAGATGAATAAATTGGAAATTTAGCATTTGTTCCCTTAATATATTTTACAGGGAATAAGCAGCCTTTTCTGGAATCTCCTGGTTTAGTGAGTTATAAACTGCTACAACCGTGGTAGACGTGAGAGGTATTTACATCCAGTGCTTAAGTGTAAAGGTATTTTGCACTCTGTTGATGTATGATGGAAAATTATGCTAGACTATATCATGGAATTTCTGGTAAAAAGAAGACTGGAAATTGTTATGTTGTTCTTCTTGAGGGAACTAATATGGTGATAGAGCGCTAAATTAGCCACAATAGAATAGTGGCTCATCAGTGTTCTACAATGTACAAGAGAAACACATAAAGAACTGACAATGAACTTTTTGACTTTGTTATGAAAGTGCATTAAAGACTATTGTGGCAATTGCCTAGACAAGGTTATGTACAAACTATTATCACTATTATCTCTATAACTCCATATCTGTTCTCGGATAAGATTTATCTTGAGATTTATATTGACACTAATCTGCTGAATTGTGTTTTAGGAATGACTGTATCTGTATTGAAATTATTCGAACTTGGTTTCATGGAAATATTGATTTCATTTACTCTTTATATGTACATTTGATTGCTGATTTAATACATTTATTGTTAATTTTATTGCCCTTCTTACACATATTGATAAACATATGTTGGAAAGATAGTGTCTGGATGGGGTCTTGTTAAATATAGATTAAAGATGGATTTATCTTCTTTCATCAGACGTTTTTCACCGTTGGAAATACCGTGTGATGTTAATGTTTATCTTTAATGCTGTGGAAGAGAGAAAACTTTTACAGCGCCCACATATCCGACAAGTGAGAGACAAGAGTGGTGTCTTCTGGAGAATTATTAATATCATAAATTAAGATTCTCATCATTTGTAATTAGTGATGGGTCATTAATTAATAGTATTATATTATTATTATTATTAACCAATAACTTAGTTGGCGTTAACGTTGCACATTCATTGTTAGTCATTTAACCGTTAGTCACAAATAAACTAAGAGACTTCTATGCAGTGAGTTGTGTGAACAAATGAAAATGAATTCAGTGGAGATTGGCATTTAGTTGTTAACATAAAATTATAAATATGTGTATTTCAGAATTTTCTAAGTCAAAATAGTGTTGGTCTTCTATTGTGCGAAATACTTTATTATTGTGCAAAATATACAGTCAAACAAAGATTGTATCCACATCAGATAAATTTTTTTTACAGCATTACGTTTTCACCATAATAATAAAAAATACGTATTTTATGTCAAAAGTCAGCAGTAAAATATAATTTTTAATAATTACTTCAGTATAATACATACCAAGTGTAATCAAGAATTAACCATGTGAACATATCACTCCCGTCATTGGTGTTAATAAATATTGAAAGTGTGCAATTAAACAAAATACAAGATCACTCAATAAAACTTGATATTTTGCTGATAAGTGTTTCTGATCTCAAAAGAGATAGAGAGATAATCCTATTTTGCTAAGCAATCCAGACTTTATATAAACCTTATTCCTGAGTCATAGTTCTAAAATCTAATCAGTGAAAGTAATGACATTTCCTGTTTCTTTTGGACTGCTTTCAACAGATGAAACTAATAAAATCCTATTTCTAAATTCCAAGGACATTTATCACAAACATGACTAGCTCACAAAGGGTCATGTTTGTCAAATTGCTTCCTGTATGAGTAAAAGAAAAACAAACTTCATTCCCCACTCTCCATTCCCTCCCTCCCTCTCTCTCTCTCTCTGTTTATCTCTCAAAGCATCTCTCTTTATGTGTGTGTCTCCAGTCCGACTGTGTGTGCGATGTAATTCTTGCAATACTACAGTCTTAAAATGTGACTTTTCAACAAAATTACCATATATTGTCAAATTATCGCACATTTATAATTATTAATATATTAAATTTTAACGTCCACTGGTATTATTCGCAAAACTGTTTTAAAACAGGGAATCGAATCCATAACCTTGCCAATGTAGTTTGTCGTTTTAACCTTCGAAATTATATGCTGGAACTGGAGACTTGAGTTTAATCTCGAGAATTCATGAAAGTTTCTTCAACATTCCTTGTGTGTGCTGAGTAGCTCACATGAAGATTCCAGGACATTCCTCCTGATGTGTGATAGTGCATATGAAGCTCTGGACTTTTCTCCACGGTGTGCTTTGTGAGTGCATTGAAGATTCTTGGAAAGTAGTGTAATGTGCCTAAATAAGAAAATGACTTGTTGCAAATTGTGTGATTGTGAACATTTGCCAGCGACGGCTGCCATTATAGAAAAGTTTATGTACATTGATTATATAATTATCTCTTTTAAACTTCACTATCATTTCCATGATGAAACCATATTTATGAACTTGATTATATATGTTAATTTGACTATGTTGGATAACTAAATGGGTGTCTCTCATTTAATCAAACGTTGTTGTGATGTGATGTAAATGTCAACGCTCTTTTTATATGTTGTACATATGATTGTTGATTTAATACATTTATAATTTAATTATATTTATATATATTTATAATTATAATTAAATTTATTAACCTTCTTGCACATATAATAAAACCTTATAATGGAGTAATCGTGGGTGGATGGAGACTCGTTAAATATAAATAAAAGACGGATTTATTACTCCTTTAGTAAGGTGCAGAAACATTATCCTACAGTATAACGTCTATCTTATTATTTTTTAAAGAGTAAAGTTTTACGACACCCTTATAATCCGCCACGTGAGAGGCACCTTGGTCTTATGGGAGAATTATTAATAATTATAAATTAAGATTTTCGATCACTTGTAATTAGTTATGTGTTATTAATTAATAAATAATAATCATAACGAGTGAAAGGCTCCGAGCGGTGTCACACCTTTCTTTTGAAAGTGAATTCGTGAATTTAATACGTCATACTTTGATTTCAATGATACGAACTTAAATATTAGGCCTTCTTTTGCCTAAATCTACCCATCCGGTCAGCGAAGTAACAGACACAATGGAGAATAATTTCTTTTCGTATTTTTAAATTGTCTTTTGTAAACTTCTTCCTCTTTTTGAATCACATCCTCACATCGCATCCCCTTATCTGTACTGCTTTGCGCCTTGTACGCCATTCAGACTGGGTTATCTATGTGATTATTTGAGAAATGTCATTCGATGACATTTATAGCAAGTGAAGGTGTCACTCTTTTCTTTTGCAATGAATTCTTGAATTTAATAGGTCATACTTTGATTTCAATGACAGAACTTAACTATTAACTAAAAACAGACACATCGGAGAATAATTTCTTTTTATACTTTTAAATTGTCTTTTGTAAACTCTATTCCTCTTTTTACATCACATCCTCAAATCAAATCCCCTTATCTGGACCGCCCTGCGCCTTGTACGCCATTCAGACTGGGTTAACAATGTGCTGGTGTGAAAAATGTCAGTCGATTAGGGACGGGGAGGTGAAATGGCGAGTCTTTTCACTATCGTCTCTCCTTCAATCAAGACAAATACTAATAGCTTTTACACACCAACCTCTAAATAGAAGCAGTCGTGTGAAATGAACTCTTGGTGACTGTTTCAAGAAATTAACTGTGTCAACTGTTATAATGACGTCATACAGTGACAGATAATAATGACAAGTGTATCAACTTCTAATTTATACATCATTGACTTTTCTTGCTTTGAATGTTTTCATATTTATTTATATACTTTTCTTATTTATATCCCTTAGTCATTTGCATATGTTCTATGAAGATCAGAGGCGACAAATACCAGAGCTTTTCGAGCGTAATAATAAAGTTTGTATTAGCAGGTAATAAATCTCGAACTATGTCGTACTCAAAAGAACACACTGAAAAACGTGGCATATAAAAAATTATCACTCGTGCTATTGATATTGAAATATGTTCAACATTCACATTATTTCCAATACTCTTGCATACCAAGTGTTGCAAGCCAATATTTGTATAAATCAAGCGCGTAAGCACACATACACTCACACACAAACATACAGACGCTTGCATACACCATACCAATCATATACACGATACTTCATCCAAACGTTGTTATTATTACATATTTAAATATTCAATAGAGATTTTTTATAATATACAATACATCCTTACATGTATAATTATAATCTGTGCCATCAGTTACCGTTTCCTGTTACACTGTTATTCAGAGAAAGGATATCTGACGTATCAATAATAAATAGGTTTTCTCTATTTTCACATGAAGATAATAAATATAAAATATTTGAAATAAAGCGACACATTCAAACAACGTAATACCTTTGTCAATGGGAGTAGTTATGCCTTATGTAATCAAATATTATTTTATTAATTATGTTTAGATACATTAATAATGAATACAGTCGAGCTATGTAATTTGTCTTCCTTATGTGTACACATATCGTATCAATTCCAAGAATTTCTTGTAGGTTTATGATACCCTCTTTCGTACAGTGTACTGATGTTACATGTTCTGACGTTAATGTTGTACTGTGTGGCCTTGATGAGAGTTTTTTGTGTATAAGATGTTAATGTTAAACTGTGTGGACTTGATGAGAGTTTGTTTGTGTATAAGACGTTAATGTTAAACTGTGTGGACTTGATGAGAGTTTGTTTGTGTATAAGACGTTAATGTTAAACTGTGTGGACTTGATGAGAGTTTTTGTGTATAAGACGTTAATGTTAAACTGTGTGGACTTGATGAGAGTTTTTTGTGTATAAGACGTTAATGATAAACTGTGTGGCCTTGATGAGAGTTTTTTTTGTGTATAAGACGTTAATCTTAAACTGTGTGGCCTTGATGAGAATTTTTTGTGTATAGGACGTTAATGATAAACTGTGTGGCCTTGATGAGAGTTTCTTTGTGTATAAGAAATTTTAAGTGTTTTTCTTGGTGGAATGCTATAAAACCCATCGATTGTATGTAAACAAAAAACAACAGGTAAAAACGTGATAGTTTATATTTACATCCGATTTTTGCATCGTTTCAATTCACTCACTACTTAAGGATTCATAGGCTAACTTTAGCATTGAATAGCATGGAATTGATCTCCAGTGAAAAGACACTGGTAAAGTAAATTATGATTTGCCAGAACCCTTGATGCTCAAAACGTCATTCGATGCAAATATTAAGAATAATGGAGAACTTTAGGAATATCTCTGGAAAAATATCATACTCTATATTTAGCAACATATATTTCGGGAAAGCTCAAGGAGCAATCAACTTTCAATTTAGTATGACTTTCTTTTATAAACAATAATTAAATGATGGTACTCTAACCCACAAATAATTTTAGCTCCCACAGTTATAACTAACAGCTTGGCTCTCCTTATGTTGGTGATATGATCAGCTGTCATCTCCATTACACTAACAGTTTGGCTCTGTCCTTTATGTTGGTAATATGATCTGCTATCTCTATTACACTCATAGCTTGGCTCTGTCCTTATGTTGGTAATATGATATGCTGTCATCTCTATTACACTAACAGCTTGGCTCTGTCTTTATGTTGGTAATATGGTCATCTGTCATCTCCATTACACTAACAGCTTGGCTGTCTTTTTGTTGGTACAGTATTATGGTCAGCTGTCACACTTTAAAATTTATACATAGTGAGTGATTATTTATTTAATCGGCTGTAGAATTCAGCAACAAACCGATTGTATAACAATTTGCACTTATAGAATCGAAAATCAAGGGGTTCAGTGTAGTACTTAGTTCATCAAACTATTACCATTATATAGTGATAAACTGAAAAGCTGCTGCTGACATAACATTCAATTAAAGGCAAGATAAATTAAATGAATAGTTGACTTTAATGCTTGAGTATAATACCCCATTAAACAAACACTGTAACAAAGTTACTAAAATATAAAAGCTTTGAAGTAGTACATTTTATTACCGGGTGTAAAATCTCTTTCGTGAATGCAAAGCTTTAACCCCATTTCATCTTCCAGACGTGTCTTCATCTCTCCCATGACGAAATCAGCGTCCTCGGATGAAAATGATACAAAGGCGTCAAATTGAAAGTCTTCACTCTCTGACAAATTCTGGCGTTTGAAGTTGAGTGGCGTAATACAGGTAACTGTGAGAATTTATTTAGTAAACGTAATACTTTACGTCATCCTTATTTGAAACATTATTGTATTCTAAATCTTGGCAATCTATTGTTTACTGTTTTGTGCAAGTTATAAACAATGGAAGCCAAGTTAATCTTATGAACAATATACAATGGAAGTTAATTAGTTAATTTATTTCAATTTTATTTATTTTTCTGATGTTTTATATTGTATTGTATTGCATTATATTGTATTGCACATTATTGTATTGTATTGCATTGCATTGTATTGTATTGTATTGTATTGGAACGAAGTCATGTTTACGTCAAATGCAGCTAATCCATAAATGTTATCAAGTTGAATCACGTTTACAATAAATAAGTAATCAAACTATTTTTTATAAAGGAATCAAACAAAAGTAATTTATTTTATGTAACAACTGTACTAAGACAATTCTCAAATCGTATGAGGATTTCATCGGTTGATGATTACTTCACTGAGAGTTTGCAATTGATAATGGTTTTTTATGTTTTCAATTGCGATTAAGAATGTTTTCATTTTTGCTTTCCCTAATGTCAGCACACTATTACCACTCTGTTACTCACACTATTAGTCAAAGCAGGATTGCAAAGAAATGTTGTTAATGTATTATCGTGTCGCCAGTCTTGTAAACGAATTGTGACGCCAACGCCACCTAGTTAATAGTTATGATTAATACTATTATTTAATCTCCCATAACTAATTACAAGAGATGAGAATATTAATCTATGTTATTAATAATTTTCCAGAAGACACCACTCGTCTCTCTCACTTGGCAGATATGCGGGTGCTCTGATCGTTTTCTCTCTTCCACAACATTTAAAGACAAACAATTACTGTCACACAATATTTCGATAGGTGGAAATCTTCTTACCAAAGGAAAATATATATCCATCTTTTAATCTATATTTAGCAGCCCCAATCCATCTACTTTTTTCTCCACCATAAGATTATCAACATGTGTAAGAAGGTCAATCAATGTGACAATAAATTTATTAAATCAACAATCAAATGTACAACACGTGAATATAATCAAAAGAGCATTGACATCTACATCACTTCACCACAATGTTAAATTAATGTTGGACAATCATTCAGTTTATCCTAACATAGACAAACACAGTCAATTGACCTAAATACATAATCGAGTTCATGGACATTAAAATGGAAATGAGAGTAGAGTTTCAGAGAAATAATTAAAATAAATGCACATAACTTGTTCAAAGATGGCGTCTGTCACTGTCGCCACCCACCTCCTCTCCGGCAAGGGGAGGGTGGTGGCTTGTCGACGCCACGTAGGACTTGCATAAAGAGAATTACAAATCTGCACACAGAATACCAAGATGGTTGTTTGACTCGAATTTTATTCTGCGTGTAGGTTACTTATTGCCGACAGGTTTGCCTGTGTGCTTGCATACGGGTAGGGGTGAAGTGTAGACGGCACAGACGACACAACGTATAACAACGACAGCAATCACTCTTTCGAAACCATAGACAGAAGAAAGCCTCAATGTCAGAGTACAAATTCAAGTTTATTGGTCTATGGGTTTCCTCTCACACGTTGGTTAGTCAGTCAGCCATCCACACTCGCACCCATGGGAAACGGGGGAGAAAGAAAGAAAGAATGATGAATGGTGAAATAAAATAAAAGAAATACAAAATTCCATTTCTCCATGCAGTACTACTTCTAAATACATTTAAACATTATTTATCATAAAATAGCAATTATTTATCATAAAAAGTTCTGGAGCCACTGCTCCCATATCAAAGTTCAATAATAGTAAACAAATGTCATTTGACTTGCAAGTCTTCAACAGTTCCATCAATATTATATTAAGGTTTATTTATAATTTTAGGTTTAATGCTTAAGATTCCTACGCTTTAGTTTTAAGTTTTAGTTTATATTTATGTGCTCTGAGATTTCCCTAATTAGAATTTTCTTTTACTCACATATGTATCATAATTTTCTTCTTGTTCTCTGCTCACATGGTTATCGTCACTTTCTTCTTGTTCTCTGCTCATATAATCAACGTTACTTTCTCTTGTGCTGGGCTCATATCGTTATTGGCTCTTTATGCTGGGCTCACATAGTTATTGTTAATCTCTCCTTGTGCTGGGGGGTTTAAAGATGCTCAAAACACTGTCGACGTCTCGACATGGCCGTCCTCACTGCTAAGACGGCTGCTACAATTTCACGCTCACGTGCACTTCTCGTTAGGCATAATTTATCAACTTTGTTACATTCTATCTTCTCTCTTCTTCTCTTCAATTTCTGCTCATTTCATCTCGTCTCTTCTCTTCTCTTAACTTTGTTTCTCATCTCTTTTCTTCTTCGTTTCTCCTCTTCTCCCATGTTTCCCGTCTCTTCTCTTCTCATTACGTAACGGTCAACTTTACCATCTGCGGTGGTATGCCACATGCATGTCCCGCTACTGCTTCCAACGATAGTTACTACCATTATGTAACATCTCGTTCTGTAACATCTCCCAGCGCCTAGTGACATTAGACTTCCATCAGGAATTTGCCTCTGCATGGAAAATAATCGATCACCCACGGTCTTTGCACAGAGTCTTTGAAAACCCAAGATGGCTATCTGGTTTGATTTGGCCCATCTTGAACTGCAGCAGCCTTGATGGCACACTTTCCATATACAGCCGGGTAGACATCTGGCACTCTGTTACAGTGTTCAAGAACTCTCTTTCTGTTTGCCTCGCAGAATTACATTGAGAATTCCTGATACAAACAAGCAGGGAGAAACTGAGAGCATGCTTCGCTCTCTCTACAACACGCTACATTTTTGATGTTTCTCGTTTGTCTCTGGCTCTGTATCCTCTTTTATACACAAAGTTCTTGCACATCCCTTTCTCTGAGCTGACTGGAACACCCCCCCTTCCAGCACACACGCTATCCCCCATCCAGCACTACCCATGTACAACCAGCATGGCATGTACATGCTGACGAATAATCTGACCATCCTGGCCACCTCTGCTGTCCAGTGCCAAGTCTCAAGTTCCCAGCTGACAACTGTGATTTACGTATCCATTTACCCTACCTAGCTAACTCAGAGCACACACTAACATCTCAGAGCAACAGTCCTACTCGTATTTTATTTTAAAACTACAGTTACTATAGCAACTCATGGCCACCTGGCAAGCCATACATTAACTCACAGCAAGAAATGGTTGTACACACAAACCAACATTTAACTTACAAATATTAACTTTCCAATAATCTCAAAATTCTAGTTCAATAGTACTTTCATAAAACAATAGTAATTTCACAATAACAATATCAACCTACTAACAAACATTTTATAGTGGTGATTCTTAAAAGTTGTTTACATTTCCAAAACTCAGAGCCTGCCTTTTTCATGGACAAAATCAGTGTCCCAGCGCTTTCTCATGAATTCCTGTACGCTGGCTGCCATGTACTCTATACTGACACAGATTTATGGGCGTGAGTTTTGGCCACGGAGGGTCAAGCCAGCAAGTTAATTATACGTTTTCCATTCTCAGGCACGAACTTAAAGCTAGTGTTTCCGACTTAGTTTTCCCCGTTGTTGACAAAATGGTCATTTTCACCCTGTCCCTCTTTTAATTAACTTAGCAGTTTCGTTCATAGTTTAGAGTTAGAAAATACTTAGAGGGAGAGAAAAAAAATTATTAATGTTCCCTCATTTTTCGTGACAGTCACAATCATGCAGTTTGCAACAGGATTGACCATTGAGAAGTTGAAAGCTGGCATTTTTGATGGTCCACAACTCCGTAAACTAATCAGAGATCCAGAGTTTAAAAACTCAATGAATGAAGTGGAACTGGAAGCGTGGAAGGTTTTTGTTCTGGTCGTGAAAAACTTTCTTGGTAACAATAAGGCCAGGAACTATGCAGAGCCTGTTGCCAATATGCTGACTGCTTTCAGAAACCTTGGATGCAACATGAGCATCAAAATACATTATTTATTCTCACATATGGATCGGTTTCCTGAAAATCTGGGATCAATGAGCGACGAGCAAGGGTAGAGATTTCATCAGGATATGAAAGAGATGGACAATCAGGTATCAAGGACGCTGGGATGCAGTCATGATGGCTGATTACTGTTGGACTCTTTAGACATTCCTTCTGCTGAGCATTCTAGAAGTTTGAAGAGACGGAAGTTCATGCCCTGAATTTTGAACAATGATGAACTAATATTGAATTTATATGTACTTATCGTTATCAATGTCTACTATTCAATGCATACTAATCAACGTTTGCAACGTTTAATAAGTAAATTGTGTTAGAAAATGTTTTTTTAAATTTAAATTTTTTTTTAATTTAAAAACCTATTTTGGAAGAGAAATATTAACAAAAAATGCCTAATAATGTTACAAAAATGAAATCGATTTACCTATAAGATCGGATTTTTTAAAATCGATTTAGATCAAAATCCTGACCTGATTAAAAAACAAACAGTTGTCATTTTCAAATTTAGCAGTGCACAATTGTTCTAAATCAGTTGAAAAATCTTAGACAACTTTCAAACAAAATTTTTGTGTTGCAGTTTTATCAATCCTTATGCTTTCTTATAAATACACCAGGTTATTATTGTCAATCTATAGCCAGTCTTATAAATAAATCAGGTTATTATTATCAATCTATCGCCTGTGGTTGAAATGAATGCTTTTGCAATTAAGCGTGTCACTTTTGAAAGAAAGGAGAATCATGTTTGTAATTACATCCATTACCATACACTCAAAGACTTAAGTTGCTTCATTCAAAGATAGAATTGCTTAGCTAAGTTAGAGAAACAGGAAAACAAAAGTTTTGGACAGGTTTTGGGAAAATGAAATGAGACAGTGTAGCAATGAAGTCTGGGGTGACGTAATCATTATTTATTAGTTAATGATATAAAATATCTACAATTGCAGATGCAGAGTATAGACTACTGGTTATAAATTGACATATTGACATATATAAATTGCAAGTGTTACACCGATATTTTGGAAACGCTACCAGCTGATTTGATTCATGGCCCCCACTCAGTAATAAACTGAGAAATAGATATAAAAAAGTTATGTAGAGTAAGAGAGAACAAGATATTATAATTAAACTGTCACTACAATTTATGACAACAAACAAAAAGAAGTTACACTAACTAACAGACATGGAAACTGTAACATTTAACACAAATTTAATTATAAACAAGAAAAAATGAACAATAGTAAGAATACAAAGTACACTGGACCCCCAGGGAAAGAGAAGGGTCAGTCGCCCTAAGACCACCTGGAGATGATCCTGCAAAGAGGACATGAAAAGCTGCAACCTTTTGAAGGGTGAATTGAAAAAGGCTGTCCAGAATAGAGTGCGATGGAGAACTGTTGTTGAGGCTCTTTGTTCCACAGGGAATCCAAGGAGATTAGTCAAGTAAGTAAGTAAAAAGTACAAAGCAAAATACATTCTATCTTATTTTCTGGTCACTGGCATTGAAACTAAGAGATATGGTCTCTGTGAGTTTAATCAATTATAGCACTGAACACTGAGGGCACTACCCAAAACAAAACTTAGCTTCGGCATTTATGGACAGCTTAGTGAAATGCAAATCTCACAAGATATGTCACACGAAGACAGAAAGGCTGCCAGACACTCAAGAGGATACATATGAATTACTCAGTATAGGTACCCAAAGCCAACAATAAAGAACAAAAATTATGAAAGAAAGAAAGAAAGAAAGAAAGAAAGAAAGAAAGAAAGAAAGAAAGAAAGAAAGAAAGAAAGAAAAAGAAAGAAAGAAAGAAAGAAAGAAAGAAAGAAAGAAAGAAAGAAAGAAAGAAAGAAAGAAAGAAAGAAAGAAAGAAAGAAAGAAAGAAAGAAAGAAAGAAAGAAACTCTTCTATCCAAGTGTATATCTTTGTTCCTTTTACAACCCGCTCCATGACAGGAGGAAATCAATACAATGCATAACGCCTCATCAAGAGTTCGTTTGCAAAGAATAAAGCCTTTAGGTCTGCACCCTAGTTTCTCAGACTAGAAACATCTCCACCTAGACTAATTGTTTTCATCAATCGAATTTAATAATACACTTAGAGCTAATTAATATTTATATCTTTCTCACATCTAGGACCACATTTTTTCAAGACACATGTAACCTACCCATAAACAAATTCAAAGTTGCATCAGTTTAAAAGTGGCATAACCATATAACTGGATAAAATGGGACAGAGATCTAAAATGATTACCGTTGCTTAACTTTACTGCACAAATGTCAGGGAGTTAGTTTCCTCACAAAACAATAACAATAATCGTACTTACAGGCTACTATTCTCTCAATCAGAACAGCTTATCTTCCCCTATACACCTGTCCATCCTGGACTTTAACTTCAGAAATAACTTCACCACAACATTTCCAAATAATACAAAGTACAAATAATACCTCATTTCAAAATTATAGAACAGAAATGAAATTTTATACGAAAATTATGTAGTAGGATTTCCCATCATAAGACAGACTTGAAAAGGCTGGTGTGACACATGATTAGCAATATCCCCATTGAAATGTAACAGAAAAATACAAAATACAAAAAGCCACTAGTATTCGTACTGATTATTACTGAGCATTCCGGTGTAATTTTGCCAAGAGAATAAAAGAATTACATTCTATTTTGTTGTGTTTTGTTAGCATTAGAATAATTTCTTTAAAATACATGTATCACTAATAATATTGTACTTTCATTTTTCAATGTCAGCATTTGTTACATATATTTTTCGACTTCTTCGAAGATTCCAGGCTTTCATGTTAAATTCATCCTCTGAGTGCCTCTGCTAATCTATTCCAGAATAAGTCCCTGTCATCCTCTCTATGCGGGAATTCAAGGTAAGTGTGTGATTGGATGTTAAATATAATCTCGCGAGAAAGTTCGGAATTCGGAATGTCTTCGTACAACAGGAACAGCAGTACATCCCGACCGGTTTGTGCCCCTTCCATCAGCGCCATCTGTAGCTCGTAGTTACACCAATCAGATTCCAGAAGTGCTCGTGTTAACACCACCATCGTATGGCGACTTCTTTGAATGGCGTCCAAAATGTTAGAAGCGATGTATTGACCTATATTAAAGCAAAGTATACATAGTAATGATAGAAAGAAAATATTTATATTTTGAACTTATTTAGTACTGTGTTGGCAAATCAGCGGAAGTGTATACTTCCAGTTGGATGATTAAATAGATGAAAATTGCTAAAGTGACAAAAATAGATTTGTATGGACGAATGGGCATATGTTACGTGTTTAGAATTAGTGTTAGTCAGCTAGGTTACTAAGCAATAGCATCATTTGGACACTCAACCTGAAAAACAGTAAAGAATGGCTATAAAACAATAATTTCTAACTTGTGTGTAAGCGATTAGACAGGTGTGTGCCTATGTATCGTCTGGTAGTAAAGCCACCTATCAGTCAAAGTTAGACAGAAACGTGGACAAAGTTCTGGCAGAAGAATGGTCAACATCGGTGATCAACCTTTGCTGGTGAGGCAGATGCGTATGAATTAACTAAATGACTGATGCTCAGCAAACTTTGAATTAATAAAAGTGTCTTAGGCGGATCCCTGGTTTGAGTCTAGGAGAAACTCAGAAAAATTGAGAAGTCGAGTTTGGATAAACTTTCGAAGATACAACTCAGCGATTGCAAGAGGGTGAAATCGGTAATTTAAAATATGTTTTTATTGAATTTCTAATTTGGAGGTAAACTTTACTATTAGTTGTAATTCTAATTATTCTTTTTTTATTCCGTAAGAAGTCTTTAAAATAAAATAGAAATTTGTAGAAAAGAAACTTAGGAAAATTCCTCCTTATATAATACACGGTCTTAGTTTTCCAGTTCAACTAAATTATGCTTTTACTGTCATTTCTTTGTTTTGGAGTCGAGTCCAGCCTGTCTATGTAAAGTGAAGGAGCTATTGTTCAATGTGTGATGTAAAAATAGTGAGTCAAAGGGAGACTACTGTACACTGAGCATGGTGAGACATTACGCCCACGACCACGAACGAGTTAAAGTACAAGTGGTTCAGTTGGCTTCCTTACTGTCCAGAGTTTCGTCCTAGGATTTTCTTGAATAGCTATGGAGGGACGTGGTTCTCCTCTTTATATTACACCAAGTAGATCGCTTTCGTTCGTATTTTTCTCAGTCCAGGTCAGCAATGTGATAGGACGCTCCTTATTTTCAATCCAGCAGAATACCGACATTGAAGACAATGGACAGAAGGAATACCCGAGCTTGCCAGGACAGGGAGAGCATGGTTACCTAGATGATTATACTATTGAATTGACAAACGTCAAAGGAGGGGTCTCGACTATGAGAATTATAACACCAAATAATTTCAAAATTCTTACAAAATTCACACAACATAGAACTTGACAATGCATTTCATGGTTTACTCAATCTATAAAACGAAAAACGGACCATACACTCTGAAAGTTGTTAGAGTAAGCCATTTTCTACAGGAACACTCAATAGATTCAGCAAGCCTACCTCAACTGAAAACGAGATTCCAACAACACCCCCCCCCCAGCTCGTGGGAGAAAGAATCTAACACGCAAATAACTCTTCGCTCTTTATTGATCACAGCTAATACCAGATTGTTGCCCCAATAATAATGAGAATTATAATTCAATTCAAATGTTGGGCTACATTAATATGTATTAAATTTCTCTGTCGGATGAAAACATACAAAACATCCTAGCTGTCTGTGCAATCAAAGTTAAACCTTCAATTTTCAACTGTATTTACTGCATTAGTTTTCAAATTATACACTACTGTTATTGAACAATTCATTTTACCTCTGTGATACAGAATTAAAGTTTATTCTTCGTTAAAACATTCCCAAAAGGAATGCTGTTATTAAAAGGTCATTTTATATATATATATGCAGTTAGTTCAGATTCATTTAGACTTCTGAACACTAATACATTTATTCAGATGTTCGACCGTGGTTATTTTTGGGTGATGGTCTGGAATTATTTGCAATTATTATTTATTTTTATTAATTGTACCCCCATGTAGTGAGCACTTTGACATAAATAATATTCAGAATATTACTTTAGACTTCAACTGTACAAAATTACGTTGAAATAAAATAAAGTGGTAATAACATTCTAACAGTAGTGCAAAAGAAAGTTTGATGATTAATTAACAATTAAATTGTAATGCAGAAGTAGACGAACATATGTATGAAAAAAATTTCTCGACTTTTTCATCTCAGATTAGTAGTGTGACCTAACACTACAATCTTCTCCAAACTCCTGATTACGTTTTCGTTTCTGTACAGTTTCCCACCCTAGAGTTCTAGGACAATCAGTACTCATTGGGTTCACTTCAACTTAATTGAATTCTAACTTGGGTTGTGATGTAACCTCCAACCACTCACTGTTAGTTTTCTCTTTATCTTGTGCTAATTGCAACGTAGACTCGATAGGAAACTAGGTCATGTCAATTGCTGGGATTCTGGCTTGTTGCAATTGGACCCTTTCTCCCAGAGCTTCGGAACTTGGACTTAAATTCTTCTGAGCTTTCTCCTAGCCTCCCAAAGACTCCTCCTAAACCAGGACATCCTTCTCTTAATTCAGGTTTGCAATGGCGTAAATATCTAAGGTTAGCTTTCAAAACAATCTCGGATTTCTCTTCTGCCTGTACCACTGGTCACCTAATGCAATAAATAATCCGGTATAACAAACTTCGACCTCACCTCTCTATCACCACATAGCATTGATTGTTTTCTAATCACGCTGCACTGTTCTTATTCGATTGCATGTGCTACAAATGTGAGACACCACTAATAGGAATTCCACTCAAACTAACACTCGCCCACTCGTTATACTTAAATCCACTGTAATCGTTGCGACAATTTGTCATTTAACTAATTAAGGAAGTGATTGTCACCATTAATCAGTTATTATCCTTGCTACAATTTCTCGCTGTGTTCATCTACTGACAATGTGATCAGCTTTCACATTTTAGAATGTCTATATAGTTAGCGACTGTATAATAACATATCCATGAACACAGAAACAGACCAATATTAATGTGTAAAATATTATGATCTATAAAAGTCGATAATTATAGGTTGAAAGTAGTAAAATGATTTCTCAAAACAGAGGTGTTTCAATTTATATTATTACGGAACGTGTTTTTTTCTAAATAAACGTTACAATAAAGTTATAATGAATCTTAGCGTTACAATAAAGATATAATGACCCTAAGCGTTACAATAAAGTTAAAATAAAAGTAACCGTTACAATACAATTATAAAGAACTTAAGCGTTACAATAAAGTTATAATGAACCTAAGCGTTTCAATAGCGTTATAATCAAACTAAGAATTACACTACAGTTGTAAAGAACATATGTATTACAATAAAGTTATAATGAATCTAAGTGTTGCAACAGTATTTATTACCGGGCATAAAATCTCTGATGTGAATGCAGAGCATTAACCCTAAATCATCTTCCAGACGTGTCTTCATCTCGCCCATGACGAAGTCAGTGTCCTCGGATGAAAATGACACAAAAGCGTCAAAATGAAAGTCTTCATTTTCTGACAAACTCTGGCGCTTGAAGTTAAGACGCGTGGCGTAATACAGGTACCTGTGAAATTATTTGGTTAAACGAATACTTTATGTGGTCCTTATCAAAGCATTTTAAGTAATCTAAATAATAGCATATTATTATTCGTCTTTCCAACCTATTGTTTCTACTTTTATGCATGGGAGACATATACATATAATACATTTTTCTATAATTTTATTTCTGCAGAAAATATAACGATTTTAAATCAGCATTAAAACTTTTCTTTTCCATCTTTGTGAAACAATATTTGGATTGATAAAACGCATTCGTAATATTATTTTGAAGTTAGAAATTACAGGAAGATTGTGTAGTAATATATACAATACCGTCAACCATTCAAATGAACATTTGGCCATCTCCAATATGCATATAAAGATGGTAATGCTGTCTTATGTAACCATTAGAAATTATGCACATTATGATTCTGAATAATACTGAAAACCGGAATGCTGTTGATAATGAACAAATCTTTTACTATTATTAAAGAGGGATGTTCTCCACTTTCGTTAAATATTAAAACTAATTATTTTTCATTAATAATTTACTTTGCTGTGAAAATATGCTTATTTAGTTGTTTTATTATTTGTTTTAATGCAGATTTAAAATAACTTACCTAAGTTTCCATCGGAATCTATATGCAAGAGCCGTGCCGAGAATGATCAGCACCACAAGACATGATGTTGCAGCCCCAAAGAACATTCCTGCATAACTGTTACATTCACGTTCCAGACGTGCGATCGTGCCAAAGATGTCTTCTGTCTGCTTAGGCAAGCCTTCTGACTCGTGAACACACGTGTAGTCGGCATATCTCCCAAAGGTCACCTTGGAGTCTGTCATCCATTTTAAAAAGTCTATATTCTCGCACACACAGGCAATAGGGTTAAACGTCAGGTCAACAGTAATATGATGTTTTTCAGAAACACTGTCAAGGTGATCGCGTACAGGTTTTGGCAAGGTGTTGAGTTGGTTTGCCGAAAGGTTTAGGAACCTGAGATTGACCATGTGAGAAATTTTTTGTTCAAACTTACGGATACGATTCGCAGACAAATCAAGAAATTCCAGGTTGCGCAAGTTACGGAAAATAGAATCGTTGAACGAACTGATGCCAGTTCGTGACATTGAAAGATTTTTCAAGGTTTTACCAAACTGGAATTCGTCTACTTTTTTAAACGGATTGCCACTAATGTCCAGAACTTTTAAACGACTGAAGCTCTTAAAAAAATCTGAGTTAATATAGTCACAAGACACATCTTCTAAGTGTAACTCGACAAGATTTTCCAAACCTTGAAAATCTGACCATTCAGGAAAGTAATTTTGTCCAGCGTAAACTGTCTGCAGGCTGTTATCTATGTCAAATGGTGCATCACACGATAAATGAGACATTAGTCCTGACCGTGTTGCTTTTAGAACCTTTAGTTTGGGAGGCAATACAATTATTTCAATCAAGCTACGAGTATTTCTATTGGTATAAGATTGCGAAAATAAGTCACGTTTCTTCATTCCTTCATCATGGTGTCTCCAGAAATGAAAAAATATATCGTAGGTGGCACTGAAATCATTAATAGACAATAACTCAAGATTTTCTAAGCACTTAAATTCATTGAGATAATACTTATGGAATGTTAGAATATTCCTGTCAAGGTAGACTTCTTTTAATGACTTTGGCACACAGGTACAAAGCACTCCTTGTTCAAATACTGCTATATAATTGTTAACTGCATGAAGATGCTGCAGACTCGTCAAATTCTTAAAATATTTCAAGTGATTTGATTTCAATATAACTGCTGAAGATGGAAACTGAATAATGTTACTAATATCTAATATCCGTATTTTATTCTGTGTCAGACTATGAAACAATACCGACAACCCATCTAAGTTGTACTTGCAGCCAGACATGTTATAGGAGCTGAGGTTTTCTAACATGCTGAATGTATTTACATCAATCTTTTCAATTTTGCAACCATATAACTCAAGAGTTTCAATATGGGGCACATTGACAAAAGTTTCCTTAGTCAAATTATAGATTTGTACATCACAATAAAGCCCGAGATAAGTTAAAAGTGTAAGATTTCTGAGTCCAGTACCTAGTGTTTTGTGAGGAATTAAATCTATTGACAGATTGTTTAGCGCTGTAAGATAGGACAGAGCCTTGTCCGGATAATCGGTACTGGTCGGCAGTGATCTGATTGCATTTCTCTGTAACCTGTCGATCTTCATTGACAGTACATTTAATTTAGGGGCATTTATTTTCCCGTCATTTTGAGACAACTTATTTTGTTCTCGAGAACTGTTTTTCTTGTTGTATCTTGAAAATAACTGACGACGTTCTTGTGTGTTTGTTTTTATAGATTTATCGAAATAATTTACAACTGAACTATTTCCGAGTAAGTCGGATTCGAAGGAACACTCATCAGAAATATCCTCTAAATTTAATACTTTTAAACTCCCTAAGAACATGAACACTCTTTCCGGAAACACATCTGGACTCGGAAACAAACAGTTGAATGATAGGTCTAGTTTAATCAGATTGCTCAGACCTTGAAACGCATATTCGTCAAGACTTTGAATAACGTTAATAGATAAATCCAAAAATAGCATTTTATTGAGGACAGCAAAACTAAAATTTTTGACGTGTCTTAGTCGGTTTCTGTCGAACAGTGCTGTCCTTGTGTCTTCTGGAATGTTTTCAGGCAATTCAGTGAACATTAGATCTGAACAATCAATTAATTCGCCAGGAGGAAAGTTTGGGTCGGTTGAACACCTGCATGATTCTGGACATGCATGACCCCTGGTAAAGCAATAAAACCATAAATAACAGCAAACAGCAATATTGTAGATGGCAGACATATTTGGTCCAACTATGTATCTGAAATGAAAGACGAGAAATATTTATAAACACTTCCACTCTGTTTTCTTTTTTGTCTCAGCTTGTATTGAATTCAGTACTTTGTAATTTACATAAAAATCTTTTCCAACTTCTGATTTCTTGTTAAAAGAAATGCAACAAATTTAATTGTATTCAATAATGTTCCTCTTCATTTAATAATCTTTTCCAACCCTTTCTTAATAGTTTAAAGAAAATTAACAGCTTTTTCTTAATTTTTTCTAGTTATCACTTTTTTGGTCTGAATGCAATGGTTATCAGGAAAAACCTTTCTTACTTCCTCTCTCTTTCACACACAGATACACACACTCTCAACTTGAAGAACTGACAATTCTTTTTGTGACAATGAACTTTTTACTTTGTTATGAAAGTACATGAAAGACAATTGTGGGAATCGCCTAGACAAGGTTATGTACAAACTATTATCACTACAATCTCTATAACTCCATTTCTACTCTCTGATAAGATTTATCTTGTGATTTATATTGACACTAATCTGCTGAATTGTGTTAGGATATATATAGGTATTGAAATTATTGAAAGTGGTTTCATGGAAATATAGATTTCAAGTAATCTTTTCATTGTATTTGTTATATGTACATTTTATTGTTGATTTTTAATAATTTTTTTTGTTAAATTTATTGACCCTCTTACACCTATTGATAACCATATGTTGGAAAGATAGTGGGTGGAAGGGTTCTCACTAAATACAGATTAAAGATGGATTTATCTTCTCATCAGACATTTTACACCGATGGAAATACTGTGTGATGGTAAATGTCTTTAATAATGAGGGAGCACCCACATATCCGCCAAGTGAGAGAGACGAGTGGTGTCTTCTGGAGAATTATTAATTACATAAATTAAGATTCTCATCTCTTGTAATTAGTTATGGATGATTAATTAATAATAATAATTAATAATAATAATAATAATAATAATAGACTCGCTCCACTACTCAAAGCATTGCTCCTTGGAAGTGCCCACATCCTCCGTAAAACCTTGGATCTCTCAGAATCTTGGTAAGATTTCAAGACCTTGGATCACAACCGACAGTCAAAACAGAAGTCGTGGAAAGAGGCATAATAATAATAATAATAATAATAATAATAATAATAATAATAATAATAACCAATAACTAAGTTGGCGTTAACGTTGCACATTCATTGTTAGTCATTTAACCGTTAGTCACAGATAAACTAATAGACTTCTATGCAATGAGTTATGTGAACAAATGAAAATGAGTTCAGTGGAGTCTGCCATTTAGTTGTTAACATAATAACATTATAAATATGTGTATTTCAAAATTTTCTAAGTCAAAATAGTGTTGGTCTTCTATTGTGCGAAATACTTTATTATTTATTACTGTCAAAATATACAGTCAAAGATTGTATCCAAATCAGATAATTTTCTTTTTACAGCATTACGTTTTCACCATAATAATAAAAAATACGTATTTTATGTCAAAAGTCTGCAGTAAAATATAATTTTTAATATAATTATTTCAGTATAATACATACCAAGTATAATCAAGAATTAACCATGTGAACATATCACTCCTGTCATTGGTGTTAATAAATATTGAAAGTGTGCAATTAAACAAAAGACAAAATCACTCCATAAAAAATTGATTTCTTGCTAAGTGTTTCTGATCTCAAAGAGATAGGGAGATAATCCTTTTTTGCTAAGCAATCCAGACTTTATATAAACCTTATCCCGAGGTAATAATTCTAAAGTCTAATCAGTGAAAGTAATGACATTTCCTGCTTCTTTTAAACTGCTTTCAACAGATAAACTAACAAAATCCTATTTCTGAATTCCAAGGACATTTATCACAAACATGACTAGCTCACAAAGGGTCATGTTTGTCAAATTGCTTCCTGTATGAGTAAAAGAGAAACAAACTTCATTACCCACTCTCCATTCCCTCTCTCTCTCTCTCTTTATCTCTCAATGCATCTCTCTTTATGTGTGTCTCCTCTCTGACTTTGCGTGTGCTATGTAATTCTTGCAATATTATTATTCATTTTTAAAAAGTGACTTTTCAACAAAATTACCAAATATTATCACATTATCGTATATTTATAATCTTAGTTTAATGTTTAGCAGTACTTTAACGTCTATTGGCTAATTATTTGCAAAACTGTTTTAAAACAGGGATTAGAATCCATTACCATACCAATGTATTTTGACGTTTTAACCTTCGAAATTATATGCTGCAACTTGAGGCTTGAGTTTGATCTCGAGAATTCATGAAAGTTTCTTCAACATTCCTTGTGGTGTGTTGAGTAGCTCACATGAAAATTCCGGAACATTCCTCCTGATGTGTGATAGTGCATGGAAGATTCTGCAAAAGTAGTGTAATACTGTGAAAGTGAATTCTTGAATTAATATGTCATACTTTGATTTCAATGATAAGAACTTAACTATTAGGCCTTCTTATGTCTAAATCTACCCATCCGGTCAGCGCATTATTAATAACAATAATAGAAAAATGAACTAGAATGTAAAATTTTAAAAGCATGGGCCATGAATCGCTCTCACAGAATAGAAATACTTACAGACAATAATGTATCATATGAAAATAATAATTGTGATTGAATCAACATAAAATGAGAACCGTATTAATATTAATTAGTGTAGAATACATTAAAAATAATTTAATTTTATTATTATTTCTTTTCTTTTCTTTTCTTTATTCAGTTGTGTTTTATTAAATTTCATCCTAATTTATTTTCTTTCTGTAAATGAACCTTCAAAATAAATTAGTAAAGGGATTGTTTTACAAATGAAATCTGCAAAAAGTAAATTTTGGTTTTTTGTTAAAAGTGTAATAAGCCAATTAAAACTAGTATGGAATTTGAACCAAATGATCGATTGAAGATTATTTAACCCTAAATTTGCCAATAATAATTGTCTGCAGTCTTAAGAAAGGTTTTTACTGTGAGTTTCATGGAATTGTCTCTCTTAATGTTGGTATATTTTTACTATTTTCTTGTTCTTCATACATTTTAAAATAAATACTGCTTAAAAAATTCCAATTATTTTTGTAGAAATTTGATTGTTATTTTCATGTTATCGCCAGTCTTATAAATAAATACTTTTGTTAAGATCATTAAATTGTCAATCTTTTAAATGAATATATTTTTTATTATCATGCTGTCGCAAGTCATTGAAATTAATATTATCATTGTGTGTGTCATCTATAAAGTAGAAGTATGTTTGTAGCGACATTCCGTAGTCATGCACCAGGTGCGTTCTTCAAAAGTCATTTTCCTGAGAAGGTGAAGACAAAATTGACAATCAAAGATAATTAAAGAGCAGTGGGAAAAATAACTTAGTCGCATGAGATGAGCAGCAATAAAGAATGTGATTCAGCTACAACTCAGCGTGAGGTAATATAACTACAGACAGACAGAGGAAATACTCATTCTTTTAAAAAGATGTCATTTGATGAGTATTTGAAGTAGTAAAGGGAAGTAAATTATGACATAATCAGATAAGTAAAGTAATGCTATCCATTTGGTAAACAAATATAATACGATTGACAATGAACGACAGAGCTTATCTGAGGAACGAGTGAACACACTTTCTAGGAATGCCGACAAAATGGCGATTTCAGTCATCACCAGAATAATAACAATAAGAAATAGATTATGAAATTGTACGACAGTTAAATCATCTATAGATGAACTAATGTTGACCTAGTTTTCGCAATGAAATTTCTAAATGAAATATAATTATACACAATTAATGCTGAGATCATCTAGGAATTAAAATGACAATTTAAATTAATATATCATTATGAAATTAACGAGACATTTGTGTTCTGCTACAAAGAATACGATTGTAACTGTCTTAAATGTGTGACATTCTCATTGCAGGTATTTTGCTAAATTTATTCTTTCTCGAAACCGATCCAGGCATAATGCTAATGAGAGGAAATATCAACAATGAATTCCCATGACATCTAAATCATCAAAACAAAAAGATCTGAAAGTTGAATTTTAAAAAAATATATAACAACAATGAATGTAATTGTTTTCTAAAACGCAAACAGTAAAAGTGTTCGATAGGGTATCGTGTAAATTAAAAATTGACTCGCCGATTTCTTCCGTACATTGAACAATAAAGTTCAGAAAATGTCTGCTTTCAAAAAATCGAATATCGTAAATATGTCTGAGTAATACGTCAACTCATATCTTGTGGGTACATTGTGATTTGTGTATTTGAATCTGTGTATAGATAGATAGATAGACAGACAAACAGACATAGATAGTAGATAGGTAGGTAGGTTGGTGAATATATAGACAGATGGATGGATGGATAGATGGATAGATAGATAGATAGATAGATAGATAGATAGATAGATAGATAGATAGATAGATAGATAGATAGATAGATAGATAGATAGATAGATAGATAGATAGATAGATAGATAGATAGATAGGTAGATAGATAGACTATTTCGTCACATACAACACAATAACTCATTTATTCCTTTTCAAACATCATCACTCTTTCATTCAGTTAGTCATTCGCCGTTGCACGTATTCACTCCCTCGTTCATTGATTTATTCACTGTCGAGTATATTCTGTTATTCACTCACTCATTTATTCACTTATATACTCAGTCGTTCACTCACTCATCACTCATTCATAGAACGCTCATTCGTTCATTGTTACACTAGACATTTAAAATCGATTTATTTATTAGTTTTATTTCCCTGTAATAAATCTATAAAATTATAAATAAAAATATTTGCCTTTAACAATTCTAAAAAGAAACCAAAAATGGAGTTTATTTGCAAAAACAAAACTTAAAAGGGAGAGACGTTTCTTTGGCGTCATTTCCTCAAGGCTTCTGCTAATCGTTCCCAAAATGGTTCCCTGTTGACTTCAGTGTGAGGGAACTCGATGTAAGTATGGGACTGGATGTTGAACAGGATGTCACGTGGAATGTCGAGGTTCGGAACCTCTTCGTACAGCAAGAACAGCAACACGTCCCGACCAGTGTGCGCCCCTTCCATCAGCGCCATCTGCAGCTCGTAGTTACACCAGTCAGATTCCAGAAGTGCCGGTGTTACAAGCATCAGTGTATGGCGGCTGTGTTGAATTGCATCAAGGATGTTAGATGCAATATACTGACCTAACGAAAAAAAAATATTTCATGCAACACTCACTGAGAGCGTAATGTATCCGCCCACCTCTTTTATTCATTATTCTCTTAAAATTTCTAAACTTATTTCTTAATTATTAGTCGGTTCCTTTACTCTCAATTGTAGCTTGATTAATGAGAAAAGTCATTGGAAGGTCTTCCTTCCTTCCTTTCTTCCTCCCTCCATTCCTTTCTCTCTTTTTCGATTTCTTTCTTTCTTTCTTTCTTTCTTTCTTTCTTTCTTTCTTTCTTTCTTTCTTTCTTTCTTTCTTTCTTTCTTTCTTTCTTTCTTTCTTTCTTTCTTTCTTTCTTTCTTTCTTTCTTTCTTTTTTATTTCCTTTCTTTCTTCTAATAGTATTTCCTTATATTGTTAAAGACCTTTAAATATATCATTTGTCGAAACAGACATTTTTGTTTGATTGTGCATTTCGTATATTTTGAGAACTACTTGATTAATTAATTCTCTTGAATTTAATTATCACGTGACCAGAACGTCGGAACCCAGCCAAAATTAATTATTTACATATTAATTGGCCAGTCAAGACGTCAACTTCAAAAATGACCCTCTTCAGATAGGTAACAGGTTTCCGTGAGAAAACACAAAATAATGCTATGTGTCTCGTGCCAGTGCAAAGTTATTACAATGTGTCCGTATAATGATTATTTCATTAAAATGTCCGTATAATGATTATTTCATTAAAATATGTCCGTATAATGATTATTTCATTAAAATGTCCGTATAATGATTATTTCATTAAATATGTCCGTATAATGATTATTTCATTATGTCCGTATAATGATTATTTCATAAAAATGTGACCATATAATGATTATTTCATTAAAATATGTCCGTATAATGATTATTTCATAAAAATCTATCCATTTAATGATTACTTCCTAAACATCATTTTCTTTAGGAAGCAATTATTGATAGAATTTTAATTCTAGGTCTTATGGAAATACATGGTTAGCCTGCGTGAGAATTCCTAAGGAATCCAAAAGAATACTAACAAATCAGTATTCCACATTTGCCTAAAAGTTGTCTCCAAATGTTTTGTTTGTCTTTAGTTATTTCTTAATTAATTACAAAATATATATCAAGAATGTACATAACTAAAACTAGGTACTCATTAATTAAAAAATATATAATAGGAATTTACCTAATCCAAACTAATACCAAATAATATAAAAATATATAGTAAGAATTTACATCATTAAAACTAATAGTATATATATATATATATATATATATATATAGAGAGAGAGAGAGAGAGAGAGAGAGAGAGAGAGAGAGAGATTAAGAATTAACATAATTTAAACAAGTACCATTAATTAAAAATATATTAATATATTTACATAATCAAAACTAATAACAATTAATTTTAAAATATATTATTAAGAATTTACGTAATTAAAACTAATTAATTTTTTAAATTGACTGACTAATGGCTTGGAAAGATTAGTAGTCCTACACTCTTCTTCTACCATTCCTTTTAGTCTAAGAAGAAAGAGTTAGGCCACTTATTATATTAAAGAGATAGAAACGTGTGTATGTCGATCATTTTTAATGACCGGTTTCAATGTCCCAATTTGATCCTTCCAATCAAATACATGCGGTACATTATTTTCCATGATGACAGCCCAAGATGCGTGATTGGTCTAGATGAGAATTGGATGCAGAAGTTCTTTCGTCTGTAGCGGAGAGATTTCTTACTAGATCCAAGACTCTAAAAGTCTAAACTTTCCCTGGTAAAGGACGTCTTTCTTCATATCTACACTGTACCTACTCAGTGCATAGGGTCACGGTAAGGTATTCGGCCCTATACCTACTCAATGCATAGGTTCACAGACAGTATTCATCACTGCACCTACTCAGTGCATAGGGTCACGGTCATGCAATCGTGTTCTAGATCTACGCCAATAGAAATGAATGAACATTAAAGTCTTACCTTCTACTTAAAAAAGTACAACAAAATACTAATTCTGTGATCAAAAAATAAACTTCTTAAGCTAAAGCAAAGAAATGTAAGGACTGCTTTCAATTTCTGATAATAATTAAAGGAGACAATTGACTTTAATAAATTGTAGAAACCTCACTCTGCTATCAAGCCTAGCAATTTTGTCTAGTGATATCACTGTCTTCTTCCTTTAGAAAATTGGTTTTTTTTTTTAGCCTAAAATTATCTCCCCTTAATCTGTATATTGAAACAGTATAGATCATTTATTGCCTCGTGATGTCATTATGATTGTATTTGTCCATAGATTGGATTAGTTTAGATTTTGAAGGGCGAGAAATTACAAACAAAAGGTCACCACGTAATTTTACTTCTTTTTAAATTTTAGTTTTCAGAATCTTTCACAGAAAACTTGGTATCTTTCTCAACTAGCGTCTATCATCCCTCTCCTGAACACCACAGAGAGCACTACTGACATTAAATTATGCTGCATGCAGTCTACAACTACAAATAATGAAAATAAATTCGTTCTACTGATTTAGAAAATATATATGTTTTATCTTCTATAAAATGTAAAGAGGAGAGAGTTGTGGAGGAAGAAGAGGGTATCTTTCAGATTGCATTTTAAGAATAACTGCTTCAAACCACATGCCACAAACTTATGATAATGCAAAACAGACAAATGTCTTAATACCTTGAACCACCTTACACCTAAAGACACAGTATATAAAATAAATATTCTGTGCGTAAGTATCTATAGTACTGGAAGAGCAATCCAATAAAACTACGAGACTATGTTTACCTGGTGTGAAGTCTCGCGTGTGAAGACACAATCTGAGTCCCCGGTTATCCTCGAGTTGCGTCTTCAAATCGCCCATGACGAAAACTACGTCATCAGATGCATAGGACACGAACGCATGGAACTCAAAGACGTTGTCTTCCTCCTCAAGGCGCCTGCGCTGAAAGTTCAGGCGTGTTGCGTAGTAGAGGTACCTGCAAGGCAGCGTGAGCCATGATCACAACTAAATTGCCAGTGGGTGTTTTGTATACAATGTTAGTGTATTGCTGGAATCCAGTCACGATCATAATTAAATTGTCCCTCACAATTCCAGCCATGCAGTATGTACGACGACAAGTAGACAATTAGCGAAGTGTATACATTGCCACTTAATCTGAAGCTACCGAAGTGCAAAATATGTTTTTCTTAGGTAATCTAAGTAGACTATTTGTGTCCGACAGAAACATCGCACACAAAAACGGTCATTGAGAAAATCTCACACAGAAACGTTCATTGAGAACAGATGTCTGTATGAACTACATAACCCTACTGGGCACGTGAAAACATCTAGGAGTATATGTGTGTGTTTGTGGAGGAGTGGGGGGAATAATTATACCAGGTACCTCCGTTGTGAATTAAATTCAGAGTCCAAGATTGAAAGTCTTAACCAGAGTCTACAAGTCTATTCTAACAAAGCTAAAATAAAGGGTGAATCAAAAGCATATAGCATAACAATTTTACAGAATTCTTATTAAAATCTAATAATTCATTTGTCTTTAGTCGAATAGATACCGAATCTTTGTAATTTGATACAGATGGCATTGTCCATTATATTGAGATCGGTTTTATTCCGGCTTTCAAAATAAAACAGTAACCTTTTATGAAATTATCTCACTTATCATTTTACTAAAATATCTTAAGGGCCATAATTTTTAACAAACATGGTTTTATTTCCTGCTGAGTGGTTATAATAAAATACTTTATTCATACTTCATTAGCTACTATTATAATAAGATTTATACTGAGCAAAATTTTGCTAAGCAGAGTATTGCCTCTTCATAACTCAGTAATATATATTGACAACTATTTCACAAATTCAGATATATCTTTCGGTTTATAAATATCACCATTCAAGTTATCAATCATAGTTGTGTCGGCCATTCTTTTATAAATCTGTTTATCGATAGATACACTCTGTCGGACTATTTATCTATGTATAGATAATGTGTCTGTACGGCTATCTACCTATCCATCCACACATCCATCCGTCTGGTCTGTCTGTGTGCCTGTCTAGCCATCTATCTATCTATACTAGAATACTGTTTCTTACAAATCACGAAACAAAGGAGGCTTGAAAGACAAAGGAGGAATTGAAAAACAACCTTTACAAAAATATCATACCTTAGCTTCCATCGGAACCGGTAGCCAATAGCAACAAGGAGTATGACCGTGATAGTAAGACAGGATGCAGATGCTCCGAAAAACATCCCAGCAAAGTTTCCACACTCCTTTTTTAAATGGGCAATCGTGTCAAAAATATTCCCCATCTGTTTAGTCCAACCTTCACTCTGGAGACAAATGTAATTGGAACCCAAACCAAAATTCACCTTAGAGTCTGCCATCCAAATCAAGAAATCAATGTTCTCGCACACACATGCTATGGGGTTAAGAGTCAAGTCCACGGTTACATTACGAGTCTCGGCGACGGTGTCCATGTGATCTCGGATCTCCCTGGGTAAAGTGTTAAGCTGGTTGACGGAGAGGTTCAAGACTTCTAAAGACTTCATGAGTGAAATGTTCGGTGCAAAAGAACTGATTCGATTTGTGGAAAGGTCCAGATGTTCTAAATTTACCAAATCCTCGAAAATATCTCTTGGGAGAACACTGATGCTTAGTCGTGACAGGATCAAAAATTTTAAGTTTTCCAGTTTTGCGAAAATTTTTTTGGAGCCGTCTTCAATAAGCATTTTCAAGGGATTGCCACTAATGTCTAAAACTTCCAGTTTGGGAAAACTTTGGAAAAATGAATCTATTTTATCACATGATACATCCGGTAGATATAAATGGGTAATATTGTTTAGACCATTAGTGTTATACCAGCCAGGAAAATAATTTTCTCCGCCATAAAATGTTTGCAAGCTGTTGTTTGGGTTAACAGAATCTAATCCTAGGTTGTAAAATAATCCCATGTGTCTTGCCTTTACAAATTTTAACTTAGGAGGCAATGCAAATTCCTTCTCTTGTGCGCCTAGACTAATGTCTATAGATTTTGAAATAATACCGGCCTGCTTGCCATTCTCTTCTTGAATATTTTCGGAATTATAAGGAGATAATATTGTACCAGACACAAACACACCTTCCATGGAAATTATTTCCAGATTTTCCAGACATCTGAGATCCATAAAATATTTAGACCGTAACAGACTATTGTCGTCGAGGTACACTTCTCTAAGGGAAAGCGGGAAATTGTTACAGAGCACCCCAGCTTCAAAACCTTGAATGTTACTTCCAGCCGCATGGATTGTGTTCAAACGTGACAAATTCCTGAAATATTTCAGTTGTTCTGAAGTCACAATAGTTTTTTCCCCTTCTATGTCCATATAACTTATATTTAGCAACTGTAATTTTGTCATAGCCAAACCATAAAACGCTTTGCCCAGCTCATCAACACCAAACATGTTCACTGACAAGTTCAGGGTGGTCAGGTTTTCCATTGTGCTGAATGTATCTTCCTCCATGCTTCCAATAAAACATGCTGTGAGATCTAAGTGTTCAATGTGCGGAACATTAGAAAAGGTGTCATTGGTTAAAGGGATATATCCATAAATATCACTATCAATGGTAAGGGAGATCAGTTTTGTCAGTTGCTGAAAGCCACGTCCAAGGACTTTATCTGGAACAAGGGTCAATGCCAGTTCTTTAAGACTGACAAGTTTCGACAGAGCTTTGTCTGGGTAGTCGTCTGGCGGTTCCATTGTGTGTCTCTTTTCTGCACCTTTAAGACGCTTTCCATGATTTTCTGTAAACGCCATTCCACCAGGGACTTTACGGCTCTTCAATTTGTAATGAAAGAAAGCGAGTTTAGACCCAGAGCCGTGTTTAATAATGGACTGATGGTGGGTGTCATCTTTAAAAACTGATGAACTGTTTGTTACACTGTATCTGGCAGATGGAAGCTCGTCCTCACATTCAAATGGATTTGAATTTAAATACAGGACTTCCAGCAGCTGTAGCGGAGCAAAGACCTGTTCCGGGTACGTGTCTGTTTTGCGGGACAAACAGTTATTAGACATGTCCAGTTTCCTCAGTTCTCTTAGACCTTGAAATGAATCCCCATCAAGCAAAGAAATTTGATTGGCAGATAAATCCAAAAATCTGGTTTTGCTCACTCCTAGGAAACTGAATTTATTTAACTTGGTCAGGCTATTCTCTGTCAGAAGCAATGTGGTTGTATTTTGTGGGAGGTTTACTGGGATTTCTGTTAAATTTTGACTTGAACAGTCAACTAACAGACCAAGGAAATCAGAATCTATTGTGCATCTGCACACCTTGGGGCACGTAGCTGTCACGTGATTGTGAACAAGTAGAAAACTGAAGACCACTGTAATAATGAGCAATGAATTCATCTTCGTTGCTGTAATAATTTTGAGAAATACAAACAGTACATCGAAAGTCTTTATTTGTAAAAACAAGTTTCCTGCAGCAAATCTGTGAGTATAAAACTAGGAACTACACTGGTGCCTTTATATAACGCGGCCCTTGGGGTCCAAAAAAGATCGACCGCATTGTAGGTGAGGCCGCGTTATAATGAGGGATCTTTTCTGTCACGTATGAATAACCCATATCACATGGCGGCTATTGTTTATCAACTTCCGGTTCACCCTACTTAACCATATGTACTTTAAACCATGAAAGGATGAAGTTTTTAAAAACAATAGTGATCATTGTTAAGTTGTGTTTACGAAATACAAATACAATGTTCTGAACACTGATACAGAATAAATTTTAGGCATGGTCAGTAAAACATTTCCAAATTGAGCCATTTTATTTGATACAGTGCATGTAATTTGAAAAAGCTGGACTTTAAAAAAAAGATGGGGATGGGTCGGTCGAAAGACTACCAGCGTTGTATGCGGGTCCGCGATATATCGAGGTATCAGTTACATAGAAGGGAATTACAATGATAATGGTAAACACAATATAACTGAAGAACAAATTAAAACATACACAGATAAACAAAATTGTCGAAAGATTTTATGAGTTACTAATCAAAGTCGCAATTATTATTTGCAGATGAACGCATTCTGGTATATACAATTACAAATCAAATGAACACTGCCAATTAATAGTACACCAGATTGAATCAAATGAACACTGCCAATTAACAGTAAACCAGATTGAATCAAATGAACAATGCCAATTAACAGTATACCAGATTGAATCAAATGAACACTGCCAATTAACAGTAAACCAGATTGAATCAAATGAACACTGCCAATTAACAGTATACCAAATTGAATCAAATGAACACTGCCAATTAACAGTATACCAGATTGAATCAAATGAACACTATAAAATTAACAGTATACCAGATTGAATCAAATGTACACTATAAAATTAACAGTATACCAGATTGAATCAAATGAACACTGCCAATTAACAGTATACCAGATTGAATCAAATGAACACTATAAAATTAACAGTATACCAGATTGAATCAAATGAACACTATAAAATTAACAGTATACCAGATTGAATCAAATGAACACTGCCAATTAACAGTATACCAGATTGAATCAAATGAACACTATAAAATTAGCAGTATACCAGATTGAATCAAATGAACACTGTCAATTAACAGTATACCAGATTGAATCAAATGTACACTATAAAATTAACAGTATACCAGATTGAATCAAATGAACACTAAAAAATTAACAGTATACCAGATTGAATCAAATGAACACTATAAAATTAACAGTATACCAGATTGAATCAAATGTACACTATAAAATTAACAGTATACCAGATTGAATCAAATGAACACTGCCAATTAACAGTATATAAGATTGAATCAAATGAACACTATAAAATTAACAGTATACCAGATTGAATCAAATGAACACTATAAAATTAACAGTATACCAGATTGAATCAAATGAACACTGCCAATTAACAGTATACCAGATTGAATCAAATGAACACTATAAAATTAACAGTATACCAGATTGAATCAAATGAACACTGCCAATTAACAGTATACCAGATTGAATCAAATGTACACTATAAAATTAACAGTATACCAGATTGAATCAAATGAACACTGCCAATTAACAGTATACCAAATTGAATCAAATGTACACAATAAACAATATATCAGATTGAATCAAATGAACACTGCCAATTAACAGTATACCAGATTGAATCACATCTATGTCAGTATTCAGCACACGATCTAAGTTCTGGTGCTAATGTTTTGGGCTTTGTTATACAACACTTGTCTTTTTCTCTTCAAAAGTAACAGTTGTCTTTTTCTCTTCAACAGTAACAGTTGTCTTTTTCTCTTCAACAGTAACAGTTGTCTTTTTCTCTTCAACAGTAACAGTTGTCTTTTTCTCTTCAACAGTAACAGTTGTCTTTTTCTCTTCATCAGTAACAGTTGTCTTTTTCTCTTCAAAAGTAACAGTTGTCTTTTTCTCTTCAACAGTAACAGTTGTCTTTTTCTCTTCAACAGTAACAGTTGTCTTTTTCTCTTCAACAGTAACAGTTGTCTTTTTCTCTTCAAAAGTAACAGTTGTCTTTTTTTCTTCAACAGTAACAGTTGTCTTTTTCTCTTCAACAGTAACAGTTGTCTTTTTCTCTTCAACAGTAACAGTTGTCTTTTTCTCTTCAACAGTAACAGTTGTCTTTTTCTCTTCAACAGTAACAGTTGTCTTTTTCTCTTCAACAGTAACAGTTGCATGCGGCAATAAAGGAGCTCTCTAACAATTTTTTTCTGAAGCGGAGTTACTGCTGAACATATGCAAAGTTTTCCTAATTTTCCCAAAGTGAAAACAGTCGCCACATTTTTGACAAATTCAGTATTTTAAAATAAAAAAGCTATTTCAACTTCTACTGTAAGATCAAGTAAGTGCCTGTAATCTTTCGTGTTTAAGTATTTGTTCATTTTATACAGAAATACAGTTGCGAACTACAAGTTCATTGTGTGCAAAAGTACAATGCGAACTAGAAGTTCATTGTGTGCAAAAAAGTACAATGCGAACTACAAGTTCATTGTGTGCAAAAGTACAATGCGAACTACAAGTTCATTGTGTGCAAAAGTACAATGCGAACTATAAGTTCATTGTGTGCAAAAGTACAGTGCAAGCTAAAGGCTTTGAAACTACTTTCCAGTAAATCTCCACTGAAAACTGATACAGCAGAAAGACCAAAAATTGTTAAATAAAGATAACAAAAATCTACTTTCACTAGTATTAAAGATTGTAAAAACGAGTCTCAATAGTATTAGAAATTTGCTACATTGTTGTTCTGCTTGAGGGAACTATACGGCAAAGGAGCGCCTAGCTTAGTCTCGAGAGACAACAGCTTATGGAACATTCTACAGCATGCTAGAGAAACATGTAAAAAAACAACAACTGACAATTCTATTGTGAAAAATAAACTGACGACTTTTACAAAAGTGCACGAAAGACTATTGTGGCGTCATCTAGACAAGATTAAGTCCAAACTATTATCTCTCTATAACTCCATTTCTGTTCTCTGACAAGAATGACCCTGTGATTTATATTGACACTAATCTGTTGCATTATGTGTTAGGATATAAGATTGTATACGCATTAGAACTATTTGAACATGGATAGTGGAAATATTGATGTCAAATAATATATTCATTTTCTTTTTCGGGGAACAGTTTTTTTTATTTTTTTAGATGCAGTTTGAAAGCACGAGATTTTGGAAATCTGTATTTTCCTGAGAGTTGCAAATGACCATAGACAAGTTTCTCTTAGATGTCTTAGTTTACTCTTGGATGTCTTAGTTTACTCTTGGATGTCTTAGTTTACTCTGCCTTTTAAAACAGTTCTGAATAAACTAAGAGTATTTGTATGGCGTGTGTGCATTAATTTCCCTGTAAATTTACTTGTGCGAAATCTTACAGGTAAGTTAAATATTTTGAGAGCGTGTGCGATTAGAATACTTGTATTATCAATCTGCTAATCCATATTTTCCCAAAAGTTTATGTTGTTGTGTTAGTAATTTAATTTCGGTTTGAATACACTTTGTTGCAAATGTTCAGTCTTGTTCGTGTCAATTAATTTAAAATGGCAGGTGGTCAATATAGACTGCTACTCGACTAGTGATATATAACATTTTTAGTCAGTGATAAATGATCTAGTATTTTCTTAGATCCCATACTAATTTATGTAGTGATTTGTTACATAGACCATACTGCGTATATACAGCCAAACACAGACAAGACAGTATAATATAATTGTTATGTCTGTTTGTGTGGACTTGAATAAAAAAGTACAGGGCGGATTTTGATCAGACTTTTGCTGTTATACACCTTAGTACCCTAGAATTAAGATAAGCTATACAACATCACGCTATCCCATATAGGAGCTCGCCAGTAGCCCTAAAATTAAAAATAATGCAGCACGTAAGGGAGTTCACCATTAAAAGCGCATGCGCATAGGCTCTTATGCATCTATGTGATCACAAAGCACAGCAGGCAATTGTGAGCCTCATTCTGGGTATTAGATTTTAGGCTGTAGAAAATACTGTATTTTGGTGGGTTGCATTACATCGTGTGGTTAACTCTTATTTTTGCAATGCCTCTTTGAAAAAGATCAAACCACGTTTTCTTTCTATAATTCTCTCCCTTCTTTGATCTTGTTCTTGGTTTCCCACTAACACATTCTTTCATTTCCCTTATTCTCAACCATTCCCTCCTTTATTGATAAACTTCTCTCCCCTTGTCTTATCAAATTTTTCATTCGACCTTCCCCATATTTTCATTCTTTCTGTCCTTTCCTTATGTGATTTCTGCATTTTTGTATCAAGTCTCTTGTCTCTCTCAAGTCTGACTTTTTCATTTCCCCCTTTTCTCTTTCAAACAAAAATTCTTCCTTTTGTAATTCTACCTATCTGCTTTATTTCATTCTCTCCTCCATTGTTTTCTGTATATATCTTCCTCCCTCCCTTTCTCTGTCAATCTCTTTCTTTCTCTACCAAACATGCCACGGGCAGACTGGTAGGATGGCCTTATGGCTATGCTTTAATTTATTTTTAAATGCAGCTGTGCCAGACCACAATGGAAGCCAACAGGGGAGACATAGAAAAAATAAGCAATTCAAAACCAAATTTCAATCTAACTTTAAAATAAAAATTGGCATACTAACAATAAAAATTTCCATTATAGATATTTTTTTAAAGCACAAATTTTGGGCATGCTGTATTATGGTTCTTACCTAGTGATGAAAAAATCCTATAAAATAATTTTAAGCATATTCTTAAAACTGACATTTACTCAAGAGAAGCCACGGGCAAATGTTTAACAACACACACACACACACATATATACTGGGGGGGGGGGGGGAGGGGAGAGAATAGAAAAAATATTCTACTGATTATTCAGTAATTAAATGAATAAAATAGTGGATTCTATCTTTGAATCGGGTTATGCACTAATTTTTGCTAGGTTATAATCTGTAAATAAATGTTGGAAGTTGATACATAACACTTTTTTGATCTGTAATAATAAGCCCTCATTTAAAAAAATAGTTATTAAGAGATTTTGCATTGAATGTAAGCTATTATTATTAGAAATATTAAATCAGTCAAGAAGAATTAAAGTATGTGGAGGGAGTTGTTTAGAAGTGTGTGTGGAATGTAATGTGAAAATGAAAACTGACTCTTCTTACTAAATCAATGGCCCCATAGAATCAGACAGAAAAATATTAAACCAACACAGCAGAAAGACATGAATCAAACAACAGGAAGGCAATTAAACATAGTACCTGCATTGGCAGTATTATTTATTTCATGCTATACATGTATCTAAGTTTTCTAACACACACAAAAAATTAATTAAACCAAAAGCAAGTTCATTTTATAGTTTTATTTCAATTGTCTTTACTATCTCACAGTTTCTTGGCAAAAAATTATGTACCTGACCTTCAGTATATAAATTTTCTACAACCAAAATATGTACACAAAAATTTTAATAACAAATTGAAACAGTTACATTTCATTTGATGTTCAAACATGTATATATATAAAAAAACTTACAAGAAGTTATACATACATTAAATAAATTAAAAATGTATTAAAGCAATAATAGCTGTATACCATGCTTTTACAATAAACTATGAGCTTTAAATTACAACACACACACATATAACCACAATAAAATAAAGATTCACTATTAAAAAAAAATTCCAAAATGACTATTCATACTGCAAAGCAACAAAGAATATATAAAGGCATATAATAATACATCAGTAAACAAATTTCCTTCTCTACGAGTCAAACAAAGATATGAGTTAAAAATATATACACATAACAAAGAAAACAGTTTAAAAACATATTTGCATAAAGACAACAGCTTCACACACACACACACACACACACACACACACACACACACACACACACACACACACACAAAAGACAAGGGCTTTACACAAATATACACATGTAACAACAAAAATAAATCTTACACAAATTGAAATATATACATGTAACAAAGACAACAGCTTTACACAAATATATCTGTAACAAAAGCAACAGCAACATTACAGTTTGTTGATACTCAGGTTTTATTATGTTCTTGTTTAGACTTCTAGAACTGCAACTATTATATATGTTCACATGCACTACAACTGATATCTGATATAAACAAGATTGTTAAGCGTTAATTAAAAAACCTTTGCAACATGGAAAAAATTCAAAAACATTTTATTGTACAAGTACATAAGTCGTCATGTGGGCTAAAGCTAACTTTCATCAAAACAACACTAAACATAATAACAGTAACAGATGAAAATATATGTTACAATCTTTAATGAATAACAATTAACATCTGACAGCCATCATAGAAGAATTTTTCTATAAGTTATTCATTAATTATATATTGTAACATAAATTTTCATCTGTTACATTCATTGTGGTAGGTTTACATTAGTAACACTAACAGATATGTATGTTTATTATTTTTGTTAAGTTTGTGAATTTGATGGTCAGATTTTGCAAATATATGCCACATAAAACATTTATCCATTTAGTATTAGCTTCACTTTTTATTTTTGAAACCAGTAACCTAAACAAATTATCACTAAAGTGCCTGACATGGTGCTGCCGACGTGCATTTTTTCAAATGACAGGGAACGGGTTAATTCATAATCATAAATGCCTAAAATTATCCAGCTCATTTTCAAAAAGATTAAAATATACTGCAAACTTACACAGTATTTAATTATTATTGCATCAGATTCATATTTACATTTTCCAGGACCTGTTTAATAACGATATTGCTTTAAAATTTAAATCTGTATATGGCATCATCGTTTTTAATTTCTGTTTCTGTTACACGCAATATTCCAGGAACATATTAATTTATTATCTAACTGACAATAAGATTGCATATCTTGCATAATTTCTATATATTTTATATGAACCTATCAGTCCTTCAAGTCAAATGACACTGACAAAAAAATACAAGTGGAATATATTATTATTTTTTTAAACTGCAGTTAAGGTACAAGTAAAATAATATTTTCTCTATTCTAATAGTTCTATTGATTTAAACAGTACATCAACATACCAATTATTTTTACCTGCCTTGGACAACAGTAATTGTTGCAAACTGCTTATTTATTGTGGAAGGGTGGGTGTACTGTATACAGAGCTGTGTGTGGACAGAGATGCCTTCTGCAAACTAAGTCAGCTCAGCACCCACTAGTTTTGAATCACTGGTGCACTGTTACCCCTCGGCTGTAGTAATGTATAATGTTTGTTAATGTGTACATTTCTGATAGCCAGTTATTATATTATGTATTTATTAAGCAAAGTTAATGTTTAGGTATTCCAATAGTTAGTGGGATGTAGTTTATACTTATATAATTTTTTTAAAGTTAGTTTATATTGTTTTCTTAGTGTAATCTATGATTTATGTATGTGTACATGGTTTCCACCTAGCACAGGAATAGAGTTATTTATTTTATTTGATAGTTTATGTTGTAAATTATTTGGTAAGAAAGTATTGTATTTAAAGAGTATTTAATGTAGTATTTTTTGATAGTTAAAGTACTATATAATTCTAAGTAGTTCAAAAGATATTATATTAGAACGAAAGTATGTTAGCACAGAAGAACCAGTTTAGCAGCAGTTTTAGTCTCTGTTTGAGTTCAGTCTAGTGGAGTCCCCTTTGCGGCTCGGATTTTTAAGTTACTGTGTGTGAGAGAGGGTCGCAAAAACTACACGACTACATCTGCAGCTTCAGCGTGAGAGCCACACTTCCGCTGGTCATCTTTGGACATGCTGCAAACACCCCAACGCTCTCAGAAAAATGAAAAAGAATACCTACCAAACGTATTTTCGATCAGGAAAAATGAATTCTACAGACCGCCAAGCAATGGAACCCCAACAGGGAGCCCCAAACAAAAACAAAACAGATCCAGAAGTTTGTTGTATGATGGGAAAATGTTCCCACATATATATTTGTGGAATGAGTGCGTATTGCGTCCGTTTACAGAGAAGGGAAGCCCTGAAATGAATGAGAGACATGTGTGGAAGATTTAGGGACTGGCGTTTGATGTCTGCGGTGTTTGAAGTCTGCGAGCGCGGCGGTCAGCCTGTGGTCAGTGTGTACGCTTAGCGGGTGGTTAGAGTTGTTAGAGGGACATAATCATCTTAGAGCTAATGAATTGAACAGGTCAGAAGCTGGTCTAAGCAGGGTAATAAAAACGCAGTGAAAATGTTATCTTCACTACTTCCTGAAAAATCGTCTGAGGGTGACGACTGAAAGGGTAGTCCGCCCAAAACAACACTGGGTCGTATATGAGAGAAGAAAACCCTGGCTATATAGGTAAAAGCGTCTTTGTATTTGTGTGAATGGTTACGTTTTATTAGGATGTTATATACTATGTTTATTTATGAATATATTAATATTCTTCCTTTCAGAGGCCTATGCCAAACTTAGTAATTATTAATCGAGCACTGGACTGGACACTTAGGCTTTGCAATTGTTTGTGTTGCAGGGTTTTTTTCTTGTTATTGTGTATTCTCGGCTGCTCGTTTATAGCTGCCTGTTGTTTGCCTGTGTGGCTGTGCCTGTGTGGCCGTTCTACTTGTCCCGGCTGAATTGGGACGTGCCGATCTATTGGCTGGCAAAATTCAAGTCTACCAGACTGACGTCATTTCAATACATAAGCTAAGTTCCCATCCGGAACGTGACTTCAGTAGAAATGAACTGGCTTAGGATGAACTGAATTTTCTAAATCTTGTTAACTTTTTCTTTTATTAAATTTATTGTTATTATTTTAAAATGCGTGTTTGTTAGTTCTATCGTTATTTTCGTAGTTCAAATGATAATGTAATGATTACGTCTTGTCCTCTGTTCGTTTAATTATAATTGTTTCTATATATATATAGAATTATTCATAAACATTAAATCTCAGCTGATTCTGAGTTGGGGGCGGAGCCAAATTGGCGACGTACCAGTATATCAGCGTAACAGTTGCAGATATACATATTTAACCAGTGACCCATACTCTGCACCGGCACTTGTAGATGTCTTGTATCGTAGCTAATTATACAGAGTTGGTATAAGTCATTATTACAAAGTCACCCCAGAGTATAGCGGCGACAAAGTTGAGGAAACTGGTAAAAAAGGACACCTTACTGGACAAAACAAAAAGGTACCTACGTCAGATCCAAAAATAGAACCATGGACATCAAAGATCACCCTCCTCCCACCCCCCTAATCCACCCACCACACCCATCTCGAGCATTGCGCCTGATGCTCTGGGTGAAGGGGCGGATGCCCTCTACCTCTCCCTCACCGATACTCAACCAATCAAGGAAAATGGACCGACCAACCAGGTAACAGGAGGAAAGACAGAGCCAAGCGGCGACCAGCCAAGCGCATCGGTGTGTGAGCTCTCAAGGCCACACCTTAAAACAGTTAAAAGAGTGCCGCCACAAAGGACTCCAAAAAACACTTCGCATCGGACCACTGACGGAGAAGCACGTTCGAGCTCAACATGGAAACAGGTTCCACCTGATCAACTATCAACTCTACTACCCTGCCCCTTTCAGGGACGGAGGAACAAGTAGACATTAGCCCTTTGCCCTTTTCAGGGCCGGGTGAACAAGACGAAATCATGAATCATGCCAGAGCCATGGAGATCACCCTCTATTCGAAAGAACGCGGAGAATACAACCTATGGCTATCTTCTCATTGCCTTTCACTTGACGATGAAATCGACTGCATAAAACTTCCATATCAAAGGCTACTGTGGGGTTTATTTTGCACAAAAAACGAACGTGGTATACGTGAAGCTTTTCAAATACATCAGCATTGGAGCTATTCGAGAAGAAATTCCAAAACAGCGGAGAACAAAACACAAACCACACCAGTCGACATGTGCAATAAGGAAGCAAATACACACATAGTCTGGAAAATTCCGCCAACAACCAAAATTAACTCCACACAGACTATGAAGGAAAAAGATAAAGGCAAAACGGCATTTTCTCAGACACCAGTATCAATGACGGAAGAAAACACAAACCCAAAGGACCACAACTGAAGCAGCTTGGTGAGGTGATGTCGCTGGTGGTTCGGTTAGTCAACTTTATTGTTGCCCGAGCATTAAATGATCGCCATTTTAAAACACTGCTTGATGAGGTTGGGAATAATTATCCTGGTCTGCTTCTGCACAGCAACCTGTGTTGGTTGTCAAGGGGAAGGTGCTCAGCCGATTTGCGGCTTGTCTGAGTGAAATCCATACTTTTCTTGAAATGAAGAATGTCGAGCCTCCCGAGTTAGCTGACAGTGAGTGGCTCCTGAAGTTCAATTATCTCATAGACATGACTGAACATCTAAATCAGCTCAATGTGAAAATGCAAGGCGTTGGAAATACAATCTTATCCCTGCAACAAACAGTGTTTGCATTTGAAAACAAGCTAGAACTCTTCATCACCAACATTGAAACAGGTCATTTACTACACTTTGAAAAACTGGGAGAGTTCAAAGATATGTGCACATCAAGTGACCCTGCTCAACATCTTAATCTTCAGCAGCTAGCAGGCTTCACGTCTAATCTCCTGCAGTCATTTAAAGCGCACTTTGGAGAATTTCGCGAGCACACCCGTCTAAGTTCATCACCCAACCACACGAGTGTGCAGTGGGCAGCACTGACCTGAAGGCCTCAGACATGTGGATGAATAAGTTCAAGTCACTGAGTGAAGATTTGGAAAGACTTGCACGACTTGGTCTACAGCCAGAAATAAAAAAACTTCAACATGCAGACCAGCTGACTGTCAAAACTTGGAACGCGCTTCCCGTCACATACCACACACTGCAGCGTGTGAGTATTGCTGTACTGAGAATGTTTGGCTCTACGCATGCATGCGAGCAGTCTTTCTCACATCTAAAGAACATTAAGACCAACCTGCGATCACGTTTAATGGATGGAAGTCTCAACGACTGCATGAAGCTTAACCTCACCACGTATCAACCAGACTACAAAGCCATCAGCAAAGCCATGCAGCACCAGAAGTCACATTAATGGTAAGAAATACTCATTACTGATTAGCAACAGCATAACAATGCTATTAAAAAGAATTCAGACATAATTATTGTACTTTTAGTGTTGAAATTAAACAAAATGCACACATTTACTTGAATTTTTAGTTTTAAACATACTGTATACGGTATAGCTCTCACAGAATTACTTTTTCAAAATATGTGGTGTCCATGGCTCTCTCAGACAAAAAGGTTCCCAACCCCTGGTCTAGCACGTTTTAGGATAGTTCCCATTATCGACGATGAGAGATGGAGGGGGGAGGGGGCTAGAATAGCGACAGAACGACTGATAAGTTCAGTAGGATTCGTTATTCTAAGACATGTAACACTTGAGGAGAGGGTCAATTAGGGATGGACTTCTCGAGGCTTGACTTAGTCACTCTCAGACCGCAAGGACAAAGACCCCGTCAGACCCTTGTAGTTGATTCTGTGTGGAAGAATTATTAATTATGATTTAAATATAAGTAAAATATCATAATATAATAATTGACGATCGACTGAAAAGGATCTCACTCCATAAATGGGAGCTCGTACTGGCGATGTACAGTAAATGTAAGAACCCTAGGGAGACCTTAGACAAAACTAGCTAAATCACCAAGGCATAGAATTAGGGAATCTATCCTTTTATCTATTCTTTATCATTTCACTTTTTGTAAAGTCTAGTAAAGTCACAGTTGTTCACTTTATGTACATTCTTGCTGCTTGTTATTGGAAATTGATTCATGCATATTATGTTTAGAGATAAAGTTTATTGATTGAAGCATAAGGTACACAGAGATAAGTCAAGGGTGTAAAAATTGAATTGATTGTATTTTGTACACCATCTCAGACATGCCTATCCAATCTAATAGAGCGTTAATTAATTTGTTGAAACAATAACATTTTGTAAGTGTTAATGGGAAACGCGTTTAGTAATAACGTCCATCGAGCATTACTTACACAAGCCAAAATGTCTATCGCGTCTATCACAAGTGAGATGCGTAGAACATGGATCGCAGAAGCAAAAGCAGAGGCAGGAGACATAGAGATAGACAAAGAAGACTTAGTCAAACACATAAAAACCTATGTATCCGACCGCATAGAACAAAACATCTCAGACTATATCCTGAAGATGGGGAGTAATTGTTAGAGGTCAGTGATTCTGGCATAACTCGGATATAAATCTAGCAACAAGTTCACCCTATCCTTAGTGTTTGCACAGTCCACCATGACTATTCAGACAAGCCATAGGAACAACCAGGAAGGCTAATAAATTCCAGAACCTTCCTCAAAATCCCTAGAATCTTATATAAGGGCAGACTTGAGACCGACCGGTACTGACTTTGCTACGGACCACCGACGGAGGACGTATTTTCGCTCACAACCATGCTCCCCACACCAGGACAAAAATCGCGCTACGGACTACTGGAAAAAGACTGTGATTCATCATGCTCCTGAACGCCTACAGTTTCCAACCACCACTTATACAACTGTACTCAAGCGGGCTGCACCAACTGTAAAGAAATAGAAACTAACTATTTGGAGGGATGACTTCCAAATACTAATAAGGCCCTCCGAACTGTATAGAGCCATGGACAACACACTACAGTCCTTGCAGGGACACTACCTGAACCGCAAAATGGCCACGTGGAAGCCAAAGAGGCCACTTACAAAATTATACAATACTATGGAAACACGGGAACAAGAAAAAAAGAAACCAACAAGGCAATACCTTGGATGCATACTCAAGAGACACAGACCCCACCACCGCGAGTCACTAGAGGCAAAGAAACACAGAGACAGATGAGAAGATAATGCAAGAAACTCAGACGTCAGAACACCAGTCTGAAACTCAGTGAGAGGTCCCTTGTGCTCTGTAGAAGTACACAGTCAGCCACAGACACAAGCATTTTTTCCCAACACTACCGAATAACACCAAGGACATAGCTGGAGTGGCTCTGAAAAGAGGACTAGGACACACACATTCCACGAAAAAATAAGCATAATTTTTTTTTTTAATTTCAAAAATCCTCCTCCAGCGCTCTACAGCTAGCCACTACTCCACACGGCGACTGCTACAGGAGTCTACCACCACCACCACCCTGCACCTGCCTCCCAACCACTACAGGCATGAAGATCAATACCACCTCCAAACATCCACCCTCACCCCTCTCCAGAAACAAGTGAGGGGAGTAAGACACTCCAGGGGACCACCAAAGCTGATAATATCCCAGATAAATGGCTTCCTGCATCCTCTGGAGAGTGCCAGCAAAAAAAAACCCCGACCGGTACTCACACTTCGCATTGGACCACCGACGGAGAAGCGTGCAGGAAAATAATATGGCGAAATGTACCAGCCAATCTACCATCAACACTTCTCCCCTTGATGAACAAGAGAGAATAAGCAGACACCACCTGTCCAGGTATTTACAAGTAGATGATGAAGAGCATGGCTCCTTCTACATAGCGCTCGCACCCTACTGCCTCACAATCGATACCGGAAACAAAAAAATCAACAAAGCGTACAGTTTTTTATTGAGCTCAGTATTCGCCACATCAAGCAAGGAAGGCATACGAGAAGCATATAAAATTCACAGGAACTGGCAACTCACCAAAAACGGAGATAAGAAATCAACAACATGTGCTGACGAGACTCAAACATCCATCAACACGAGTGACAAAGAAATCAACACGCACATCATGTAGAAAATACCACCAACAACAAAAGTCAACTCCACACAGACTTTGAATGAAAAAATTAATAGCAAAGTGGCATTTTCCCAGACACCAACTCTAGTGTTGGAAGAAAAGAAAACTCAAACTCAAAGGACTACAATGGAGAAAAAGAAAATTCAAACAGAGACAAAGACGAAAAAAGAAAAACCTCATAAAGCCGCTAATACACAGACTAATAACATCGAGACGAAGGGGAAAAAATCCAAACGACAAACGTCCACACAAATGAACCAAAACAAACGAACAAAGTTGATACCATACTGGACCAGGCTTCGAGGGAGCTCAAGGCTGTACCCCTCTCACCTATACCAGTGACGCCGCCTCGACCAACAACAACGACGACAATGACAACAAGAACAGCAACAGAATGCCAGCCCACACCACCAACACCAGAACAGGGCCAAAAAAAGAAAAGATGGTGCCTGCCACCACATATTCGGAGGCAACAACAACTGCAACAACACCGCAGACAACAATGGCCGTACTACAAACATCAGTACCCCTCTTGGGTTTTTTAACCATCCAATGGCCGACATGATTCAACTGCTGCTCGACCATTTGCACTGGCCACCAGCGCCCACCTTCAGACATCCCAACGGACACCGGGAACAGCTTCAACAATAACGACAATGCCACCAGTGAGGAGATCGGGAGGTTGAACAACCTGGGTGCATGTACACACTGGGTATAGATCTTATATGTTACTAGCCTGGGCTCTGTAAGACACCGCCCCCCTCCATAACACCAGGAACGGCTACAACATCAACACCACCACCAGGAACAACAACATCAACTCCAACCCATGGATTACCGAGTTTGGAGTCTGCCTTTGCCAGCCAGACATGTTTTCGCAATGGGTGCAGGCAGCAGAAAGGCACCTCCCCCTCCCTCTCTCTCCTACCCAAACGCGAAAGCAGCGAGGCTTCCCCTACATAACCAGGCTGTGTAGAACAGTTCGAGAGAGAAAGAGAACTGAGAAAGAAAGCTGAGAAAGAGAAAGAAGAAAGAAGGTTGAAAGAGAAAGAGTTATACCTGAAAGGCGAGATAGCGAGAAATTCACTTTGCAGAGAATGACGGCTCTGATTACCTCTTCTCTTTAAACTATAAGCCGCTGGACTTATTTCTAAGAATGATTCATATCAAAGTTGCAAAGGATTTCTATCTTGCTATTTAGATCAAAACAAATACACCATTTGTTAAAAAATACAGTGCATCTTTATGACAAATGAACACGAAATTTTATCTACAAGATACCAGAAGAAGAAACAAGTGCACATAATCTTGAAGATTCAATGTCACAACAATTTTACATCCTGAAACGCATGGCATCAGAATGCGTCATAAGAAAGTAACCACTTACTATAAGAAAAAGAAGTAATGGATTTTAACTGTCAAGAAAGAAAAAATACTGCAGTGGTATGTATTTGAGGTATTCAACAGCCAAGTACTCATTGCCGAGACTTCTTACCAACCCAAGAGGAGTCCGTTTTCGTGTTATATTTACTGTACTACAGTTTCTGGAGAAAGTTAACAGAATCAACTCTTATCTTGTAGATATTATGCTTTATTTCCTTCATTTTTAAAAAAATTCATATTTCATTGTTCTGGTCCCCCACCCCATGAATGTTGTATGTGGATACTTCTGGATGAATGACTAACAGCCGTGCGAAAGTAAGCCCATATTGTCAAGAATAAAATTCTTGTTAACTCTTTCAAGTCCGGCTTTCTTTGGTGTGAGAAAGTGTGTAGTGCAGTTGTTTGTCCATCCCGTTTGTCCCTCATATTCACATTCATATCTGCATGCTCACATTCACAGCTGACCTTCACACTTTACCCTGCATGCAAGATAAAATTGTTCCCCCCACAAGAACATCGTGGTATCTGTGTGCAAGAATTGGTATATTTTTATGCCACTTGGTGTGTCGTCGTGTGTGACCTCCCCCCCAATCCAGGATTGAAGGCCATGACAAGAACATATTCTTATTTTGTACTGAAATAGCACCCAATATAAGTTATAAATAACTTCACAATTGAAATAAATTGAATTTTATATCATATTACATCTTTACAATTTGTTGATGCCCCTTGTAGGTTACAAGAGTGGAATGTATTGAAAAGCTGGAAGACTTCTTGCAAATACAGTATTTCACATGGAGGGACAATGCCAATGAGTCGCCAAGTGGCCCATGATGTCCAATGGAAAAGTCAAATATCTGATGCACTACTCAAATGGCTATAGAATTTGCCTGGCAATATTGCCATTAATTTTGCAGTGAAGCACATCACAAATTATCCAGTTTACCGGAAGTACCCACCATATTTTCTGATGTTTATTTTGATTATATTTTTGTGACAAAATGGCAGCTAATCATAATAGAAAAGTTGACAATGAAAACAAACAGTTTAATGATGACTGGACTGTACAATAGTGTTTTGTTCAACAACAGACGAACATTATTTGTCTGCTGTATAATGCAACAATAGCAGTGTTTCCAATATAAAGTGTCATTATGATTTCCACAATGGTGTCGGTGATGAATGAACAGCTCGAATTGAATCTCTGAGTCGTTCGCTGAATCGCCAACAGAACACTTTCTCAAAGCAGTCAGCAGGATTTTAGTGCAGCATGTGAGGTCAGTAACAAGATTTTGTTGATGATAGTGAAATCTGGCCTACCTTTCACTGATGGTGCTTTTGTCAAGCAATGTAGGATTACTGCATCAGAAAAGTTGTGTTTGGAAACTGTTCGCAAGCTGCAGATGGTGGCTTTGAATCGTATGACAGTTCAACGAAGAATTTCACACCTCTCAGCAGACGTGACAAGACAGCCTGCAAAAAAGCAGCAAACTATGTCTACTTCTCTTTGGCTGCAGACATGTCAAATGACATCAATTCAACCACACAGCTGCTAGTTTTTGTTCAGTGTGTCATCATCATTTGATATCACAGAGGAACTTATCGGCATGGGTTCCATAAAGGGTCAGACAACTGTGTCTGCTCTATTTGAAGAGACTGTGCGACTGTGTAGTAGTGTTTCACTGGATTTCATGAAACTGGTAAGTGTGACAACTGTGGAGCACCAGCTATGACCAGAGAAAGTAAAAGGCTGGTAGCACTGTTGAAGCATCGAGGAAAGCAGAACAGACAGCTGGTGAAGTTGCATTACATTATTCACCAACAGAACCTGTGCAGTAAACAACTTGGTTTTCAGGCAATGGTGGCATTAGTGACGAAAACATTTAATTTAATCAAATCATGAGGGCTCAATCACTGCCAATTTCAAAGTCTTCTTGAAGAAATTGATGCAGATTAAGGTGACCTTGTTTATTGCTGTGAAGTACGCTGGCTGAGTTAAGGGAAAATACTCAAAAGATTCTGGGAGTTAATTGAAGAGGTCATAGAATTCCTCAGATGCAAGAACAAAGAGAAGTTGCTTCCATGACTGATACAACATGGCAAGCTGATTTGACCTTTCTGGTCGACATGACACAACACTTGAATGATCTGAATTTGAAGTTGCAAGGCAAAAATCAGTTTGATAGTCAACTTGCAAATCACATCTCTGCATTCAGGACAAAGTTGCAGTGTTCCGGCAGCAAGCAGCATCGGGGAACTTTGTGCACTTTCCCAAATTTCAGTCACAGCTATAGAAGAGTCAGGACATTGACACAAAAGTTTATGTTGGAAAGCTAGATGCATTAGTTTAATCTTTCAATTCAGTTTCATGACTTTGACCAATGTAGATTGTAAACTTTTTGCTGATCCGTTCAGTGTGTCAGTGGATGACTTGTCAGCAGAATACCAGCTCGAACTTACTGATCTTGAGGCATCTGATGAACTGCGTGCTACTTACCGAGAAAACAGTTTACTTGACTTCTACAGAACATTGCATGATACATTTGCTAATCTGAAAGATAGCGTACTTATCCACACCAGCATGTTTGGCAACAAATACTGCTGTGAACAGGCTTTCGCACATATGAAACTGAACAAAAGCAACACCCGCAATCAGCTAACTTATGGTAATCTGGAAGCAGTTTTGCGTCTTTCAACGTCAAACAAGCCGTACATTTTGAAGCTTGCGGACGATATGCAGCACCATCCATCACACTTTGTGAAAGCTTACGTATCATAACATTTTTAGAGTAAGTCTTAGTATGCAACTTCTTTGTCATAATTATAGTTTTAATCATTATTTGTGTGTTCTTAGATGTGATGTCTATCTTGTGTGGGACGATTTTGATCTTCACTTTTTTGTGGCCCTCATCAGCTTCGAGAAGTCAGATTGTGGCCCCTGAATCAAAACGTTTGTGCAACACTGGCTTAAAGTAAGTGTGGTAAAGTAGGGTCAACTGAAAGTTGATAAGCAATAGCCGCCATGTGACATGGGTTGTTCAAATGTGACAGAAAGGATCCCTTGTGATAACACAGCCTCATGTACAATGAAATTTTTTGAATTTTCATGTACATGAATTTTTGGACCCTAAGGACCTTGTTATATTGAGGTACCAGTGAACATGGATAAGATTCTTCTACCTTTATTGTTGAGGGTAAAATAGGATAGTGATCACTACCACTTAAGTTATCAGTAAAATCCAGCTCTAATGATTGGTGACATCAGTGGAGCCTGTGACTATTGAACCAAGTGTGAGAACCATCATTTAAAACAGTTTTGATTACAAAGAATATCTAACAATTTCCCTCTACATTTATGTTATGATGCACTGTCTCATTGAGGGCTATGACCATTCAAGACACCAAAAATTAAGGGTTATGCAGATTAATTAGTGTTTCTATATATGAGCTTAGGGGGAACATATAACAAATTATTGTTTTAATCAGAGATGCAAACAGCAACAGCTTGAAGTTTACTATCTAGTGGCAGTTTGCAAAAATGATAATCTTTATAAACTAAAATAGATACTCCCCCAATGCTCTTATTTGGAAATCCTTATGGATTTAATGAAAGTTGATAATGAGGGAGAATGAACAGGAGGAAAAAAATCTCTTGTAGACACCCCCCCAAAAAAAAAACAACATAAGGATTATGTGAGTTAAATAATGCTTTTAATTCTTCAAAGCTTAAAATGAAACCTTTACAGTTCCATTGTATAGTATTAGTCAATAGTGTTCAGTGTGAGATAAGTGAGAGAGAGATTTGGAACTTGGACTGACTCATTGGTTCTGGAGTGCATGATTTTGACTAAAATAGTCAGTCATATCGACCTCAAGAGCTACACATTTATTTTAAGTAGATATATTTAGAGGGGTAGCATCCCCAGATTTTTTTCCCAGTCCTCAGGAATGCATCTTTCATGGGAGATGAGTAGGGGGTTGTTACTGAAGAAAGAGCATTTGAAAGAATGAGTTGATTGGGAGAGGAATGAGGGGTTGCTTTAGGAGAGGAATGAAGTGTTGTTTTAGAGAAAGATGTTGATAATATAGATCTTTTATGTGTATAGTTAAAAATTCGAGCCAAATAATCATCTTGGTATCCTGTGTGTGGATTTGTAATAACATCTATGCAAGTCCTATGTGGTGTCGACTAGCCACCACCCCCTTTTTTCAGAGAGAATGGTACTGGTGACAATTGTGGTTGCTTAACCATGGAGATTCCCAGTGTGAGACTTCCCCATAATGCATTAACTGTATGGAGATCACCCAGCCTCTAGAGTTTGTTTTTCAAAAAAGTGAACTATGCTAGTCTAATTTCTGAGAAAGAAGAAGGGATTGCTTCAGCATCAGTTCATTGTGCATCTGATTGTGTTGAGGAGAAAAAATATTTAAAAGCTAATTCCTCAAGAGTGATTGTTGACTTCTTTATAAAAGGTGCAAATGTTGGAAGGTTGCGTTTCGTTCATTTGGACATACATTTCAGATTCACGACACTACGGTTCACCGGAGAAGATTATGTAGCCCTTAAGAAAGCATTGCGTCTTAGGTTAAGAATTTCCATAGACCGGTATAGAAAACTTTTTTTCTGGATGCACAAAAGAGAAGTTGCGACACTAACCATCAGTAACACGTTAAGTTGCGTAGCCTGTTTGAAAAATGGGTGACAATGGCCGAAATAGAAAAGAGTTACAAAGGACTTAGAGAACTGTGCATTAAGGAGAAAGTAATGAAAAGCAATAGGCCAGAGTTAGTCATGTTTCTAGCCAAAAGAGAAGATGGTGATTTAAGCAGCATAGCCAAAAGGTCCGACTGCTACAACAGTGCACATAGCAATCATAAAATGGGAAACCCCACAAAACACAGAGTTGAAAATCGCAGGACCGCATATGATGCGAACCAGCATAGAGGGACATTTAAGGGTAACACTGGACTTTCTAGGCCATAGACTGAGCAATGGAATTCTGAGACCAAACCCTAGCAAAGTAGAACTACAAAATGCCAGTAGGCTGCTTAAAAAAACCACCGTCACATCGTTTTTGGGCCTGTGTAACTATTACCAGAAATTACCTAACTATTACCGAATTTCAGTGCCATAGCCACTCCATTGACAGAGCTAACAAAAGCACAGAAACCTGAATGAATCAACATGGAACAGGTGAGTAATCTGCACCAAATATAAATATAAATTTCCTAATTATAAATCTTAATTTTTTTTATAGCTTGTTCATACATGCTAATGTTTTTATGTAATTTTGTTTATAATGTAAATAGGTATGCTGCTAAAGAATTTGGGGAATAATGTAAATAGGTATACTGAAAAGAATTTGGGGAATAAAAGATAAGCCCCTTGAAAGTAATTAGCATTGCAACTAGTGATCTTCATTTAAACCTGTTTCAGACACTGGACAAGGACTTCCAAAAAATAAGTGTACAGGAGTATCCTGGTAAAGTGCCAGCTGGTCGTTTGCCACATGCAAAAATGACCATCCTCCTTCACGACCTTGTAAATAAGCTCAAGCCTGGAGATGAGATAATGAGTGCTATTGTATTTTTGGACAAGTGTACAGTCCGACTGGTGATGTGTAACTGTTTAAAAATTGCTTTAACAGTGAGATGTGCTTTTCCCTGTTGTTAAAGGTGGCCCTGATTTGTGGTATCTTCTGTAACTTGGAAATGATGAAACACTTGGATGTGACATCTAAAGTTGGACTCCAAGCATACCAGGAGGGAGGTATAAAACAGAAGAGCTAAGACTTGTGTAGTGGAGAAGGCAGAAGGTAGTCCCTATGGCTCAGGAGGGGGACTAAATGATTGTTAGGAACTCACTGTGCTATGGATACGGCATATAATTTGATGTTTTACAGACTTTATTATGCTTTAAATGCACTTTTCTCAAAACTATGTTTTTCAGTCTGTGCCACTTGCTTGCAGACCTGGATCTCCAAATCTAGTAAACCCACATAGTTGAAATTTGGCATATTTGTTCCTTATATATGTGTGCACAAAAAGACTGCCTGCATTATATTTTTTTTACATTTTTTTATTTTGACATTTTACATTCAATTTAATATTTTTGGCGGGTACCTCATTAAAAAAATTGTAACTTTTTTCCTATTTAAAATATCTTTAAACTCATCCATTACTTTTTAAATCTTGCATCAAAGATAATAAAAAATTTATTTAAATCTTTTCTGACATTCAAGTGTTTGAACTATGCATTTTAAAAATATGTATTTTGTATATTTTAAAAATCTAAAAATTTAACTTAAAAAATACAACTGAGCATGATATTCCAAATCTAATTACATATTATTCTTATCTAAATCAAAGACAATGTGTCTACCAAATTTGAAGGCTGTAGCATGAAAATATTTTTGGTTTGTTCTTTACGTATTGTGTGACCTGAAGGACATATCAATTAATTATTTATTGTCACATTTACCTGATATTTGGTTTTCTGTTGCAGATATAGTTATATTTCAATAATATAGAAATTGTTTTTCAATTACCCATCATACCTTCTTTTTTACTTCTTTGTCAAAATTGTAAAATCTGGATTTCTGTACTTAAAAAATAAACTAATTCTCATATTTAATCTATCAAAACGTAAAAATGTGTATTAATACATTTATACAACTGTATTTGTATTAAAGCCTGTTTAATTTCCTTTAAAATGACATATACCACGTGACACGCACACAAACATACACATATTTCAGAACCAAGGCAGAAATATTTTCTAAATAAGTCCAGTGTGTAATGAGGAGCAAAATCGCTAAAATCTAACGCCAGAAGAGAGTTAATGTTTATATGTTGTGAAAGAAAGAAATTAAAATCTGTTAATTAGTTTTTATTCTTTCACAAGAAAGTAGGGAAAGAGCAAATAGTCGCAAAAAATGTCATATTGCAACAAGAAGAAAATAATTTTAAAAAGTAAAAATGATAAAAGGAAACCCTTAAGCCTACGAAGTAGATACAGACTAAATGTACACTTAGGGAACATGAAATTGTAATTGAAATTTTGTAAATTTGAAAACTTTAGATTGTTTCTAAAAAGTCCAATATAGTGGCTGTCTCCCTTGGTTTCCATAGCAATGGATGGTTATAATTTTAAAATGATGTTTGTTCTATATTCACAGAACCAGGAATGACAAATTATTTTTTTTAAAATTAAATCATGCAGAAAACTGAAATTTTTAAAAATTTACTACTACACAGCCTTAAAATTTTCAAGCAAACTAAAAAAAAAAAAAATTTCACATTTTTCTCTGGTGTTTGATCTGTATTATGCATATAACTCAAATAATGAATACATTCAGACTTTAAGCCCCATGAAGATGTAGGTGGAGCAAAACTAAAACTGTGAAGCCATTAAACTAATGATGGAAGTGTGAAGTAATTCAAAAGTTCAGGAAAAAAATTCTTGGTGAACAAAATTTAGTTCATACAGTTGATGTTTCTTAGTTCATTATGGAGATACTTGGACATCCACAAGAAAAAAATTTCTCGCATGTTTCTAAATACTTGGCACCCAATTATCGGGACTAATAACCAAATTATATGAGATATCCACTGTAGCAGATTGTGAACTTTTAGACAGCGCCTAGAACTGACCACTTCAGTTTTTAAAAGTATACTATCTTTCTTTCATTTTGTTTTCACTTAAAAAAAAATAATAAATGACTAAATTCAAATTATATTTATTTTAAATGCAAAGTATTTACTAAATAGGTTTGAAGTATTTTCAACTGCTTCTGAAGCAGCGATAATTTAAAGCCAATAATTCCATGTTCTAAAAGCAAATACTATACTTTTTTTCAAAAACCATGGCAATCCAGTGATTGAAATCTAAATTTAATTAAAATCAGGTTTGTTAGGAAGCTATTTTTCATCACTTTATTATAAATTGTTGTTAAGATAATTATTAAATCTTTTAAAATTAGAGGTTTGTTAGAAAGCTATTTTTCATCTATTATAAATTGCTGTTAAGATAATTATTAAAGATTATCCCACTGACACAAATATACATTTTCAAATAGTACATATTTTATCATTATAGATTCCTTACAAATGAAATACCAATACAGCACAAATCAATGCAATGCACAAAAATAAAGCATAAAAAAGAAACATTTTTACAGCTTATATACTTTCTAGGTACTATTTCCTGGTGCACTGACCTAGTTACATTCTTGTTATCTCTTTCTCAGTTCTAAGATCACAGGCAAACATTCCCAGCATGGTATAAATTTGTGACTAAAACATACACACACACACACACAAACATATCTGCATAATGTCACAAATTCTCTTGAAATGATCAATACAAAACTGAGATGATTATTACTTGGATCAATAATGGCAGCTGTGTGTGATGAGCAATTCTAGAAGGTATTCAAAAGTAGTCATTGCAATCAAAGGTTGTCTTTAAAATAAATGGGGGAAAAAATGTGTCCTTTGCGCACTTGTGGAACTGCACCCTGCATAACTGGACTAGAAAAACAGACACCTTACCGAGTGTGAAGGTCTTGCACTTTGCTTTTTGACAGGCGAGAACAGCCACTGAAAAAGAAATAAATGGCATTTTAAAAAGTGTTCTACTTCAAACCTTATATTTCTATACCAAAAAGCATAAACTATCTCTCACCCACCCTCAGAAAAGCTGCACCTTTTTAATCAGTAACTTAGGAAAAGACAAACCAGGAGCCATGATTAATATATTTTTGTTATTGCTACTATATTTCTGTAACTGCAATATAATTTTATTACTGTCTAAATGCACATTACATAAAATGAGATCAAACAAAACTCACTTGTCATTTTTGTACACTCTGATGAAATGGTCAACATAGTTGGACCTTCCAAGCAGTTCTACAAATTCCTCATCATGTGTGATCACCACCAGCTGAAAGTTACGCTGTGAGTTTCTTGTCTCTATAATTCTGAAGGAAAGAGAAATGTATACTTTTCCTTTTAAAAATATCTTTAAGTTTACTGTATATGTGCATAAACTTCGCAAATAACAAAAAATCAAAGAGTAGTTTTGAAAGAATGCTAAGATGTAACTTACTTGACTAGTGCATGGGCAAGGCTATCAATGTTCTCCCTGTCAAGGTTTGTTGTTGGTTCATCAAGAGCAATCACTCCGCAATTCATACAAAATGTTTCAGCAAGAGCAAGACGGATGAGTAGTGATGCCAGCACCTAAAATGATGATGTCAATTTTAAATTCAAGAGAATCAGCATACATTTTTCATTATGACTAAATTATATAATAAAATTTATATAAGAGAGTTATATACTGAGACATTATTTCTAGGTTATTCTACTATGTTAACATATATAATTAATACTTTAAATAGTACTCTTAAACATATTTTTTCTCAAATGGTAAATCAGGTCACTTTAACCCAGTCATTTTTGGAACTTTTTAACTGTGCCTGCAAATGCATTAACCAAAGCTAATGAAACAAATCACTATGAATTATAACTCTTTGTGGCATGTAAAACTTTAATATCAACACGTGCAGATTTAGAATATCTTGTTTAGTTGTTATTTTATTCATGTTTTTAATGTTTTTAAAACATGCACTATTTCTACAGTTGTAAAATACTTCATAAAATATTTCATATATGTATTTTAAAAAAACAGAGATTTTATTATCTACTGGACAAGGCCCCAAAAGTTACACATGCCCATTAAAAAAAAATAAAGAAAAAAGTTATATTTTTTTTTTGGTATCAAACCCACCAAAAATACTTTTTTCAGGGGTAAAAGTAAAATTTTAAAAATGTATTAAAAAAAAAACAAACCCCAACTCATATAGGCTTTCATCCACGAGTAACGTTTTAACTTTATGTATGAGATAGTATATCAAATTTCAGGGACATGGAATAATTATAACTACATAATCATCTGTATAACTAGCCTATTTAAATAAATAACAATTTAACATGTGAAAGCCATACTTGTTTCGGCTTTAATTTGGCCTTTAAATATAAATTAACAGCACAAAAAACAAAATGAAACTATGAAACAAAATGAGCTAGGAGGATAACATGAAAACACATCTGTACCTATACCTGTCTTGTTACAAGCATTCATTGTAGTTGCTACCTGTAGTTGTATTGTGACATGAACTTTCTTGGAAGATGTGTAGCAGTTTTTAGTAATTTTTGTTTTGCAATTTGATGTAATTCAATAGTTTATCATCATTTGATAAAATGTACTTGTAGTGGAGTAAATTTGCCTATCCTTATTTCTAAACTTAATAATTATATCTTTGTTGCCAATGTTAATGTGACCCAACCTTGGGGACAGCTCATTACATTTTTGAAGTAAACAACTTGGGTAAAGGATATTCTAGAGCTTGCTTATGTAATCTAAACTGGTTTTAGGCGGATGAGTAGTTTTTATTATCAAATGGTTAAGATTTACAAGAACGAGACCAATCAATGGGCTGAGATCAAAGTTTACCTGCTGAAAAGAATTTTCTAGTCACTTTGAATTTGAAGTATGAGTACATGACAGGTGAATTGTGTAGTAATGTCAAAATAAACCATCTTACATGAACATCACTGCAGAGAAATTTTGACACTATATGTCAACAATGCCCAAATCCAAATAAAGTGTACTGAAAGACTAAATTAAAAAGTGATGAAAAATAAAACAAACAAAAAATGTATGTGTTGCAAAGACTTACGCTTTAATGTGTGGCAGAAGTATTTTCAAAGACTATACTTTGAAGAAAGTGTTAAACTTTTATATTGTTTGTCAGAAGTATTTTAAAAGTCTATACTTTAAAAAAGTGTTTAAACTTTTACATTTACCAATATTTTCTGATCCACTTATCCAATAATTTTCTTATATCATTCTAAAGAACTGAGTTTTAGCAATCTTTTCCCATTTTTTCCATTTGGATTTCTGATTATATGCAGACCTAAAGAAATGTTCAGTGGACAAAATACAAATAACAAAGCATACCTTTTGGCCAGCACTGCAGCGACCACGCATATCAAGAGCAGTTTCTCCTTTTATCATGACTACCCTATAATTATAGACACGACGTGCTTTCATGATGCCAGAGTCATCTTCGTCAGATCGAATTTCAATTGTTTCAATGTCTGTAGTAAAACCAGAAGTTTTCAGATAACAAGATCAATAATAAATTATAAAATATTGTATTTAAAATAAATAAATTATCAAAGGAAAATAACAAGAAAATATCAAATAAAAGACTATGAAAATTTTACATTAATGTTTATTTATTTTTGAGATTGCAACACACAAATTGCTGCTTTCTTATATATGAATATAATCTAAGAGTAAAATAGAATCATTCTAAAATGAGACTAGTCGTAAACTTAAAACCTTGCTGTTTGAGAATACAACAGTATCTTTTTTAAAAAAATCTGATAATTAACCTTTAGACCACTGTGGATATTTCAGCTCACTAATGCAATTAGTCTGACTGCCACAGGCACTCTCTCTTATGACCAAGATAGCAGATCACAGAGTATACTGAAATAACTGTTCTTTTTACAAATGATGCTGGGAGAAATTAAAAATAAAATATGTACAATCCAAAATGAGGTTTTAAAATTTTTTTCCAATCTTTCACCATTTTTACAGGTGCTGATTCAAGGTGATTCAAAATTTGTATATCTAGTGTGACTCTTGATTCAACATGACTAAAAATGTATTTATGACATGTTCCTCAAGTCGGGAGATTAATTTCTTTTAACCCTTAATTGTCAAAGAAGCCAAAAACTGACAGATATAGGGAGAAAGAGAATACTAACATATGAATTTCTTTTATACTTTAAATGTGAACAAATTAAGTAAAGAGTGAAGAAGCCATATAGTCACCCAGAGCTTGTAAATTTAAATTTATTATTAATAAGATTATTAATTTGTCTGACACTGGGAGAAAAATATTTCAATCAAATGTGGACAATGTTGCAGATCTACCACTAATATTGAAAAAATGGCAAGAAATTATCTGGCCAAGATGAAAGTTTTTGAGCACTTTAGTGAAATGATTTATGAATTATATTAGACAATATCCATATTTTGCGATGGATCACAACTGATTTCTCAGACTTATATAATTTGTCATGTTTCTAAAAATGCAAGTCTGAAGCAATTCAAATGACAAGTTTTCATCTTTCTCCAGTGAAGTAAGTCATTTTTAAACTAAAGATGGATATTCTCCACTCCAAAATTAGAAAAATCATAACAGCTATTCATTTTCCTAAAAATGAAAGAAAAGATTTTGAAGATAGATGTATAAGTAATAAACTTATATTGAATCAGAAATAGGTGTATTTGTGTTGTACAATAAAAATAATCTGGTAATAGGAATAATTCATAAACGTAATCTGGCAGTCTAAAGGCTAATTGGTAATAATAGTGTGGGCTGGATTAATTTATAAATATATCTATATCCTTATTTTGAGAAATTAAGATTATAGCAATGTAGAATTATAAAAACATAACCTATCTTTTACTGCAGATTTTAAATTTTACTGAGGAAATAATTCTTTCAAGGCGTATTAGTGCATGATGCCATCAATCCAATATAATTTTTAAAAAGACAATCTGTGGAAATCTTACCATGTCCACGATAAGTATTTCTCCAAAGTTCATGAATAATTTTGTTGATTTCAGACATTTTTTGGGCATGGTAGTTCATTATGGCACGATCCATTGCTTTGTAGTATTTTTCCAAGTCACCATTTGCAAGCTCTGTTGTCTGAAAAAAACGACAAGTGGCAAGGTAATCAGAAATTCTTAAATACAGGGAAATTTACTTATAAACAATTTCAATGAGCTTGAAGGCAAAACCACTGGACAACTCACACATCTTAAATTTCATTAGTATTAGAAAAAATTGAAGATAAGGAAAACCACAGCCAAATATTAAGATAATTAAGCCACAGTACTATACGCCAAGATGAAGGATGGTGGGGTGGGGTGGGGTGGAGGAGACTATTTATCAACCTACAGCCTTCAAATTTGAAATATAAGTTGCCCTTTGTATAAGAAAGCAATAACAGTTGCCAGATTTAGAATATAATGTTTACTTTTTATTTTATTGTTTTTAAATGTTTTAAAATATGTACTATTTCAGCATTTGTAAAAAATTCATAAAATTTTTAATACATGAACTTTTTAAAATAATATATTTTTGAATTTTTGATATCTACTAGACAAGCCATGAAAAAAATTTTTTTTTGTAAATAGTACCCATCAAAAATATTTGTTGGAGGGGACAAGTAGAATTTTAAAAATTTAAGGGGAAAAACCTAAAGCATTTAGACTTTCATCCATGCATAACTTTTTAACTTTATGTATGAAGAACTAGTATACCACATTTCAGGGACATGGAATAATTACAAATATTCAAAAGGGGCCTTAGGGTGTTGTTCAATGGACGAAAAAAAGTCATTTTGAGAAAAACGCATTTAAAGTAAAATAAAACTAAAGAACATGAAAACAGTTAATTTCAGAATTCAAATGAGAGTGAAATGTATGCGTTCCATTTGCTTTGCTTTTTGTTCCCCTATAAATACCTGATTCTGATTTTTCAGTTTTAAGTGACTTTTCAATAATTTCTAGTATTGCAATGTGAATTTTACTGTTTTACAAAGAAAGAAATAATGTAGAACATTTATCTCATACAATGTTTCCATAGCACTCAATTATTTTTTCTTTTTAAATACTAAGATCAACTCTACATTGTTTTCTTTTCAATAAGAAACTTATAAATAATAGAAATAACTTAAAAAATACATATTTTACCCAAACTTTAGCCTATGTGGTGTTTGAGGTGAAATAATATGTAAACTAGTTTACCCTTAAATCAATCATTTTGTTGCGGTAGTTAAGATGAGCATCACGAAACATGTCTGATTGCAACTCTCGCTTAGTTGCCTTGATCTGGTCTTCAAACCCTTGCTGTCTTCCACTGGCCTTGTGAAGCTGAAACGGAACCAATGTCAATAAAATTCCTAGGCAAAGAAAGATCAGTCCAACAAAACAGCAATTAAGAAAATACAATTATCTTTATTTTAATTTCCATACTCTAAAAATGTATATGCAAATTTAGTTATACATATGTACACAGAGACCCTCACATCTACTAATAAAAACTTCAAGGCTCTGTTAGATGCCATTATAGGAAGAGTCGTATGCCCAATGAATATCATATTTCAGACAGTTAACCTTGTAATATTTTTACAGCACTAACTGCCATTCAAAAATTGTACAGTGCCACAGCTGTATATTCAAGTCTATCTCAAGCTCAATGAATACATGTGTGAGGTGTTGGTGGGGTGTTTATTGTTCTATGTAGGGTGGGAAGTGATGAGATGAATAGATAAATCAGATTATCTGTTCAGGCTTTATAATTTCTTTTCACAACTCTCCCTCCGGTGACATGGAATCAGTACCTAATATGGTTCCGTCTGAACTAGGTGATATGCATTACCTCCAGAAATAATCTCTCTTGAGAAAAATTCTACACAGGTTTCAGAATTCTTAGCAGACATTTTCTGGTACCAAAAAGCTGTAGAGAGAATGAAAACCAGTCACTGACATAGGCTGTCATTAATGAGTCCATCTCTTAACTTCAGGATACTATCCACCAGAATCAAACACAATAATAGTTAAACTGGAATCAAAACACAATACTAGTTAAAATGGAATCAAAACACAATGCTAGTTAAACTGGAATCAAAACACAATACTAGTTAAACTGGAATCAAAACACAATGCTAGTTAAACTGGAATCAAAACACAATGCTAGTTAAACTGGAATCAAACACAATGCTAGTTAAACTGGAATCAAAACACAATGCTAGTTAAACTGGAATCAAACACAATACTAGTTAAACTGGAATCAAACACAATACTAGTTAAACTGGAATCAAAACACAATGCTAGTTAAACTGGAATCAAAACACAATGCTAGTTAAACTGGAATCAAAACACAATGCTAGTTAAACTGGAATCAAAACACAATGCTAGTTAAACTGGAATCAAACCACAATGCTAGTTAAACTGGAATCAAAACACAATGCTAGTTAAACTGGAATCAAAACACAATACTAGTTAAACTGGAATCAAAACACAATACTAGTTAAACTGGAATCAAAACACAATGCTAGCATAAACCAGAATAAAACATCATGCTAGTGTAAACCATAGTCAAGCAGTTACCAGAGCACTATACACCTGGATATCAAAGTGAGTAAATTCATGTGCAAAAGATTTCAAAAGCATTTCCTGTTTGCTTGTCAGGAAAGGGTGTTTTAGTTCAGTTTCTACTTTTGGACCAGTCTATGGGTATTTGATCAATGGCACATTAACATAAATATTCAGACTGCTGACAAAGGCAACTATTTACAACCACTAGACAATGTTTAACAAACTGTCACAAACCCAAAACATTTTAACTTTAGCTTTGATGCGATTCCTACAACACCTAGGGTTTTGTGTGTCCCCACCTACAATTTCTTTTCATTTCATTATTGTAGAGACATAACTATGCCAGTTTCTGACTTTCATGTTTCTATTCATCTCATTATTGTAGAGACATAAATATGCCAGTATCTGACTTTCATGTTTCTATTCATCTCATTATTGTAGAGACATAAATATGCCAGTTTCTGACTTTCATGTTTCTATTCATCTTATTACTGTGTAGACATAACTATGCTAGTTTGACTTTCATGTTTCTATTCATCTCATTATTGTAGAGACACAACTATGCCAGTTTCTGAATTTCATGTTTTTATTCATCTCATTATTGTAGAGACATAACTATGCTAGTTTGACTTTCATGTTTTTATTCATCTCATTATTGTAGAGACATAACTATGCTAGTTTCTGAATTTCATGTTTCTATTCATCTCATTACTGTGGAGACAAAACTATGCTAGCTTCTAACTATCATGTGTCCTGTAAGAAATCCACTTCTGCAACCCTTTGAAACTCGAAGCTTTCTTTCCTTCTTATTTGGGTATTTTTTTTGCTTCACAAGTAAGTTTGAAATTGTAGTTGAAAATGTCCACCTCCAATTGGAGATTAAGTTTACATTGAAAACATCTGGGGGAATGACAGAAAGGTCATTTTTAAAAATGTTTTTCTTCAATACATATCAGATGTATATCTATAAAGGCCCTCCTTGCTACCTTTTCAAGTGTATGTTGCTCATTAGTCTCCCCTCCATTTTATCAAATGTGACTCGCTCTGAGGCTCTCCCTACTATCTCGTCAAACATACTTTACTCTTGGTTATAGTGGTACCTCTGTGGGAAAGGGCACATTATCAGATTTTCTATCCTGTATCTCTGATTGGTATTGACACTCCATATGTGTATATATTAGGTTAAGTATTGAGATAAAACTTATCTATCTTAGATAATTCCCATTCATTTGCACCTAACTTCCAATATTTACATCTCTATTTAGTTCATCGTCTTTTTGCAGCAGTTTACGGCGCTCCCGCTCCATGCTGGCTGGATCTAACCCACCAAGATTTTGCTCAAAATCAGCAATCTGAAGCATCAAGTTCTTTACATCATTTTGCCTTCTTCTGAGCTGTAAGTTATCTGACAACTCTCGTTCTTGAATCTGAAACAGCCAAGACAATGCAATCTTTCAACCATCACCTATGCAGTACTCCAATTTTAATACCATGAATTTAAATCATCCTTTCACTTCTTTAAGACCAGAGGAACACATTTAAACATTAACTTCAGCAAACAAAATTCTTTTTTACAGTGCTAGAATGAGCTTTGAAAAGGAAAAGAACTTAAAAAAAAAATTCAAATAAATTTCTGAAACTCACCATTTTTAAATTAAGTATATTATAAATACGAATATATATTTTTTTTATTTGGTGAAAATTGCTTTTAACAGTTATAAACATGATAATGAATGCTGAAACGTGAAAAATATAATTTACAATTTACACGCCTATAATTTGTCCAATATAATATGTATATAATTTCGTATTTTATAAGTGTATATAAATGTGAAAACTATGTTTTCAATGATATAATAATTTCAAGTCAGAATGTCCAAAGACAAGTAAGTACCATTGGAAAATAATAATATTTGCAAACTTTAGTTCAAAGAACAATTTTATGAACTACAACATGAACAGAAAATCGAATGGCAAAAAAAAATACTCTTATCTATCATAAAGTGGTAAATCAATATATAAATTTATTTTTGATGAATACAGCAATTGTCCGTTAGCAACATAAGCTGGAAGACCTGTAAATCTATATACAATAACTAATATAATTCTTAGTTTTAGATTTTTACAATTTAAAAACAATAAAATAATGTTAAAATGAACATATTCCATAATTCAGTATAACAATCTACTAAAATGTTTATCTCAAAAGGTAAATTTTTCAAACCTCAAACAATAATACAGGTGTGCAGGATTTCTCAATGTCAACTTCATTTATTAATGCTGCTGTTCACAAAGTGCTTTGAACAAATCATCATGATTTAAAAAAAAAAAAGACAATAAATCAAATTTCATGGCCCAATGGTCAGAGACTTGAAATCCAAAGCAGAAAGTTGTACTTCCTTTTATTTTGTGAAAAGTTTTAATGAGATCCAAAACCGCCATTATCCTGAAACTACGTTTGATTCATTCCTACCGTCAGTCTATTTTTCTAATTATTTGCCTTGAGAAATTCTCCCAAGTCATCTTGATATAATAATAAAAATCTAAATTATTCTGTATTAGTTAAACGAGAACCATTTTTTAGTGTATGTTTAGAACAAAAATTGAGCTTAAACAAATAAAATTCAAACTGACTATGATTCTTGACAGGGAAACCACATTTCAGAATTGGGATATGTTTTAAATTAGTTAAATTAGTGTCCCAACTCAGAATTTCCAGTATATTATCTCAAGCTTTTAAAGTTGCTTTACAGAGTGCAGACTTTCTTTAACCTTTGGATAAACGTGCATGTAATTTTAATTGGTGAAAATTATTTTCATACATCAATAATAATTTTTAAGAAAACAAAAATACTGAATCTAAAAAAATACCATCTTTAGCAGATTTTATATGCTTGTTTTGCACATGTACACATGTTTGATCATATAATTTTTATCTTAAAATGCCGATGTTGCAAAGTAATATCACACGAAAGATTAACTACACAGAATATATTGACTTTATCTTTGAAGACTGAAATCTCAAAAGCAAAACTTTTCTCTTATGTCAGCATTTTTCCAACAAACACATGAAATTAACCTGCTGAGTAACAAGGTCTTTACGAAGTTTGTTGATGTTGGAAGTCAATTCTTCTTGTTCACTGTCCTTCCTTGCTTGCAATTCGGCTATCTGCTGTCTGCGTTCTTTGCTCTTCTCCAATCGCTCTTGTTTGCCAGATTGGTTGTAACTAGAATTTCAAAGGTTTAACAATTAATTAAACATCTTAGATGATTTTCAAGACTAACTAGCTATTATTCTTTGCCAATGTAAGATGTATAATGCTAGTTCCTTTCTGATAAGTTATAATCTTGACTTGTTTGTGGCTTGACTTCAATTATAAATTTAATAATGGATTAGTCTCCAATTACAAATCTTAAAACAATTATATAAACAAAGAATTATGTCCCAATCTCCAATTTAAAATTAATATTTTTTAACAAGTCATAAAAGTGAACACAACTTTATGTGAGCTGATACTGGTAAGGTAAGAAAGGCATGACTGATAAGTACACTTACACTTTTATGCTTTGGTTTGTGACTTTGATACTGTTACCCTTGTTTCGGACTTCCTCAATCTTAAAAAATAAAATATTTTAAAAAATATACATAATTTGTACTTTTGAAGGAAATTGCTGTACAATTAATAAAGCTAAAAGAGATGGAAAAGTTTAAATTATAGAGTTTGAATACAGTTACAAAAGGAAGAAAGAAAAAATTAGAAATAATGAATATTCCTTCTCTTCAAACATTTTTTGATCCAACTATCTTTCTTGCTAGCCAAACTGTTTAAAACTTCCATCTCTTCCCACTATTTTACAAATCTCCCTCTTCCTTTCTTTAAAAAAACAATATTTTAAATTAAAAGCTCAAAATATTTTTGCAACTTCTCTTTACAATATTTGTACTAATGTACGAAATCATGTTGAATCTCTCATTCCTTCTCTGAACAATATGCTCATTACAGACAAAACAGTTTGAAATAAATCTTTACTCTAAATATTTTAATTAATATGCAGAAAAATGTTTTTGATATTCTTTACTAAATAATAGTTTCAATGAACATACTGGTTTGCCTTAAATCCCTCAATTATGTTAAATCTAATTATTATTTTAAATCATCTTATATACATTCCTTTTAATAAATATTCTCAAGTCTTGCACAAATCTGTTTAAAAAAATAAAATCTTACACTATCAGACATTAAGCATCAAATCAATTTCATTGTCCACAAGCTTAATTAGACAATACCTCTCATTTCCTCATTTATTATTATTTTTGAGCAAGGATAGTAAAATTTGTCATACCCCTTCTTTACCCTGTTCCACAGATGCCTCTTTGGCTCGTGTTACTTCCTCCTTCTCTCGTCTTAACTTTGCAATCTCCAGCTGCCATAAGAATTGCACAAATGCATGACTCACAGTTTCAAAACATTAAAATAAAACTATCATGATGGAACACTTTGCTAGACTATTCATGTAAAACTATTATGATGCAACACTTTGCTAGACTATTCATGTAAAACTATTATGATGCAACACTTCGCTAGACTATTCATGTAAAACTACTATGATGTAACGTTTTGCCAAAACATTAATATAAAACTATCATGATGAAAAGTCTGCCAGAGCTTTAGTATAATTTTGCATACAGTAGTCTGGCCTTGAAACATAAAAAAGTAAAAGCATTATTTAGATCTCAATTTGATCAATTTTAATTTCTGAAAGATGCTGATGTCATATCAACTTGGTGATCATCTTACCTTCATAGAAACAGGCCAACTTAAAATTCGGCAGAAGCAGTCTAACATGAATTGTTAAGTGAATATTAAATGACTTAATGACAAGAAAATTAATTTTACAGCCCCTAAAATGAATCACTGAGAAAGAAATAGGCAGTTTGCGCAAATACACGGGTTATATTATTTTTTTAATATATCCAAGGCGTGTGTGCGTCGGGAAGAATAAAAAACGTCAGGCATTTAGCAACTGTATTTAATTTTGGGATGCTGTGCTTAGGAGAATTAACCATCCAGTTGTTATGAACCAAGTGGTATCTATCATGACAAGAATGGCTGAAACTAACTTAGATACAATGGCAGACATGGCCAAAGGAGCCTACAAAGAAAATTTTCCAAAAAGACATTCAGAACTAGTAGGGAGAGTGTGGTGTGGCAGCATGGGAGGATCAAGAAGCAGAAACATACAAATTAATCAATCAGCAGTGAAATGCTTTAGAGTGCTAGTAAGTTAAGATTGACAGCAATATCTCTGCTTCTATTTACATCTCATACCTTTTGCTTCAATATAATCAATCAGCTGTGGGATAAAACTTTTTTTCCTTTTCTTTTAATTTTTATTTAATAAACTATTAAAAAAATTAAAACATGAATTTTACAATTTACCAGTGTATAAAAATCAGTATTAGGTAAATAATTAGATGTGTAGAAGAGATAAATGAATATGAATTGAAAACATAATGATATAATATAAATACTAGTAAATATAATGAAGTCTGAAAAATAATTCTGTATATTCAAGGTTAAATAGAATGCAAAAAAAGGAAAAACAAAATCATACCTCCAACGGCTGCAGTTGCTCCTGAGCTACCTACAATGAAAATATAAACAAGTGAAGAACAATGAGATTATAAACATTATGAAAATTGAAAAAAAAGAAAAACAAAAGCAAGCCAATACATCGGAATGTAAATTTACAATTATGGAATTTCCAAAGACTTTAATAAATAGGAAGTATGGCATATTCGATTGTGACAATACAAATCAGATGTAAAATAAACATAAAGTCAGTCTGATAAAATGAAAAAAAAACACTAATGTACTTGAGCTTAAAGAACTGTTAATATTTTATCAAATTAAGGTAGTTTATAGCACATTCCTGTTAGTTTTAAAGAATAATGCATCCAGTAATTTGATTATTTTAGGGGGCATAAGTAATTTGTTCCAACCTCAATTTCAGCTTCATAGTCTCTGTTGTCATTGCTGAGTTTAAGATGGCTTTCTTCTAACTTTGTCTTTTGCTGCAATTCAGCATCAATCTGCAGCTTTTCTGCATTCAGACTGTTTAACTTGGCCTTCAGAGACTGTACACGTTCAATGTAATCTGACTGTTTTTTCCTCTTATGCTCCAAATTGCGGATCAGCGAATCCCTGGAAAATAATAGCTTGTATTTTCTATCTCGCAATAGTAATGGATTACATGATCTGGTAGAGTAAAACTCAGAGAACTATAATACACTTAGAAGTCACTACTGTCCTCTTGGATTGGTTTAAATCTTCACAATTTCTCTCGTCATCATGCAGCTAAATGATATACTTTTACACTTTACTGGCATGGACATTTCTTTAACTGAATTTCTCATACAACAGCAAGTGACAATGGAAGATGTAAATAAGAAACCAATAAGAATAACCTTTTTTCCCAAATTAATTTAATGATTCATAAAATTAGCAAATTCATCTCCTGAGCTTTAAAATTTTGTTTACGATTAAGATGTAAAGATGTTTATTGAATGCAGCAGACTTCACATCTATGTAGTACTTTTTACTGACTTTTCCTTGGAAGATTTCCAATAGTATTCTCTTTCTATTACTAATATGCTCGACTCTTACTAAGTTAAAAGTAAGAGTCTTCCAAGTGTTACTAAAACATTACATTTATTTTTGTTTTAATTAAGATACAATATCAATTTGATGTACGTCTTGCATATCAAATTTACATTTTGAAATTTCAAGATATATCAATTTTAAAATTTCAAATCAATTTAAAAAATACCAAATAGAGATGATAAACTTATGAGATAATAAAAGCATAATGGTAATGGTGTTCAGCTGAGCATCATGGCATGACAAAATGATATGTGTCAGAAGATTAACAGTTAAAACTAGAGGCGATGAGTTAAACCTTAAAATGACATAAAAGAAATTGACATTTTATGTGGAAAAAAAGCAGTGTTTAATAAACACAAATTTAAAATGTTCATTAATAAATATATTTACAGTTTAAGCTGAACATCTTCCTTTTCATTAATCACCATTTCCATTGTACGATCCGTGTCTGCAAGAAAGGACACAAACGGAGTGAAAAGTCACCAATAACAATTTTTAAAAAAAATTACTATAAAACAAAAGCAAGTGTCTGCTAGAGGCAAGCCACTACCAATATTCAACTAGATGTATCAAAGTATATTTAGTACACTAGATGTACAAAAGTGAATTTAGTAAACTGACATTTTAAGTGAAGGCAGTAAACTGACATTTTAAGTGAAGGCAGTAAACTGACATTTAACAAGAAGTATTAAAGTGAATTTTGTAAACTGATGTGTTTAAGTAACTCAGTAAACTAACGAGTAACTAGGAATATAAAAGAATAAAAGTGAATCTAATCAAATGACATTATTAACTAAACATCCCAAAGTGAACTTAGTAAACAATGAAAGGGGAAAGAAAGACACGACTGCATTAACAGCAGCATTTAAAATTCAATGTTACTTTAGACATCTTCCTTTGTTAAAAAACTCCACAACACTCCAAAACTAAAATAAAAATACACAAAAGTCACAAGTAATGAAATTAAATATTTCATAAGAATTTTTTTTTCATTTTTTTTTAATCCATACCAAGTAATTTCTAGCCTATTTATCAACTCACCTCCACCCATTAGCATGCCTGATTGGGTAGCTATTTTCTTGTCCAACTCTCTCAGTTCTCCCTGGTACCGATCCATCAGCACAATATCTGGCTGCAACTCTTTAGCAACAGACTCGTCACTCTCTTTCACGGCCATCTCATCAGATTTCTAATTCAAAAGGCAACAAAGTTTTAACACAAGGTGTTATTAATGGGGAAAAAACTAGAGATAAAATTTCTTACAAATTATGCCCCTTAACTAGTTTAACTTAATGAGTTAGTATTACTTGCAAACATTTTTTCAAAATATTCAAAAAGAAAATTTATCATTTTGATAAAACATAGTTCTGTTATGAATAAATGATAAGTGCATTTTGTAAATTAAAAATATGTTTTTCTTTACAGACACTGCCATACACAAGGTTTCTGGCATCTTTAGAAACAAGCTTCTGATGTCAAGGGAACAAAACATAGCCAAATAAACGAAAGTCTAAATGATAATGAATCATAGGAGATACCACAAATCTATTACTAAAAAAAAAAAGATTAGCTCCTTATCAATTCAGGTCTGATGGAAAAGAAAGTGAAAGTGATTCAGAAGAATACATTTAGATACTTAAACAACTGACAATAACAACACAGATTTGTAAGTTAATTTCAATGGAAGTAGAAAATAGATTTATCTAGTCTGGCAACAATCACAATTAACCTTACTGATGAAACTGTAATATTTGAATGCTTAGCAAATAGATTTATTATTTAGAATGCTGGGGGAGCTTTCAGGCAAACATAACTGATCGTTTAGAAGAAGCAATATATTTTCCTTGCATATAGATCTACAATTATTGGGAAAAACCTATTTATATAACCTGTATATCTAGATATAGCTTTCTGATCACCTTACACCAGTCATTATAAATACAATGGGTTTTTTTTGTTTATTGTTTTGTTTTTTAAAATGATGATTAAAATTTCAAAGGATTTAGTCACTAGGCTTCGAGTTTGATTGCATATATACTGGAATGTTTAAAGAAATGACATAAATAATGAACGCAAATAATGAAGTCAGAACTCTATACTTAGAATTTTTTAAGAGCATGTGATTTGCATGTTTTGGAGCTGTTAAACAAAAACAGCCAGAATAGATGGTTTCTTTCAACTGCTGCATTTGCTAGAATATTTGATAATAGCATTGCTTCTTAGAGACTAAGTGCTGCATCGACATCCATTCGGTTTCTCTGTATTTTTCATGACTGACAGGGCTGAAAAAGTCTTCTCACAAAAACAGGTAGTCATAAATACAACCGATAATTTAATAGCGCTGTAACTGAGAGATGAATATTTTTTGCCAGTGACATCCAAAATTGAGACAATTATTGCATTTTATGTTTCCACACCACAGTGACATCAGAATACAACTCGATTAGGTTTTCTTTTCCATGAGGATTAAGTGCACATGAACTGACAACTTACATGAAGGGATTATTAATCCAGAGATTACCTTTATGAGGATCCTCATTTTCAGGGTAATAATGATTAAAGTTTTGAGCTAACGCCCTTAAAATGTTGACTTATTATATTGTACTGAATATGACTTTCTGGCTGATGTCAGCAGCAATAAAAAAATTCTTGCAAAAGTGGAAGCATTTCTGTCTTCCTCTTGTATACGCTATCCCAAAGAGCCAGCTTCTTTCTGAATGCATCAATTTTGTTTCTCAGTGTAAAAATATTTGAGCAAAACCCCTGAAGAGAAATATTAAGTTCGATGAGAAGGCTAAATATGTCCACCATTTATGCAAGTTTAGCCATCCATTCCCTATCCAACAAAGGCTCTACTAGGGCAGAGTTTTGCTCTTGCATAAACTGCTTTACTTCTTCCCTCAGTTTAACAAAGCGTGAAAGAACCCTTCCTCTTGATAGCCACCTCATTTCTGCATGCAGCAGAAGATGGTGTTGAGAGTCTATAGCAGCATCAAGAACAGCCTGGAGTTCATAGCTAGACTTCAAATTTCATTTATGATCTTCGCTACATCATTCATCACGGTGTTAGTAGAAAGATTCTGAGCAACTATATGCTCCTGGTGGATCTTACAGTTAGTGGCCAACATTCTTGGATGAGCAACGTCCTTTTGCAACTACACCTGAGTGATGTTCAATCATGCTTGCAGCACTGTCCATACGCACTCAATTGCATTTGCCCCGGGCTAAGCCCTGCGTTTGAAAATACTAATCAAGAGTATCTGAACTAGTGATCCATCCAGGTTAAGTCAAGGCAACAAAAAAGTTCTTCCCTAAAGCATTCATCTTCACTGTGCCTAACAAAGCAAAGTAAAATAGCATGGTTTTTTTTGCCAAAATAGAGAAAAAAAACCCAGTAATCCTCCGAAGGATAAGCTAAAGAACATTTCATACAAATCATCTGAGTCAAATGTCCATGCTAGAGAAAACTTTTGACATAAAACAAGCTAAAATTATGATACACTACGAATTGAAGCATAAAAAAATAAATGAGAAAAGCTTTGATAATTACAATCAGCCAATATCTAACACCAAATACCTCCTGCACTTTGTCCCTCAACTGTTGAATTTCTTCATTGATTTTCTGAAGTCTGGATCTTATGGTGGGCAAGTCTTTGTCCCGAATACTTGCCAGCTAAAACAAAAGTTATGAACAAAGTAGGTATTCATCATTCTTACAAACATCACATTTACAACCAAAATAGTCAGATATCTTTATGACCCAGAAGGTACACAGATATCAATCTCTGTAGACTACAAAATGTGAATATTTTAAAGGAAAAAGAGAAGTTAATGTTAAAGGCACCATTGTCACAACAACAAAAAATGTGAAAATGGACTAGTTGTTACGAAAAGAGTATACATTATTGATTATTATTGCATAAAATACTTTTTTGAAATATCAAACTGTCATTATCAAAAGATTCAAAATTAGCTCTCATTTTTACTGCTGTTCTATAACAGTGAAGTGTATTTCTATCGTTAATGCTAATATTACTATTAGGATTGTTGCAAATAAAGATACATTATTTTCAATTGTTGGTGGAAGGTTTTAATGGTCATGACCACTGTACCTTTAAGGACCAATAGTGAATCTTACCCTTTCGACCTAACCCTGTTAGGTGGAATGGAAAAATGTATCCAATTAGGAAATCCACAAAAGATTTTAAAGTAATAATAGTCAAAATATATTGAAACATAAATGCTTGGTTTTTCAACTTTCCATGCATTGTAATTTAATTTAATTATTTATTAATCCCAACCACTTTACCCAATCCAATGCTAAAAATATAATTCTCTGTGAAAGAAAAGGCATAGCAAATATCAACTATTGATGGACTTAAGTACATCATATTAATTTCAGTTTGAAGCTCACATATGTTGGAAGGTAAAACACATAGCCAATCTCAAAGTTATGTTACTGTTATATGTAGCATTTCAGAATTTAATCAATTTAAACCCAAACAATCAATCTTAATTAAATCTACTTAACAGTGAATTGTTCAAGAGCTTCACAACTGAACTTAACACTGAATTGTTAAAGTGATTCATAATTGACATTTCAATTTTTCTTTAAAATAAAAAATTTCTAATGCACATTTTGGGCATTACTTTATCTTAAGAAAAACACTATTATAATTATTATATCGTAAAACAATACTGCATTAAATAACAGAAATTAACAGAAACAGAGCTAACACATAATATACACAACTAAAATGAATGAACACACACATGAATTAGGTTCTTAACAGACTCACATTTTCTTTAATAGGTTTTAGTTGCATAATGTTGTCATATTGCTGCTGGTGTACTGTTAGGTCCTCTTCAGCTTTTTGTAATTTAGTAGGCACAAGACGCAGTTTCTTTTCTAGCTGCAATCATAATTAACAACTATATTTATTATTATTATCTTGTTCATGCTTATCACAAACATACAGCTGATCCTCCACTTGAAACAGCTCAACTCACAATCACTGCATTTGAAAAATGTTCCCTGTATCACACTGCAACTTACATTAACAATATTGGGCACACCAATTCTATCTGATACTAGAATAGTGCACATATTTGGCATATTGCTCTTAATATATTTACAGAACATGTACATTAAAGCTCTATGCATTTCTTGTGCATGTGATTCTAGAGCTATGTGCAACTCTTTTCTGCATTATCCCAAATTTAGTAATAAAGAACCCTGGGAAATGGAATATTTTTAATGAAAAGGAATCTGGAATCCAAACTTCAAAGCATTTAACTTTTACAGAGCTTCAGCCTTATTCACACTTTCCCCACCTAACCAAATGGTATAAAATGGTATTAACCTCAAGGACTAGTTCTCGCACTTCCTGCTCTGTGTCAAATTCACGATGACAAAGAGGACAGCATGGATTCTCCTTTTCTAGTTCCTTCACATACTTCTTAAAAAAGTGTTCAGCTCCAAGCAATGATCCACGCTGGCTGTAAGAAATGAGAATTGTCTAAAACATTTGTTTTTATTCTGTTATGGTCTACGTAGTTTTAGTAAATAAAATGATGGGAGTCAAAATGTTTCTTTATACCTTAATACAAGATAGCTTTGAGTAAAGAACCTGAAAATTACTCTTATGAAGTGTATCTTACTGCACTACATGACCATTTAGAATTATCCAGTCCTCAGTTCCCACTTCTATTGTGAATTTAACAAGAGTTTAAAATGTTAGTCTGAAGCCAAAAATCAGCAAAATTTGAAAGCAAACATGAAATTACATTTGTTTTCTTTTTTTTCCCCACAGATGGACACTTTAGAAAGAAACTTACTATATGAAAAACAGAAATTATATTTCTTAACTTGTAGGTAAAAGTGAAATCTGACTATCTTCTTTTAATAATGGTTTCAGGTTTTATATTCTCAACTACATGACCAATAAAGTTATTCTAGACAGAAGTACTGTTAAAGAACTATTTATCAAGAAGACCTTTTCTGTGACCATGTTCAGCATACATTTATAAAACACTGTTTATAACAAATTCCCAGGAATGCAACCTCTTATGGGGAGAGCCTACTGTTTTAGTAATGTGATTTGGTTTTAAATTTGTAGAAAAAGGTTTTTTGAAAAGTACTAACAACAATTCCTACAAAATGTGAATGAAATCATTTTGCTAGTAAAAATTATTTGCCATATTTATGCCATTTTTTATAAATTGTACACATTTTTGTAGAGCTCAGCAAATTTTTTAAACAAAAGTTTAACATTCAGTAAACTAAACTAGTTGAGGTGCTAGAATGAGCAACACATACAAACTTTAAATAAAATAATGAAATCCATCATCATTTTTAAACAATGTAAATAAGAATATTTTTGAAAATTTTATATACCTAAAAGTAGCCCACACACAATTTTGTGGTTTTATAAGTGTTTGGATACTGAAAGTGCACATAAAAGTAAACAATGCAGTTTGTCTTTTGTTGATTTAGTGAGAGCATTCACATACAAGTTCAATCTTGTTTACAATATAGTGGCATAAAAGACAATGTGAAATACAACCGTCATTACTGTCAGTTTGTGATAAAATGTTAAAATTTGCAATCTGGCGATCTGAACTAGAGCACAAGCAGTGCACCAGATGACAATTACTGTCATTAGACATGCTATTAACCATCATAAAAGTACTGACAATTTAATATTTATCAAATGATACAACTCTCTGAATGCGATGCAAATTGGAAGACTGCTTATTCAGTATAATTAGCATAAGTGTACTGAAGGTTAAATCCCAACAGAACAAATCATTATTTGAATGTTTTTTTTAGACTTACTCTTGTGTTTCTGATAGTTTTTGCTGGATGGCCTGAAAACCTTCTTCAAAGTTTTGACTCCCACTCACACTGAAAATCCTGTCCTCAAGAGCTGAAAATTAGAAACATTTTTTTTATATAATAACAAATGCACACACTTTGGATTATGAAAAGAAACTGGTGAGAAAGCAAATGATTATCTGATATTACTGCTTCATGAAAGCAATGAAAGACAAAACATAAAATAACTGTTAAAAGCTAACAAAAAAATACAAATAAAATCCCACAAAAACATGAACAATTTTGTTAAGACTACCAACAAAAAAAAAAATATAATAAAAATAACTGCTGCAATTTAGTGATTATAAAAAATAATTGTTGAAAGGAAACAAAATAAATTACCTTTCTCGTCCTCCTGTTTTTGCTTGAGCTGTGTGCTAGAAAATCAATTAAATCATAATTTATTTTCATAATGAAGTTAACAAAATAGCACATGGACATACACTACATTCGTTAAATATATAAAAAGTGGTTCAATAATTTTATTAAATGGAAACTACCTCCAGAAATTGGGAGCCATAAAGATATCTGTAAAATTTAAGTTAATGTTATATCATTATTTTTTAGAACTTTAACTATACATCTGCAGCACTGAAAGGCTGAACCACCACAGCTGTATTTTGCATATTTGTACAAACTTATATAAGTTTACATTTTAAAACAGTTTTATATATTTTAAATTGAACAAATGTGATGCACAAATATTTATTTTAAGAGGACAGTGTAAAGTTTCATATGTTTATATATATTTTTGTGCGTCTCACAAAGAAAAAACTGGTTGCCGACAGATATAATATGGACAAAACACTATTTCAGATGTACATTATAAAAAATATTCAAACACTTATATTTTACAGAGCATGCCAAATGATGACTGGAAATGTATTAGAGTTCAATTTAAGTATTTGAAATGATCAAAAATGTCACCAGCATGAAATTTTTATGTTACATAGCAACAGGATGAGTGAGCACCCAAACATGCTTGCGCGCGCGTGCACGCACACACACACACACACACACACACACAGAGGCACACACATATACTTAATCACACAGACTTACTTCAGCAAGTCCTTTTCTGTTTCTTTCTGTGACAACAAAGTCTTTGTTTTCTGCAACTCTAATGAACACTTTCTTGTAGCCTCTGTCTGGGAGCTAAATACAATATAGTAGAGATCACAAACTGTTTCTTTATATTTAAAAAATTAAAGACAATTTCTAGTTCAAATTCAGAAGCCTGGTTTTATTGTAATTGGTGCTTATGACCATTAACTTTTCTAATAAATAAATCATATACAAGCTACACAAACAGAAATAACCTATCCAAATAAGACATAAAATAAGCAAAATGCACTGAAACAGCCACTGGTAAAAACTACATCAAATTTTGAAACATAAAACTGCAACAAACCTAATGTAACGATCAAGGTGTCCTCTGATATTAGTAGCTGGCACATATCCCAAGAGATGATTCAAGGAGTCCTCATGTTTTGCTTTTCTGAAAAGAATTTTATTTAAACTTTAAATATCATTCATAAATAACCTGCAAATTTTAATTATTTATACAAATCATTCTTTTAATTGCAAGAATCAATTTTAAATATATAATTCATTTATAAACTGCAATCTGTTGATAGAACCAACTTAATAAATTTTAAAAAAGCATATTAATATTTGAAAATTCAACGTATGCTTACATTCTGCGAACATGATCTTCTTTAGAAGTCTTATCCTTTTTCAGCATATCAAGTTGGGTGCGCATTTCTGACTGCAGATGCAGCCGATTCATCTCTGAACTGAAAGAAAATTACAACTTCAAATTAAGATTAATATATTAATATATCAAGGGAATTCTTGATTATATGGTTATGGATTAACTGGTTTGTTGATTATTGATGCTGCTAAATTACACTTTTAAAAAAATTAATTTTAATAAAATATTTACAGTTTTAATCACTTCTAAATTAATACAACTGTGCTTTTAAAAAATTATGTTTAAAAATAAAGCAATGCTTTTTAACTTTTATCCAAATAACCATTATGTTGTACATGAATGGCAAAAGAAAGGGGGAGAAAAGATTACTATATGGCTGTACAACACAAAAATAATGACAGTGAAAAAATATGACAGTGAATCAGGTTAAGAAGAATTGCACGTCTTTGTAAAGCCTACCTACATTACCATTTGCCTGTCAATCAACAAAGACAAAACAATAACAACACATATAAATAAAAACAAGCACTAAAAATAAAATGCACCAACTCTGGTAAAAAAATGTACATGTTGGAAAGGAAAATATGATACTTAAAATAGTGGAATTTTAAATTAACCAACTTCCAATAATGGGGAGGTTCTTGGCTTGTAATATCTCCTGTTAATGAATAGTTGATAAGATAATCATTAATTATGACAGTGAGACTGTATTATCTCCTGTTAATGAATAGTTGATAAGATAATCATTAATTATGACAATGAGACTGTTATGTCCTATATGCTCCTCTCCTTAACTATATCTGGATAAATATAATAGATATATAATCTCTGATGCCAAGGTAAGAATTAAAACAAAAGTTACTTTAGTTCAGACATCTTTGCATCCTGCTGACGCCTTTCTCGGTCTAAGTCAGTCACCTCTCTTTTCAAATCTTCCAGACTGAGGCTTGCCTCAGTCTCTGTAAGATCATGCTCCTGTGACAAAATCAAGATTTGAAAACCATTTGCTACAATATCATAAATTTAAACTGTGATGTCTACAGCACACTAGTTATCGATTATGTTTATTATTGTTATTTAATCACACATAACTAATTACAAATGATGAGAATCTTAATTTATGTTATTAATAATTCTCCAGAAGACACCACTCGTCTTTCTCACTTGATGGATATGCGGATGCTGTAAACATTCTCTCTCTCCCACAACAAACATTTACTGTCACACAATATTTCTGTAGGTGGAAAACATCTTACCAAAGGAGAAGACAATCCGTCTTTTTATCTATATTAAGCTAGCTCCCGCCCAGCTATCTCTCCAACAAGTGGCTATCAATATGTGTAAGAAGGTCAATAAATTTATTAAATCAACAATCAAATATACAACATATGAATATAATCAAAGAGCGCTGATATTTACATCACTTCAAAACAATGTTTGATTAATGTTGGACAATCATTCAGTGTATCCTTGCATAGACATTAGCAAAACTCAAGCCACCATTTCTGCTTTATTGGTTATCAAACAGAATTCACATGAATCAACTTACAGCAACACGTTTTACTTGTAAGTTGATGATAATGCTGGATTCACAAGCAGGTACAGTAGTCACTGCTGCTTAAAGCAAACGAAAAAAAAAGGCTTGCTTCCTCTAGGCCTATTTAATCTCTAAACTCCTTTCTCTCTTACAAACATTCTCAACTTACAAAATCCTGCAACAATTTCGTAGCCAGATACACACCACAACATAAGAATATAGCATCAATCAAAATTCAAAAGTATAATGTACAATGTAGTCAAATTAATGAACATAAAAATAATGGTTCAAATACATTAACATTTTCTAATTCAAATCATAGATCAATAGCAATCATTATGGAAATATTCTAAGTCCATTCTCTCTTTATCAGTCGGTTAACTTACCATAAGCTAATGATTGCCTTTATGACGGGACTTGAGTTATGTTCAAATTCAAAGTGATAGAATAGAGTACTTCTTCAATAAAGAAACTTTTGATCTATCCCCTTTGGATGAATTTGTTAAAAACAAGTGTGAGACTATTAGTCAGAAAAACTAATCCAGTTGGATGAGTATCAGCAATTTTCTAGTGTATTCTCAACCCACAAGTGCTTACACCAACTCTGACACAAAAAAATACCAAAGGTTTGCCCAAGATTAGGTCACTTTCACAATTTAACAATTTATATCACAATTAAGTTTAGAAATAGGCAAAAGAAAATTTACTCTGCCACAGTGCTCTTCACTTTTATGTTGGTGAAGGAATGACACTCTGCAAGTGTGTCTCTTGTTTAAAAACATTACTCAATGATTCCTCTACAAAAGAGCCTGGTCTTTTTGGGAGAGTCATTAGCTTTGGAACAAATTTACAGAATGTCACTGAAGATTTACTATAGAAATCTATTTTAAAAAAAAAAAGCAACTAAAGTGCTGTAGATTGATTATATTATTCAATTATGCTTTGAATGAAACAATAAATATAAGAAGGTGCAATGTGCTTTCAACCTTGTCCTAATTCTTAAAGGCAAAAAGTTATGACTGGAAGATTAAACAAGACAGAAAAAATAAAGCATTTATTGTATTGCAATTCTTACTTAAACACTCACTGAACGTTTGATGTCTCTGGTTAACTGATCTAGTCGGCCAGCAGACACCTCCATGTGACTTAGCTTCTGCTTAATCTGTCGAATTTCTGTCTTGTTTTTGTCCTATAAATAAAATATTCAGAAAATAATATTGAGATTTAACTCAAATTTTAAAGAAATTCAATAAAAGGTGGAAAATAAAATTAATAAAAAAAATTATACAAAAGCAATATGTTGAAGAATAGATCCTTTTTTCTCCAATACATAATATAAGAAAATACAAAAATACCAAAAACTTACCATCTGATTTCTTTTATGACGCTGTGTCTCCTCTAGTTGTGTTTTCTTGTCTCTCGCTGAATCAATCTTCTGCTGGATGGAAGACTCTCTCTCTTCAAAATCACTCTAATTTTTAAAATTAAAAATATAATTTAAAAAATGGATTTATTTACTCCTTGGAAAATAAGTAACTATTATTATATTATTATCTCTTTATTATTTATTATCATTTTAATAAAAATTACATTTACTTACTTTAACCTTTTTGACTTTTGCTGCCATGGCTTCCAATTTTGATCGCATTTCATCAAAAAATGCTCTGTACCTTTCTTCTGTTATTGCACCATGATCAAATCCTAGAGCACAATTACAAATCAAGAAAGGATAAATAACAATTAACTGAAATTTTTTTTATAAAATTCATATATATTAACAATAAAATTAGTAAAATATTAAAAACGCGAAAAAAATAAATTTAATGTATTAACAACAGCTGTGGCCTTTAATGTAGAAAAAAAAATTTTTCATTTATAAAACTATTTATATAGTTGCACTGATCAATGTCTTCTCTTTCAACAATGTCTTCTCTGAACAAGAAAGATTATTTTTTTTTTTATTCAAATAAGAATATTTTTCAAACTAATTAGAACTGGAAAATGCATTTCTTAAGCTAAAGAAAAAAATCCCTAAAGAACTGATAATTTGGTTCAACATTGCAACCATCTTTGGTATTGTACAAAGAAACATAGCACAAGGAAGTGGAGCACCTCTCCTACAAGCACAACAATAAAAAAACTGTCTCTAACACGCTTTATAAGATTGTCAGGAAATCTTAGGCAAATTATGCTGAGTTATGAAGATATTATTTTCATTTTATTAATCACATCTATTTAATTTATGAGAAGAGATTTCCGTTAGGCAACTTGCGCTCAGATGGTGCAATAATGTGTTTACAAGTTGAGAGTATATAGGTCACTCTAGAGGTGAGGGAAAGGCCGTTAACCGGATACGAGATGCCCATATTTGGTCACTTGTGTTCCGTATCATGATGTAGCATTAATCTGCCAGCTGAACTCGAGTCATTCATATATACGCGTGAATGAATCGAAATTCCTTAGACGCTCATTATTCATCCACAGTGCCCATGTCCAGGGATACAGAAATCGCGCCCATTTTGACTGTGTACGACTTTACATAGTGGTAAAATATAGCTGACTTCTCTAAATTGTTGTATTTCTCATTTGCAGAATATTGTATCAAATATTTATGTAATTGTTAAAGATTGATGTACAGCGGAAAAAAGTCATTTTGAGAAAAACACATTTAAAGTAAAATAAAGACTATAGAACTTGAAAACTGTGTTCAAAGTTGTTTATTTTTTTAATACATATACCCTATCCATACCACATAGGACTGCTTTTAGTTGTTTAGCTCTCTTACCAACACGGAATTAAAATATTCTGCCCTTTACATCCTCACTGTACCATCTTTTTTATTTTCTATACAACCAGAATGCTGCAAGGAAAATAAAAAATATATATTTATCAATCTACATTAATAAAATTTGGAATATATGTTGTCTTTGCTATGAGAAAGCAATATCAGATGTTAGTTTTAGAATATCTGGTATAGATTTTATTTTATAAATTATTTAAATATATAAAACACCTAAATTTAGGCTATGTCCATTAGACTAGAGAAAAACGAGTGTTACTGTAAAATTTAAAAAGACATTATTCTTCAATAAGCATGCATTGTTAATTAAGAATTGGATATGATTATTATTTTTTAATGTTTTATGCATTTCATTGTCTTTATGTATGTGTATTTATTATTGCTGTTATGCTTTATTAGAAAACTTTTCTTAATCATTATAATGTGTGCACTGTGTAATCACAAAGTATAAACTACTAATTTACAAATACACACACACACACACACACACACACACACACATATATATTACATCGTTTATACATTTCTTAATTTTATTTTGTGTAAATGTTCACAATTCCGTAAATTACAATCAGAATAAATTTGACTCAGGATCATTCCTCTATCATCGATGACTTTTTGTTTTAACCCGTTCGCTGGCAAGCTACGAAAAACGCGCGACGTCACGGCGTCAGGCACTTTTGCCGCCGAACGATTTTTCTAACACTAACCCTAAAAAAACGCGAAAAGCGACGGTCATTTAGCACGGATATTCAAAACGTTAATTGAATATTAATCTAGACAAACTAATTAAATAAAAAAGTAATACTTTTAATTGATTTAAAATTTGAAATAAATAAATAATAAAAAGTTTTCTTACTTTTTTACTTGAACTTGAGAATTTCTCCATCGATATCCTGAAGATTTTCTTTATATATGTCATATTCCTTGAAGGCTTGACATCCCCAAGTATTTTGGGGATGTTTCGTTGCTGTTTAGGGTATTTTTGAGAAGTACCCAGGGTTGCAACTCGTCAGAAGCCTGACCCCTAATTGTTTGTTATATGGAACATCAAGCACACAAACACCACGTACTTGTACTCAATGGCTACAGTGTCCTAGATCTATCTGATGATAGCTTTTGTCAGAGTTCAAAGTTCCACAGTAATGAAGAAATATTTTTTTAAAATTATATATTCAGCTGAAGTACTGATATATGTAGTCAAAGACAGTGAAGCGCAAATCCAGATGCAGAAAATAAGTTGAAAAGTTCCAACGGAATGATATATGTAGTCAAAGATTTACCTGTGTGTTTCTTGTAAACAATACAGGCATTGTACAGTGTAATATCAAGAATGTGAAAGAAAACTTTCTTGTACCACTTTACTGTTTTTCTGATGCTAGGGTATGCAGTTGTTACACTGTCACACAAAGTTCCAACGGAATGATATATGTAGTCAAAGACAGTGAAGCACAAATCCAGATGCAGAAAATAAGTTGAAAAGTTCCAACGTAATGATATATGTAGTCAAAGACAGTGAAGCGCAAATCCAAATGCAGAAAATAAGTTGAAAAGTTCTAGCGATGATGAAGTAAAATAATTGAAAATATATAATGCCAGCCCCTACCAAACAGGAGATGTGAAGATTTATATTTTATACAAATGTAGAATTGGCAATAAAATAGTAGTTATAGTCAAATTTATGAAGAAGAAATCCAAATTTTGTTTCCACAAATCCCAAATGAAGAAGATAAGTTATTACTTATAATTGGAAATGTAGTCAAAGTTTGTGCAGCACAAATCCAGATGCAGAAAATAAGTTGAAAAGTTCCAAAGGAATGATGAAGTCCAATATCTTGGTGAGATAATTTATATAAATTGTTGATGTAGTCAACTGAAGTGAAGAAACATTTTTTCACATGTCCATTCAAGATAAAAGTTAGTTTTCACAAAGCCCACATGAAGAAGGAAAGATTGAGTCCAATATCTTGGTGAGATAATTTATATAAATTGTTGATGTAGTCAACTGAAGTGAAGAAACATTTTTTCACATGTCCATTCAAGATAAAAGTTAGTTTTCACAAAGCCCACATGAAGAAGGAAAGATTGAGTCCAATATCTTGGTGAGATAATTTATATAAATTGTTGATGTAGTCAACTGAAGTGAAGAAACATTTTTTCACATGTCCATTCAAGATAAAAGTTAGTTTTCACAAAGCCCACATGAAGAAGGAAAGATTGAGTCCAATATCTTGGTGAGATAATTTATATAAATTGTTGATGTAGTCAACTGAAGTGAAGAAACATTTTTTCACATGTCCATTCAAGATAAAAGTTAGTTTTCACAAAGCCCACATGAAGAAGGAAAGATTGAGTCCAATATCTTGGTGAGATAATTTATATAAATTGTTGATGTAGTCAACTGAAGTCAAGAAAAAAAATTAGTTTTCACTAATCCCAAATGAAGAAGGAAAGATTGAGTCCATTATCTTGTCTTGATATAAATTGTAGATGTAATCAAACTTGGTGAAGCAAAAATGCAGTTGCCAGAACATTTTAGAAATTTAGAAATTTTGTATACTCTGCTAGTCTGTATTGAACAATGAATACACAGGTATGAAAATAATAATTACTGAGTATGTGTACGATTTCATCAGGAGTAAAAGAAGAAAATATACAAATAAATTTTAATAGTGTGTAAATGAAAATAAAATAAATGTAAAGTATTATGTTGCTGAATTGCATATGTTGTAATCTTGTATAGGCCTATATGTTGTAAATTATGAAATGTTAAAAACAAACTGCTCCTAACACAAAGAAGAAAATAGACAACAGGAAAGAAGAATTAGAAAAAAGAATTTACAATTTCTGCTTTGAATGAAATATTTCAAAGCAGGGGGTAAGACACAAGGCAACATCACATGTTGGACACATGTGACGTGTCTTTTTTGTTACTTTGTTGTCTGCACAAAGACGACATCTTTTCCTAGGTGTTTGTTTACATGTTTCAGGGCGAGGAAAAACTGAAATGAAATGTTTGCCCATTAGTCTACATGGTGTAAAATGGGCAGAAGAAACATGACCACCAGTTGGAGAAACCTTGAAGTCAGGATATTTTAGTAGCATTTGCCTGTAGACTGCAGTTCTGAAATCAAGCAATGTCATTGATTTACCTGTGTGTTTCTTGTAAACAACACAGGCATTGTACAGTGTAATGTCAAGAATGTGAAAGAAAACTTTCTTGTACCACTTTATTGTTTTTCTGATGCTAGGGTATGCTATTGTTACACTGTCACACAAATCCACCCCTCCCATATATTTGTTGTAATCACAAATGCATGCTGGTTTGACAATTGTTTGCTTTGTTTTGTAATTAGTTTTACCTGTATTTATTACTGTATTGTCATGATGCATTGTGCTGAGAATGAGTATCTGTTTCTTGTCTTGCCATGCAAAACAAGAAATGCCATCATTATGAACAACTGAAATTTGTCCTGCAGTGAGTTTAGTGCCTGGGAATTGTTTTGGCATGTCTTTTCTGTTTCCCATGACAGTTCCACATATGTATGTGTTGTTTGCCAAAAGAATGCGTGCTAGGGTGGGGCTAGTGAAAAATCGATCTGTGTACAGCTTGTAATATTTCCCTAGCAGTGGTTGTAAAAGTGTTAGAACCACTTTCTCACCCTGATTTCCATCAGTAAAAGTGTACTCAGTGTCTTTCCCCGTGTACATAATGAAATCGTAAACATACCCTGTTCTACTTTCACAAATTTCGTATGATTTGATTCCAAATCTAGCACGTTTAGATTTTATGTACTGTCTAAAACCCAAACGACCCTTCCAGAGCATCAGGGATTCATCCACACAAATATTTTCATCAGGCACGTAAACTGATGAAAATACTTGTCTGAAATGATCGATAATGAATCTGATTTTGTTGATACGGTCATTAGGATCTGAGACAGCGTTGTCACAAAAATGTAGGCAGCTTAGCAATAAAGTAAATCGTCTGCCAGACATTACTTTACGAAATACTACTTGGCCAAAAGATTCATCTTTACAAAAATAATGTTCGATTGTCGGTAATCTTACAATTCCCATTAGCAAAATCAGTGCCAAAAATTGATATATTTCGCATACCTGTGTATCATGCCATCTTTTGATCCGGCTGTCTGCGGTAAGGTTGGGTTGCAAAAGTTGCTGAGATGCATAAATATTTGTGTACTCCACAATCTTTTGCACAAAATTTTCCGAAAAAAATGCCTGAAAAACGTCCAATTCTGACGCATTTTCTGGCAACTGCACTTTTACCCCACTGCTACCCTCAAATGCATGGGGCATGGGACGCGAAGAGCCACTTGGTTCGACCCACGCGTCCACACGAGGCCGACCGGTTTTGCTGGTACTGGGTCCATTTACTCCATTGTCACCTCCTGCATTTAAAAATTCAGTAGGGACTGGCTCTATTTCTTCTTCAGATGAAATATTACTTTCATCATCGCTAGAATCGCATTCGGATCCAGCGGTAGGACCGAATTCCATCTCGACGTTAGACACAGCGTTTGAATCGAAGTTAGCCATTGTAAGAAAAATGTCTGACTGACTTTTGGGGTCGTATCACAAACGGCGGGAATTTAGTCACATGATCATCCTAATTATAGAATCTAAATATAGATTCAGCAAGGGAAGTGAGTCCTGAAGCAGACGACAGTTTTCCTTCTCTCTGATTACTAATTGTTTAAAGTGGCTATCGATTTAAAAAAGAGTGCGGTCGCGCAGGACTGAAAAGTCTCATTGTCAGCAGAAAACGCGTTGGCGTTAAGACTTTTAAGTCCGTAGGTCAGCGAACGGGTTAAAACTCTTGGCAAACAGTTTTATAAAGAATAAATATTGTAACATTATATATTATATTAGAAAAATTACAATAGATTCCAGAAAAATGATTATTTGAACACACTGTTATTTCAAGAGGCCAATCTTTTTCCTAGCACTGCAATATAATAAAAGTAGTTCATTTGGACGGATAATTTCTGGAGAATATTGCATATATTGTCATACATGTAAGCTGGATCTGATTTATTAATGTAAATATTTTGAAATTGTCAAAATGACATGGTGTAGCGCATGTACTATTGCTACTTGTTCGCCATATTGAAAGTGCGAACTTCATCTATTGGTCGATCAGGCAGTCAAAACATTATGCGCGAAATTTTGCTTATCCCATCAATCTTTGACATTAAAATATTTAAAAGAAAATTGTTTATTTCATGAGCAGATTTGTGTTTTTTTTTAAAAAAATAATAACGGCCGATTAAAAAGATTCCGGAAGTGTTAAAAAGAAGAGCTCTTAGCAGACAACTGTTTCAACCAATCAAATCGAGTCTTTTACATGATTTGCATAAAATACGATCAATCAGGCCATTAGGTGAGGTCAGAGTTTCTCATGAAACTGGTTTGTAAAATGGTTAAAAACAGTATTTTAACGATTATAATGTAAAGGAGGTAGTCCTCTCTTGCTTCCGTATGCCACAATCCTTTCTACAATACAAATAATGACAGCAATCGGGAGTCAAAGTATTGTGTTTTGGTTGATTTTCGTCTTAAGAAATAAATTTTTGAACACAGGAGGGTTCAAGAAACATCTCTATTAACATAAAAAAATGCATTTTGTACTTTAAAAAAATATGAAATCCTGAAACAGAATACACTGAACAATGCAAATATATAATAATCTCAAAAGTGAAAAAAAAAAAAAAAAAAGAACAAAATGTTTTCTTCCACTAGCTCATGCTATTTATGGCCTTAATTAATCTACGTAGGGATGAAAGTCTGATTCAAGTTTTATTTCTAATTTATTTTTAAAATCATGTAATTTTTGTAAGAGGACAAGAAATTAAATCTTATTTTTTATTTGAAAGTTCTAAACAATTGTAAATAACATTCTTCAGTTTATGTTCAAGACATGAAAAATCTTTATTTTAAATCTTTAATATCTATATAGAAAATACATATTTTTTTTAATTTAGCAAATTTGGAAAGAGTAAAAGTTTGTATGCATTAAAAAAATAAAAAAATAAATAAGGATATTTTAAAACAAAATAGTATTGCCTTATTTAGAAAAGGTAATTTATATTCCAAATTTGAAGATTGGAGTTTGATACACATTTCCCTCTTTGCATAGCAATGATTTTTCACCTTACATCAAAAACATGATAAAATAATTTATAATGAATAACACACAAAACATATGAACCATTTCAAGCACTATTTACCCACCTTCAAAACTATACTCAAGAGCAAGCTGCCGAATGTCAGCATCTCTCTTGCGGATATTGTCTCCGTGGGTCTAGGAGGAGACAATGTCAACAGAAAAAACAAAATGAGGACTAAACAGGTCATAAGTGAAAATATCTATTTAAAAAGAAATAAAAACATTCTGAAAGTTGGCTTGAACTTAATATCCCTCTTTTTCATAAGCTTGTTTCATTAATCAAGTTGTTTCCCTTTGAAAGTAACACCCAATTAGTGAAATAGATAATAAATTTTAAAATAAGACAATTGAAAATAAGACTAACCTTCATTAACCCGTTCGCCGGCAGCCATGTTTTGACGCTTACCGATAACTGAATGGGTCAGTGTGCTAAAAAATTTAAAGCGACTGTAATTATCAATGGATTTTAAAAATTTAAATTACTACCTATTATAGACATACTAAGGAATCTTAAAAGTATTTTTTAAATTTTTTTCGAATTCAAAAACAAAGAAATAATACAAAGATTTCTTATCTTTTTGTTGAACTTGGGAACATTTTCACCGTTTTTTTTTTTTTACTAGTCTACTAAATAATTAAAAGCAAGCATAATTCGTACAATTCTAAAATGATTTTCAAAATAAATATTATGGGGGACATTTTAAAAATATTTATTTAATTTTTTAACGTTTGCTTATTATTATTTTAAATTCAAAAATAAATAAATAAATAAAAAGTTTTCTTACCTTTTTCTTGTGTTGACCTTCGTCAATTTGTTAGATGTTTCCTTGAATAAAATCCGAAAGAAAACGATTTTTGTTGATTGCCATTTGAATATATGGTATAAATAATAATTTATCTTGTGTAAATTAATATTATTCCTGGGGAAATTGGTTGATTTTGAACAAAACGAAAGAGTCATATGAAAACCACGAGGGTTCGGTTTGAGACTGATCGGTTTTTTTTTTTTATTATCAAATGGTCACATCCAAAAATTCAGTAGGCCTGTCGAATTTCATCTACAATATATTAAATTAATTTACACAATAAAGTTCTTTAGGTAGGATCAGGCAATCAACTAAAAATCGTGTTTGAAACGTGCAATGTATAATTCCAAACCGGTTCAAAATGGCGGCTCAGCTTCTTTACAAGCGAGGGGTGACTCGGGATTTCTGAACTTTGTAATGGAAAATACCTTTCTAAAATTAGTTAGCCAATGATAAAATTAGAGCAGATTGGCTGCTGAACACAAACATATCTTTCTCCTTGACCTTGATTGGTATTTTTTTTAAAGTGGTCATCGATAAAAATAGTATCATAACGACGTCATAACGACGTCCACGAGGGTTCGGTTTGAGAGCGATCGGTTTTTATTTTTTATTATCAAATGGTCACATCCAAAAATTCAGTAGGCCTGTCGAATTTCATCTACAATATATTAAATTTATTTACACAATTAAGTTCGTTAGGTAGGATCAAGCAAACAACTGAAAATGGTCCTTGAAACGAGCCATGTGTAGTACAAACTTCGGTTCAAAATGGCGGCTTAGCTTCGATAAACGTTAGGTGTCTGGGGATTTCCGAACTTTGTAATGGAAAAAACCTTTCTAAAAATAGTTAACCAATGATAAAATTAGAGCAGATTGGCTGCTGAACCCAAACATATCGTCTGCTTGACTTGATTGTTATTTTTTTTAAGTGGCTATCGATTTAAAAAAGTGTGCGCATGCGCTAACCGAACTCGGTAGCGGGCCAGCGAACGGGTTAATAAGGAAATAAATCTCAGACTCTAATACAAAAGACAATAAATAAAATCACTTGTGCTTGTCTGGAATACATCTAAGTAAAGTATTTAACTTTATTAATTTATGACGCACAAATGTCCATTTAAATATTATTTTTATTCAAGAGGCAAAGTTCTATATTGTAAGACTTGCATTGTAATAAATGTGACAGTTCTTTGCTGATCTGCGCATTGCACAACAGTTATTCATGAAATTAATGAGCATGCTGTGTGTTCTCTACTGAGAAATACTCCTGTACAGGGGTTTAACATTACTGCAGTAACTGTCCATTATTGTTGGCATTGTTTATATGCAGAATGTTAAAGAACAGAATTAAATTACAGAAATATATCCTATATAACTGTCTCAAAACACAAAAAAACCCCAACAAAATGCAGGTTTAAAAGTATAATTTTCAAAACTTATAAATTAATTTTATAAATTTAAATATTTACATCAGCTTCTTGCTGCAGCTTGCCCACTTCCACAAGGAGTTGCAATTTTTCTGCATTCAATTTTTCCAGCTCTTGAACCACATTTTCCTTCCGTCGCTCCAGCTGAAAACAAAAGAAAAACATTTGTACAATATAAAATATAAAGAAATATGTTTATCTGACAATGACACACTGGATTTAGAACATCATTGACTAACACTTCCTAACCAACTAGCACAAGTAAAAATGAACATCAGTGAAATCAGAAAATATCTAAGATGAATAAAAGAGATGCTGCATAATTTAAAATTAATCTTCCATTAAATACTCTATCAGAGAGACCAATTTACATAAGACTTTAGAACAGTTTCTGTTGTAATGGGTTATTAAAAGAAAAAAGATTTTAAATAATAAATATATACAGGTAACCCTCATATTTATGATCTGATTATGAGGAAAACAAGCAGGTAATTTAATAAAAACAAATAATTCTTGTGTCATTTTACACTCTAGATTTGGAAAATAATGTTTATGTAAGCTGTATCACATAAATCAAGTGCTCTGCTATCATTAGAAAAATCATTTCCATCTTGTTTTCATGTTTAAATAAATAAATCAAACGTAATGACTGCTGAAAATGTATCTACATACTGACTAGTAATGAAAATGCAAGGCAAGTATTTAAGTCAAAACCAGTTTTATTATATAAGTCCTAGATAAAATTAGTCTAATAGGGAATGTTAAGTATTAAGAAAAAACCCAATAAAGTACTGACCTGAGTCAAACTGTCTTTCCGTTCCTGGACTTTAGTGCCAAACTCAGAAAGTAAAAGTGTCAGCTCCTCAGTGGAACCTTAAAATAAAATGGATTTTATTTTTTCTTCTTTTTTTAACTTGCTATATGATTAAATTTTGGGGAAAGGGAGTGGTGAGGGGTGTAAGTCCAACTAATATTCCTACACACAAACACTTACCAGATAATTCAGTAATTCTCCAAACTGTAAATGCAGAATGAGAAACTTCTCTAGAAGAAATTGTATATTTATCATACTTATAATTCTTCATTGCATGTGGAAGATTCTAATTGTATTTTTCTTCTTTTCTCAGGGAAATTATTCGATTATATTTCTGCCTATTTGTATGTGGCTGAAAAATGTATTGGTTCACAGATATGTGTGCACGAATATGTCCAAGAGAGAAAGAGGGGATGGGAGGCCTAGTTTATTTCATGCATGAAAATATATATTTACACAAAAAAAATATTATCCAGTTATTGTCCGCTACAAACACTAAGTACACACACTTTGTTGATGCCAGGAACACTAATCTGTCATCAGACGACCAATACATCTCTTTTTCGGCAGGTTGTGAATTCCTATCAAAATCATAAGTCCAAAATAAACCTTAATTAAAGTGGCATTAGTTTCCTTCCAACCTGGATCGCCACTTTGCTTTTCTGTGATTTTCGGACGTGTGTACTCGTTCGTTTATTCCGCTATCTTGTCAAATGTTTCTTCTTTGAAAAACTGGTAGAGGAAAGCCAGCTGAGTACTATCATTAGTTACAGTTACATTCTGCCCCATTTCTATTATAAATTCCGATATATTCAGTGCTAAAGTACTACTATTCCAACCATATGCGTCTCCAGATACCACTTCCCCCTACTCCACTTCGATATCCTCAGAATCTGATGCACTCTCCTCCAAAATTTGAAAGATGCTACATGTGCACGCTACTGACATTAATGTCGCTTCTAATCCTATCATCCGATTCAAAATCAACTTCTCTTACCTCATTATCCGATAAATTGAATCCATTAAACTCATCACAATCGCTCGACGATTCTAAGAAATCCATTTGAAATAACAAACACAAAAAACAAAGAAAACTTTATGAAAAAATGAACGAAGCAAGGAGAAAACATTTCAAAATGGCGCGAAAATCGTTGTACAAACATCATACTTCCTGTAGACACCGGAACTCTCACGATTTCTCAAATGATATGAGAAGAAAAGAGCACTGGTTGATACTGACACGTTTGGGCGTTTTGCCCGATACGACATTATGGCGATTTGGGGCGCCCCACCCAGTAAAGAGTTAAGGGACCATGAACTATCGCCTAATAGTGGCCTATTTTGCCTAGATTTCAGTAACAGATTTTTGGTTTAATCATTAATTTAGGTCATATGAACATACTTCTTAATTAGACTGCCTTTGTGACTTACTACCTATTAAGTATCAATTTAATCTTGTTTAACTTTCATTGTGTTGAATATTTTTTTTTATTTGTTACTTACACTTCTGTATTTAAACGTAAAAGGAGATATGTGTGCCTTTGTGGTGGGGGGCTTGATTTTAATTATTCTTAACAAATCAGACAACATATTTTGGAAATGTCAACCTGAGCTGAGAGAGTGTATGGGCCAGAATTTCTACACAATCAAGAGGCATTTTAGCTTACAAGTGGGATAGAAATTCGGAACTGGTAATGTTCAGAGACAGGTGGACATAAATTAACTAACTGTTAATGTCTCTGAGGCCTTACCGACTTTCTCTGCAAATTACGAAGAACTGTATAGGTGGGATGAAGCAGAATAGGGTTTGAGTAGGCCCATCACAAACAGAACAGTAATGCATATTTAAAAGTGTATAGGGTGTCGCACATTCTTGCTTGTCAATAAAAGAATCTAGCGGTAAGGAAATTCATTCCAAAAATTAAGTGAATGAACCATAGGTTTCAATTTAATCACTAGCGTAAAATGAAAGAAAATCTCTACAGAAAGTGTATATGAAAGATTTTTCAAATTTTACCTTGAAATTCATTTTTAATATCTAGCTGAAGTTCTTTAATATTCTTTTCCATTTGACCTTTTTCACTTTTGAGTTTCTCTGAAAGCAAAAAACATAACATACTAAAACTCTTGGAAATAAATCTATTTCACATTTATCTGAAATTTTCTATTACTTTTAACTCCATGTTTCACCAAACCATCCAATATTTTGATTGCATGTTTCACCAAACCTCTAATACTTTAACTGCATGTTTCACCATACCATCCAATACTGGTAAGAAAATTTTTTTGTAAATATTTAATTTTGTAAAATAATTTTTAAATGGTGCAAAATTTAGTTACTTTGTTACATTAATAAATGGTTTTCCTTTTATAGAAAATTATTTAATGTAAATCTGTTTTCAATCTCAATTAAAATGTTGGTATGTACAAATTAAATAAAGTATCTTTTTAGAAGGATCTACTGACTTCCTTCCCCATTAATTTCTAATCACATTTACAAATTATTATCAATAATGTTTTAATCTATTATACAGAAAATAATTGGCATCTATTAGTATAAGGTTATAACAAAGTGCAAAAGGCACATATTTAACTTAAACTGAAGGATTGTAATATAAATATATAAAAAATGTTATAAAATACAATAGAAACTCATGCATTCACAGTAAACCCTCAAAAAACAGATGAAATGTAGTGTGGTGGGGAAAAGAACACATTTTAAAAAACAAAACATTAGATTTCAGAAAAGCCTACCAATCTTTGTCTGCAGTTTATACACCTCCTCATATCGCTGACCAATATCAGTCAGCTTATTTCGCACAGGAATAAGCTGTTCATTGATTTTCTCCACCATATCCTTGGATGAAGCAAACTTTGCTTCAAGCTCAGCCAGGTCTCCTTCAAGCTAAAATAAACAATTTATTCTAAGTTTTACAAGAATTATTGCAAATTAAGTGCTTCAAAGGGCACTCTGAAAGAATAAAAGTTTAGCAATTTTTCTGCACAAGACGAAAGTTTTAAGTAATTGCTGTTATTAATTTAGCAAAACACTAAAATTATTAATTTAGCAAAATCACTATAATCGCATTAAATGTTCACTCATATCAGATCAGTTTAGAGTTGGTTTTCAATTACAGATTTCGTTTACTATGAAAAAGGATGAATGTAATGTGATTTTCAGTTGGTATAAGGCAGGTATAATGTGAGAATGCTTCTATTATAGTGAATGGACATAATTCCCCAAATTAACCTGGTATGCTAAGGATTAAGCAGCATCTGTTTTATTAATATGAAAATAATTATTCCAATAACATACCTGTGATGCTTTTTCTTTATGTTGTTTGAGATATTTGATCTCCTCTTTGAAAATTTTCATCCTTCCATCCTGGTGAAGAAAAGAAAAATTAGTAACAAGTGAAATGCTGTTTTTCTTGAAAATAATCCACTCTTAAAGTTAACAGACATCATGAATGGCTAATTAGTACTATAAACAAAAGACTTTTTTTGCTAGTGACCACAGTGGTGTTGCATCATATATGAGGATTGCATACTGTAGTCAATTTGCAAAGCAAAATTGCATAGTCAACATTATAATATGTACAGAGCCTATATGATGAACTATGAAAAAAGTGAAGAATGCTGGTGTTGCAGGTACAGGTTGCAAAGATTAGTTTTCTTCTTCCACCGAAAACACTACTAGGACATTTTCAGAATGCAATATGTATTCAGAAGACAATGGGCCAGATTTGTGTGATAGTGAGCAAGTTGCAGACTAAGTGGTTGGCCCTTGATCAGCTTGAGAAGTAGATAGCATAAGCCCATCCAATGATTTTTTTCTTAAAAAAATGGCAATTGCCAACTTTTGCTGCGGTATCCTGGGTTTGTTTCACTATTTCTTGATGTGGTCTCAATTAGTCCATAAAACATTGTGTGATTTTGAAGGAAATTATTAAAGAATTTCTGCTCTTTTTATCAGATAAAGTAGATATAGTTGGCTTGTGTTTAGGGGTCATGATGTAAAAACACATAAATCTTTAAATACAATGGTGTTACAGAATATCATGCAGTATGGCAAGATGCTTATATTATGACAGGCACAGAAGAACTGAGAGTGAATGCGGGAACAGCAGATTCATGTTTTTCACCTCACAGCTCATTTCTTTTTCTCTCTGCTCACACCTTTCATCTCAGTCCGATTTCCACCGTTAATTTAATATTACAGAGCACTGAATCAAGTGTGAAAACACTAAACATTTCTTTACATATCTTTCAATATTTAAAAAGGTCTGTTCTTTTTACAGTCATTTAATTTTCAAACTAGCTAACTTTGGATTGCCAGTCTTGGAAGTTAAATGCAGACCAATTAAAATACAAAGTGTTTATCGATAATTAATTATATAATAGTGAAAATAGATGTTGACTGGTAACACTCTCCCAAAGACATTCAGTGAGATTACCATAATAGAATTTTAAAAATTATTTCACACACATTTCTGTCTGCACATATTACATGTTCAATGTCTACACAATCATTAAAGGACAGAACCTGTTCTTGCTTAAGTTTGCGGATAGTCTCCAAAACTTTTGTGTAGCGTGTAGAAGCAAAAATTGCATCAAACTTGTCTTTCAAAGCTTTGCCTTCACTCAAAGGCCAGCATGAATCTTCTTGGTGGCAAAATATCACATTTTCCAACACAGGCTTTGGTACTCCTAGTGCAGTCACCATCTGCAGATAGAAAGATAAAGTCAACAATTAATAAGCTGACAAGCTAGAAAGCACCACATGCATTACTAATATAAAGTACCACTTCCATTCACAGAAAAGAATAAATCACTTGCCTCTCTGTCAAAGTCAATACACTTGCTGCTCACACTGTACTTTTGACCATCAGCTCCCATACGAGTAATGACACCATCCAGGGTGCGAGTCTCTATCTTCTTGAGCTATGCAAAATAATGCAATAATTTAATTAAGAACAGCATGTTGACAGCTGATGCTTCTATCTTCTTGAACTGTACCAATTAATGCAAAAATTTAATTAAGAAAAGTGTATACAGCTGATATTGATTCAGTTTGGCATATCAGCTCATATAACTTTAATAAATCTCATTAAGTGCTTGATATATTTTATTTGACTTTAAAATATTTTATGGTGCAAGCACAAATGACATGCAAGCAGGCCTGAAAATGAAAAAAAAGTCCCACTAGCCTTTGGCTAGTAACTTAAAAATTTTACTAGCCAAACTAAAAAATTTACTAGCCAAACTAAAATTTTTACTAGCCAATTTAATTTTTTTCTAGACAATCAAAATAGCCTAACATAAAAAAATACTGTTTTGTTCAGGTAATCTGGGTGGTCATGTGGTTATTAGCTATAGTATCGTGTCAATTTTATTAATAAAAGTAGTAGCTAGATATTATTAAGATAATTGGGGGGGGGGAGTTTGAGAGAGAGAGAGAGAAAGAGAGCGAATGATGTCAGTGTTATACAAATCAATGTGTGATTCAGATTGAATTTTTTTTAATTTTCTGAAGAAGGTCTTTTACAACGAAAGCTCAATTTTGTGTTGTTTTACAGTGATGTTTTTATTTTTACTTTCAACTTAATCTGATAAAGTTATCAATAATCAATCATCATCATCATCATCTGCTGGGATCATTATGCTGATGTAACTGTTGCTCTTCACTGTACAACCAACCTACAAACAATGTGATACAAGTTAGAGTGCTACTGGTGGAAACCGGTTAAATTAACTTAGCTCATCAACATTCAGAATAGATCATTTAGATGCAAAAGAAAAACGAATGATAAAAACCGTGTTTATGTGCATAACTTTTAATCCATAATATATTTGCATATTATTATAATGTATTATTTTATTTTAATTAATTTTTATTTTTATAAATAGTATTACCAAATAATTTAGATCTAGAAGAAATGTAACTGGCGACTGAATCCCGATAATGCATTACGAGTTATTTTTCCGGGCTGGGTTATTAAAATGGCACATGATCACGATAAAAACCATGTTGCTATTTATGTTAATGTTTAGAGCAAAAGGTTCAGCATGCACACAGGGGGTGACGTAATCTGTATTTTGCCTATGCATATTTGCTTTTTGACGTCATTGAGTTCCGTGTCTTTTTATTTTGGTATTACTATTATTATTTTATTATTAATATTCTTTTTTATCTCTTGCTGCTATTGTTATTGTTGGAACTATTAATAATACAATTGTTGTTTATCTAATTTTAAAAAATGCTTTGATTTGTGTCTACTATTGCCAATAGTGAAGTGAAATTACATTATAAATAAATAAATCATGCTAGAATTCTAAGTCTATTGTTAACACAATTCGATGTAAAAATGAAATAGAAGGTAACCTCATCTTTGAAGGTTTCTGAAATGGTGTGTACCAATTCTGCTGCCATCACGTGGTTTGCATAGGTGGACGAAATATCAAGTCCATTTTTCTTTTGAAGATCAAGAAGCGGTTTGAACTTTGTAAAGGGCAGCTCTTCTTTTGCCAGCACATATGCAGTGTTAAGTTTGCACTTCAAGTCCACATTGTCCTTTTCAGTCTGTTTCGTTCGTTGCTGAACAAACGCCGCATGGATTGTACTCTGACCAGCCACTATTGAACCTTGCTTAGACAGGTCAGCATCGCGTGCAGCAATGTGCTTTTTGCTAATGGAGTGGCATTGCCGCGTCTCTTTTTTAAAATTGTCAGTGCCCGTGATGAAGTCGCATTTTCCCACCAATGCTGGGTACTTTTTGCAGATTGCACAGGTCATTTTCTTACTTGTCTCATCAAAAATTAACCAGGAAAATTCATGCTTCCACTTTGGGAGGAATGATCTCTGGGCACCACTTGCCGATCGCTTCATTGTTGATCTTTGTACAGGAAATGAAGAGTGAAAATTTGGGGACTTCCGGGCTGACTAAAAATACGGATAGGAAAATTTACAAACCCATGGTTGTTCACAAAAAAGTTCATTTTAGCGCACTCGCAGTTGGCGACTAAAGTTTTTTTTTTAGTCGCCAATTTTTTTTTTCACTAGCCATGGCGACTAAATTAGTCGCCATTTTCAGGCCTGCATGCAAGTTTCCGACAAGGCAGGTAATTCCCACCACCATAACAACCATCAATTCCAATGCCATTGTGCTCCAATTAAAAACTGAAGATGACAATGTCTCCTACACTAGTATGCCCTCTATAAGAAAAAAGACCTATATAAAGTTAAATTTGCTATAGAAGAAACAGAGAAATTGACTCGCAATGAATGATTTGGCATCATCACAATTTCACAATCAATAAGTCCACTCATTGTTTGAAAAGTGAAGATGAAACCTCCAATCCAAAATGTCTATGCTCTAGCCTCACAACTATGCTTTCATTCAGATCCTTCTTAAGGCCCGTGAACAGCATGGGGAAATGGAAAAAAAAAAGTTCGCATTTTTTTTTTCACTTTTGAGATTATTGTATATTTGTATTGTTCAATGTCTTCTCTTTCAAGATTTTATATTTTCTGAACACATGAAATACATTATTTATGTTAATAAAGATATTTTTTTAATCCAACCAAAAATCACCCAAAACGCAAAAGTTTGACTCAGATTTGCTTCCACTATTTGTATTTAACATCAATAAAATTATATGCACAAAATTTACATAAGATATCACAAGGCATAAAATACAAGTTTAGTTTCACATTTAGCTAATATCAATCAATAATTCTACCAAGTCATTTAGACCAACAGTTCATAGTTTGAGACTATATTTTAATGATTATAATGTAGGGGAGGTAATCCTCTGTTTCCATGTGCCATGTTCCTGTCTACAGTACAAATTGTGTTTATCTGGAACTCCCATCCCACTCTACTGTGCAGTTTGTTGTGCATGGACACTTGGCATTAAAGTATGGACAGTGTGGAAAAAGTACTGCAAGCACTGGCTACACTTGGCAGTATAAAATGCCAATATCTAAACATGTCAAGTGTCATCATAACAGTAACACAAATGAGACAATGAGATGTACCTTTTGTATGGCTTCCATGGATCGTTGTACTTGTAGCAATTTACCTGTTACATCACGTAATTGCAACCGCACTTGTCCCCGCACCATATTTTCCTGAGCCACCTACAGCAAAAATTTCAACTTTGTAACAAAAGAAAGCCATTTGAAAATAACAAGAGATACAAGAGACTATACACTCATTAAAACAGGTATTAATTAGCAGACATGTGGATAACCTAATTACAGAGAAACAAAATTATAATGAAAAAGACAACTTTAAGAAAACAATTTAAAACAATGTATGTATATTACTCCTAAAACAGTTTTTAAAAAAAGCAATATTAATCTTTTTCAGGCATAATGTTATTTCAATGTTAGATGACACTGATGAGCAACACATACCAACTTTTGAAATCAAATAACTTTAAAAAAATTCATTAAACTTTCTCACTTTTTTGTTAACACAGGATAATATGATATATAAATTGGTGAAGAGTTACATAAATAATACTAAATGTTAAAATGTGAAAAATAGTTTTGGTGAATTTTATGTGCTGCTATATATTTATATGCATATAATTTTGTATTTTATGAATATGTGCTTACTGCAAATGTAAATAAATGTGCAGTGTGTAATTTTTCAGTGAATTAGTAATTTCATTCATATATGAGTTTGGCTGAGAATGTGAAAGATGACTATCATTATGGTCAGTCTATAATAAAATGTCAAAATGTGCAAACCTTTGAACAAAGAACAAATTTTGTGAACTATAACATTTATTATCAATAAAAATACTCTTACCTAACAATATTTACAAATGCATCATGACAAATTTTGCAAATGTCCACATGTGACTGAAGTTGGAAGATCACTGAATTGTTGGTATAATTACCTACAATTCTTTGTTTTAGACTTTTACAATTAAAAAAATAATTAAAATGTTAAATGGACATATTCCAATATTCAACAAAGCAACTAAAACATTCTACTAAAATGCTCTTTATCTCAAATCCAACTCTGTGAATGCACATGTGTGTCATTTTCCATTTTAATTTATCAACAAAGTTCTCAAAGTATTTCAAACAAATATTCATTATGATCAGAAATAAAATAATAAAATATTATCCTACCTTGTATTAAAGAAAACCAAATTTGAAGACCTTGATGGTCATACAACTTGAAAGCCATGGTTCTCAATCTCATTACACAATCTTCAGAGATCCTAAACTGCCTTTATATTTTCTGATAAATGTGGAAGAGATCTAAAACTGCCCACCCCATGATGATCTCAAAACTTGCCTGTTTATTTTTCAAATTATGTTTTCAAAAGTTATATTGTGATATAGAATCTGCAGATAATTTTTGTATTAGTTGATCAGCAACATTTTCTCCTTTTTTAACACATAAATAAACAACAAAACAGTTACGTGTGTATCCCAAAAAATTTTAATTCTAAACCGACTAAACAAATGGTGAAAATGGCTGAAAATCATGAGAAGCCCCATTTTGAAATATAAATTAGTTATGCCTAAAGTTCTGATTGTTCTAAGGAGGAATTCCCAGTACCCTATCTTGCACTTCTGAAGTTGCCTTTTGCTTAAGGTCAACTGCAAAATCTTTTATACAACATCGAATCTTAGTGAATTAGCTAAGTTTAATTGAAAATATTCTTTTACAAATTCAATTTATTGTACCATGTTAGCTTATGAATGAGAAATAGTGTCACCTTTGGATCATGTACAAAAGCACCTCCTTTTGCATTTGGGGGCAAGTCGCCTGTTGTGATGTATTTCAAACATTCAATGATTGTCTGAAAGTTTTAACAAAAAATTAGCAAACAAGGAGTATTCATCATTATTGATAATGTGTAATCTCAGCAATCCAACCAAATTAATGCAAGAGAATGTTAACTATACAGATGTTCAATTTAATTCACTAGAAAATACTTATATTATAAAGATTTATTATTGTAAAAATATACATATAACCTATTATGCTTTCAGCGCAAAAACATTTAAAAGTTTTGAAAAGTACATGTATATTGATGAGAACTTTAAACTTAACCAGGAATATGCTTCTTAGCAATAAATGGATTTATATTTTGGGGACTGAAACACAAGCTAATGTGAAGATGATTTAAAGAAAACAGACCCAAACTGAAAACCAACATACAGTTTTGCCAGTCCCGTTGGGTCCTAAAATGAGGGTGAGTGGGCTGAAAAACTGTATGACTTGTCGATCGGAGTCTTCTGGTCCGAAGCTCCTGATACCCATTATGCTCATCTTTTCAATTTTTGACATAGTGATCAGATGAGAGACCTAAAGCAAAATTTTAAAAAATAATAATTTATTTTGAAAATAATTTAAGCTTTAATAAAGCTTTCTAATTTAGTCTAGTTTTTCTATACAATTAGTTCCTGTTGTATAAATGCATTCTACTTTAAACAGAAACAATCAACAACAAAGAAAATGTCAACTCACATAAAAAAAAAACCCAAACATCTCAATAACTTAGTACAAGTCTACTGTCATTTAAGTGTCCTAAACCTAGCCAGTGAGGTGTCAATATTAATTTACATATTTCAAGTGTGACTAATGTTGCTGAATATTTCCACTAAAAATGTAATGCTGCACTAAAATGTACATGAAACTTTGAAAGGCAATGTTTTTCTGACTTTAACTGGCAATCTATAATAAAAAATAAAAAAAAACTTATTTAATGTAGTTTGGGACTGGATAGATATTAGAATACATAGGCAATTACAAAAAAATATATATATTCAGTAAAAGGAAATATTATTTATTTTATAAAACATTCAGTACTTTTATATGGTCACTGTAGATAATCCCTATGTGACCATACTTACACAAATTAGACTTAAGTGATTAACAAAACAATATGTTGGTAAAAAAATCACAGCCAAGGAACTGAAAATTGCAGCATGCTATTAAGTCAAAACCCACCATATTCATAGAGTTTATTAAAAATAATAGACCACACAGAGGGAGGAGAAGATTGAATTTTCCAAACAGTGATTAAAACGGTGTATTGTTCATCTTTAATATTTTGTTTAAATCATCTGAAAGTTAAAAACAAAAATTGCTTTGAGAGCTGAACAATAACTGTGATAGTAAGTCTAAACTATCTGGTCCCTACTGGTATCTCTTTTAAAGTGCAAATAAAATTTAAAGAGCATATATAATAAAGTAAACCCTCACTTTCAAAAACTAATGTGGCAGGAAGTGTATCCACTCAAACTGAATGCTTGTTTAGTTGTTAAATGCAAAAACTCCACAAACTGCTGTGATCAATAGATTCAAATAAGCCCTTAATGAAGTTAAAGAACTCACCCAAACATAGGATGAGAAAGTTACTACTTCTTTATGCATGCACCAAAGTTTACAGTGTAAACATGAAAAAGAATTAAGCAGGAAAGAATCTGGACACTATTACTAATACAAGTATTACTGTATTAGTATTACAGCAATATAAATTTAGTCGGAAGAAAATGCTTGGAATAAGCAAAAGGAGCTATAGAACTGATACATCTATTAACAACAAGATATTTGTGGCTGAGTTTAATTTAAATATGAGCAAAAAGCTAAATTTAATAAATTTCTCAATATTACTATATATTATGCAATTATTGAGTTATGTTCTATCACTGAAGAAAACTGTACAAGTCCAACTTTCAATAAAGTGAGCATTTTATGAGAATAAAGTCAACAATGAATCCAAAGAAAATGTTAATGCCAAGCAGTGACAATTTCAACTAAAAATGGGTTCATATGAAGACATCTGTGCTACAGCTGTTCATGCATACTTTCACTGTATAAAATTATGCAAATGTCCTGACAAATAACTTTATTAGCAAGCACTACTTTCTTTTAGATACATCAATATCAGAATGTTGGGCATTTCAGTTCACTGATCTACATAATTACTGAAATTTGCAGCTAACAAATTACTATTTTTCATTAATTTCTTTACTTTGTGTATTGAATTTGAAGAGTTATCACAGAAGACAGCAATGCAAAAATATAATTTATTGCCCTTATTTATATAACATATGTGCAATTGGAAATATAATTAGACTAAAAACTATATCCAAGATGAAACATTTTTGCAATTTACCATCTCAGCTAGCTGGTAAAAAGTAGAAAAACTTTTAATTCTTTAAACTCCTGTTTATGTATATAGCCATAACATCCAGCACTCAATAATAAAATTAATATTCAAACTGTTCACCAAAAAAATTATAAGAAAAAATAAATAATGCCAGTGTGTAGAAAAGTTTGGTAAATTTGTTTTCAAACCAATTAATTTTACTATTTTAAATTATTTGTGAACAAGGATTCCAGAAACAACATATTACTAACCTATGATAAATATAATTGTTCTTTGATAAAACTAAAAGACTTTGACCATTTTGACGGTAATATCTAAAATGGGTTATTAAATATAAGTATATAACTGATCATTACACGCTGACTTATATTACAGATCTTAATTATATTTATAGTATATTATATTTTTTAATGCATTAAAATTTAAACCTATTTTTTATTAATGCTTGCCAGCAACTAATAAACTGTAGGCCTATCATATGCAACTATTTTTTTATAATGTAACTCTAAAATATTGTTGAGCACTGATAAGATAAATAATATAGCTCTTAATTTACAATGACGAATTATTTCAGCAATTTACTTAACCAATCCAATTATACTTATAGAAAGAATTGTTTTTAAAAACTAAAAAAGGCAATAAACCTAAAAGGCTAATGCTTGCCAGCGCATACTGAATATACTGAACGTGTAGCATATGCAAATGCTTATTTGTATAATAAAATAGTAAATTATTGCTGTATACTGATATGTTCAATACTATTGCTCTTAATTTCTAATGAATTACTTCAACAAAACAGGATCACCTTCTTCCCGCCATTAAAAAATAATCTGTAAATGGCTGATTCTCAAAATTTGCAAGTGCGAAAGGAGCATCTAACGGAAGTGACCTAGCCACCGCAACCACGAGGCCGATAAGATTCATATCACTGAACAAAAAGACAAAACCGAAATAACAGACCGTTTTAATCGAACATTCCAAATGTGGTTACATAAAAAAAAAAAAAAAAAGATATACAAGTCGTTTAATTATTGTTGTAATCTTGGAGTAAAACAATGTATCAAATTAGTTCTATGTTCTAGCTGGGTAATTACTAACAATGTATGCTTCATTGATCGCTCGGTGAGCGAAAAAAAGTCACAGAAAAAAAGTCACAGGAAATAAAGTCACGGGAAAAAAGTCACAGGAAATAAAGTCACAAGAAAAAAGTCACAGAAAGCGACGGCTCATTAGGATAGTGGTTAAATGTGCGTGTGTGATTTGTATATCGTGTACATATCACAGAAAGCGACGGCTCATTAGGATCGTGGTTAAATGTGTGTGTGTGTGTGATTTGTATATCGTGTAGATATAATTAATAGTGTTCTATTGTTCTTGTACTACTCGGCGATTATAAAATTTAAATATGGTATTAATTGTAAATTCTAATAAACTATAAATTTGAACGGTGACATGCAATATTAATAAAACTCACCTACCATACAACTATCTAAACGTGTTTATATTGCATTGAATGCTATAACTATATGATTGCATTTTTGTCTTATGTTTATTTTAGTTCCCAAAATTATTGCATGTATTAAACATTTAAACTAATTTGATTTATTATGTGATTTTTCTCGCGATATGAAAAGAACGCAAAATTATTTTTTAAATTAAATTTATTTAAGCGATACTCATACTTGCTTAGATGTGTAAATGCGTACTTGTTTAGTGATAACACATCAGATTCATACACTTTTTTCTGTGATTTATTTTCTGTAACTTTTTCTTGTGTCTTTTTTCCTGTGACTTTTTTCCCGTGACTTTTTTTCCTGTGACTTTTTTCCGCCAATCGATCGCTTTGATGTTCAGTCTTAATGAATAATATGATGATACATATTTATTTTTCATCATTCAGCCTTAACTTTAAAAATAAAACACACGGAGCCGAAATTCAAGTATACAACAAATTTAGATGTATGCTTTCGCTTCAAGGATCGATGATAATGTCGATGTGATGAGCTAGCGACATTATGCTAGCGCTGAAGTTCGAAATCACTTTACTACTCAGTTGAGGGTGAAAGTAGACTTATGAGATAATTATCTTTACACAGAAATCACAATCACAATTAAAGGACTCGTATTTCTCTTTCTGTTATATATCCGCATGATGTTTTCTGTTCGATCGCAAAATGTCGATGTAGTTTGTAAGCCATAGTTTAATCAGCAAAATATTTATATGATAAAAGTAATAACACAAAAATTTTAACACTAAATATATTTGTTAATGAGACTTTATAACAGCCTTTTGCTATTGGTTTTGCCTTTTGGTCTGTGATATAATCGTATCAGCATGCAGTGTGGTTTGAGCGCTGCTATTTCTGTAATTGACGCAAATTTTTATCATATTGGGGAACACTGAATTAAGGGATTCGATACACAAGTCTATATCAGTAAAGGGCTGAATATACTGTAGTGTTCTAGCTCGTCCGCAGATCGAAGGGCAAAACAAATTACGTATAGATCCCCACTACAGATTTTGGACGACATCCAGCATTTATTACACTATTATTACTGAACAATAAAATACTTTCCTACAGAACTTAATATAATATTTGAAAGAAAAGTACAACTCTGTACTTGTAATGCGGAACCGTTTAGGTTGGATTATTAATCACCATTTGCTATCGTGATCATGCACCCAAACCACCCATCCATATGTGAGACCATGATAAACTGACATGAATATACATTAGATAACTTAGATAAATGCTTTGACTTCAAACTCAAAGTGGAAGATATATATAAGGGTCGATGAGCCCGATTGAAATGCAAATCATATCACCGCTCATTTGTATCGTTCAAGTATGCCCAAATTAGTAATTTAAAGACACATTACCTTTACTCTAAGATTATAATCATAATTAAAAGACTTGCATTTTTGTTTGACTACATATATAAACACGTTTCGATTGTTTGTTAGATCGCTCAGTGTCCATGCTAGTTTATGAATCAGTTTTAATATGCAAAGTGCTGATAATATACAAGGCATATCAAACTAAGATTAAAATATTTTAAATACGGTTGAAGTTACAGTAAAACGGTCTTTTTATTTTCTTTTAAAAGCGATTTGACCTTTGTTCTTTGATATGAAATGAATCAGTGTTTGGTACGGTCACTTGGTCGTTGCACCACATCCCGCATTTAATTCAACTAGAGTAATTGCCCTTTTCTTGCACTGTTTACATTTACATTTTAATGCCAGAAAGAAAAACATTTTGTTCTTATTTTAATTGCCAGTACTACCTAATCTTACATTTAAAGTAAAAGATTAATAACGGAATTAGTTTATGTCTCTCGCCACTTTACTTATTTCTATTTAATATTACTGCGATCGCTGGCACCATGTTCTCCAATACACAATATTATTAGCTACATATTTGTATGATTTAATGCATCTATTTATTTTGATACTTAAAAAAAAAAATAGTGACAGTATGCCATATTTTCAAACAAAGGGAAGATGTACAGATTGTCAGCAGCATTCTCGAACATTTCTAGGTCGTTTACTCTTATGGGAATCGATTCCTTGAGAAGAGGATTTTGTAAAAAGTTTTGGTTTACAAAATCATTTCCTTATGAAAGTCAGAAGACCTCAATTCTGCACTACAGTACGTGCGGTAAAATATGTGGTTTTTCTCTTGTTATTGCTTCATCAAGTGCATATCTCTTTGTCAGTTCTGCTCAAATTAGGGTAATAATTTCAGATATAATTCGCCTTCCATTCACTCATGCTACCTGCAATGGAATTGTCAGTTCTGAAACCCAGACCACTCACAATTTGCTTGAAGAAGAAAATTGTGGTTTATTCCAACACTTGCTTAGTGTGGCCACCCTATGTTTACGATCAATACAACTTTTTTTAACATTTGGTCCACTTATTATCATATACCCTCTTAGTTTCATCAACAAGCGGATATATGCATTATGGCTGAAGCTTTTTTTGCTTGCCACCGAATTCAACGGACCAGCTTTTATAAAGTTGGGGCAGTGGGCCAGTACTCGAAGAGATTTATTTTCCAAAGAGTTTTGTGATGTTTTTTCCCACCTGCATCATCATGCCCAACCTCATGCCTGGTGGTACACCGAACAAATTCTGAGCAGTGCATACGGCCAATATTGGCACAAGGTGCTGAAAATCGACAAGGATCAAGAACCAGTAGGATCAGGATGTGTGGCACAGGTTATGGCTGGCATTCTTGTTTATTAATGGCTTACACAGAACTTCATTGGTAGCATTTGTGAATGTCATACTCTTAAACAAGGCTTGAACATTAATTAGCATGCTCATTATCCTATACAGTGTATTTTTATTTTTGCTAGAGAAACAGACATTTATAAAAATAGTTAATAAACATTGCACAAGGGACATTTTCAAGTAAAAACTGATTCATATTATATACCATTAATAACTATTTAGAGTCAAATCCGTTTAAAGTCAGTGAAAAGGAAAACTTTCCATCAAATTACAATAAATGTTGAAAGACCAATAGAAATGCTATATACCATCAGCTAACCACAGAGTTTTTTATGACCCATCTCAAAATGCTACAAGACACACAGTTATAAGACCAATTCATTTTTTGCGAGATCATTTTATGCAGAGCCAGTTAGCAATGATGCTATAATTTATTTTACATCTGTAACTATTATTCTGGTGAAATTAACACAATGCTGGTTTAATTTCAAAGAATAGATTGTTGGTGTTTCAATTACCTTCAGGTATGGAAAGCATATCACAATGCTAGATATCTGGGGTTTTTTTTTTCATTTTCCCTTAGGTAAACAAAACATACTTCAAATACATATATGTAACACTAACACTGGTAATTCTTCTTTCTGTTTCCTGAAAGAATGCAAAGTACACATCAACAAACAGATTTTGGGTTTCACATTTTCCTACAGATATTTTAAGCAAACATCAGAAAACAAATTTTGGGTTTCTGTCAGTTTCCTACAGATGTGCAAAGAAAACATACAGTCAAATATTTTCCTCAAGGTCAGCTGCCTAAAATGCACTTTCTTCAATGTCTTGACAGTGTATAAAGCAAACATTAAATACATTTTGCATTTCTCTCGATTTCCTACACTTATCCAATACAAACATCTGACAAAAATTTAAGGTTTCTTTCATTTTTATATAGTACTCAAAGCATGCATCAAATAACAATGGTTATGTCTGTCAATTTTCTACAGGTATACAAAGCATACATCAGCAATAAGGACCTTTCTGAACTGACCGGAGATTCTAAGTCAGTTAATAATGTGTACATCTTGGACGGTATGAATATATAGTAGAGTGAGTGTGTGAATATGTTTATATGACCAAATGTTGAGACATTTTATTTTTATTTGCATGCCAAACTCCAAGTTATGTGACCTGAAACACTGACCAGAGAGCAAGATGCTGATTCCAGCATTGTCTTAGATGTTAGTTACATTGTACAGATGCTAAACTAAGCATTGTATGCATGTCAGTGGGAAATCCTGTTTCATTTACATGAGTTTTGTTTACTTGAAAGTCTTGGGAATGCATATCAGATAAAAGAGAACTATTTAAAATATTTTTAGACAAATTTTGCACATGAAATTAAATATGATATGCATGGCCAGCATGAAAAATGTCTCAGCTGTTTCAGTGTCAAGTCCATCTGCCTATGTTAGTAAGATATGGGGATTTGATTTATTTTTACTAGATTTTTAAGTATTAGCATTGATAGATTTTTTTCTTTCACTCAGATAATAGTATTCTGTTCTCTTTTAAAATTTTATATTAGTCTTATTTTTTTTCTTTAATGAGCAATGGTTGAGGTAGGTTAGTCATTGCTATACACTACTGCATCAGTGCTTCTGACTTCACTTTGTCATTGCTACACTTTACTGCATCATCACTAAACTGTTTGCTGCATGTGTCATGCTCTTTACTACAGGAGTGCTTGTACTACTTTGGTATGTTTCATTACACTGGGCTGCTAGTTTGATGTGCTTCATTCTCTTTCATGTCAGCTATGACATCCAGAGTTGTGCCTGTGCACAGTCATTCATTTGTGATTATGACATGTCCTTGTACACTGTCATTCATTTGTGATTGTGACATGTCCTTGTGTGCTGTCATTCATTTGTGATTGTGACATGTCCTTGTACACTGTCATTCATTTGTGATTGTAACATGTCCTTGTGCACTGTCATTCATTATGATAGTGAGATGTCCTTGTGTGCTGTCATTCATTTGTGATTATGATGTCTTTGTGCACTATCATTCATTTGGGATTGTGACATGCATTGGACACTTATTTTCCTCTAGACTCTTTGTGCAATTCACTTATTTATTCTTCAGCCATTGCTCATAAGTCATAGGTAGTTTAGGTCATAGGTAATTGTTTAGAACATTTATTTGAGAGAGAATATTTATTTCAAGAACACACTTTTAATTCTTCTTTAGGTTTTATTTTATTGCTTGGTCACTTTTGTAGCAATATCTTAATAGTTGAGTTAGTGTTTGTTCTTTTTCTGTCTTAGTTTTGATACTAATTTTTAGTGGGGGACAAGATATACATGTTCATATTATATTGTTGCATTAGTAGATTAGAACATCAAATGAAATTATTTCCCTGTGGTGAAAGTAGTTATTATTGTATGCGTGAATTTCTTTTGTAGGTTTCCATTTTTGCTCCTTTGTAAATAAAGTAACAAGTTGGGCAACCTTGTTAATTATTAGTTTGTGTTGATAAATATCTTGTTGTTAATTTAGATTTTATGTGTGTCTGTAAAATTTTTCTTTTAGTTCAGTACACGGTAGTATATGCTTACTTGTCTGATGCAATTCTCATTTTATTGAGCCACCCTTACATACTGTCATTTAGAATTTGCTACAAGAGCATCAGTAACAAAATAAATGAAATATATTTTTCTTGTGACAATGACAGTAGCATACAGAAAATTAGTACAACCTGTTATAATTTTTCATTGTTTCTTTTTCCTTTTTTCTTTTACGTCTTGATCAGTTGATTAAAAATTAACTAGGGAACTGATACATCTTGGATAGGAATGATTTATAAAAAAAGCAATAAAAGATTGGAAAAGATTGTGTTTTAAAGTTAGAATTAAGTTTAAAACAAATTTGACACAAAGTTTTTAATTATCAAAAATATTTTCTCATTTTAAACACAACTACAAAACTCTCCTTTTTGCGTTAGTCTTCATCAAGATAAATATGCAAATGAATCGTTATAGTTGGAAACACTTTTAGTTATGAGTGAAGCATTGATAAATGTTTTTGCCATTTTTTAAATTATTGAATCAGGTGTAGAAATTTATAGACATAGTAATTCCATCCCCCAACCTCCATTTTCTTTGAAATAGGGAGAAAATGTGTAGATTTGGTGAATTTTGTTTATTTATTTATTTATTTTTGTCTTTCGAATCAGGGGTGGAAATACATAGTTTGGGTGAACACCATACAACAGGTAAAGTCAATTCTGTTTTATTTAAATGCAGATATACATACATATAAAGATTAACTTAGGTTTATTTCCAACATGTATTGTATTTGCAAATAGTGTTTGACTTGTTCAGGAAGGGAACTCAATGAAAATATTTCTTTTTGTCTGCTAGACAAATTTATTGCAAATTTCACTTGACCTCTGAGAACCTTTGCCTACTAGGCATGACATGTAATCACCAAGTGATCATTTAAGGCCATGAAAGGAAAAAACATTTTAAAAGTTTTATGAGGCACATTTCTTTTTTAATTTTTTTTGTGCTTTGCCACATGATTTTTGTATAACTAATTTTAATTTTCATTTCTATAAATTTGCTGTCTTTTAGCAAATAAAGAGATAATTCTTTGCTGTCTCACTAAATTTACACTTTTCATAAAGTCAAAGAAAGGCAGGTATTCTCAGTTTTGTAGTACCTTGGAAGCAAATAGTTTTGATTTTATAATTATTTATTAGTACAAACAAAATGAAATACAAATAGTTTAATTTTATTTATTTGGGGTTTTTCAGATGGAGAAAATAAACAAAATGACAAAGATCAGGATCTTATACCTGTTGCTGTGAAGGTAAAGTAACTTGAAATCATCTTACATTGGAAATGTCCCTGAATTCTTGCAGAAGTAGAATATTTTGATCAAAGTACAGTATAGTTTAGTAGCATATAAAGACATTTAGACTCTTGTGTCTGTGACTAAAAGACCACAAAGCAGTGAAATCACCTAGAGAAAAATGTGCATCAAACAAATAGGATGTGTGTTCTTTGCTGAATTAGACCAAATCATCAGTAATAATGCCATTTATTTGCAATAGGAGCACTTAGAGATCCATCAAAACCAGTTATCCTCAATCAGTTGTAGTAGAGAGCATCTGTGCTTAAGATATCACTTACAAATGATGGATGTTGTCTGGGGATAAGGGAATTATTATTTTTATTATTAAGTTCTTTAAATGCTGCTTGTTACATTTAATTGTAGTTTGGCAAATTATCATTGTTTGCGTATGTAGTCTCCCCAACAAACATATACTTCTTTTTGTCATACTGTACATGTGTTTGTGCTTGTGTACATGCGTGCATGTGTTGGTGCAAACTTTTTCTATGAGAAAACTGTATTTGACAAACTATTTTTTTGCTGTCTATTTTGGGGAGCTGGGCAGTTAAAATGAAAATTTCACATTGTAGATGGTAATTAGTTCTCCTTCTGTCTCTCTTTTCTAGATGGTTCTTGACAGCTGATGCATAGTAAACACATCTAGTTGGATGCTAGTTGATGGGGCTGTCCATATATTACTTATTTGTCTCATTCTGGATGGAAAGTTGTATAACAGACTAAAGATATTCAGAGCTCTTGACCATTCTCAAAATATTAATTAATTAGTGCTTATATATTGACCTGGCTTGATTAAATTATGGTCGCCAACTATAATTCTGTTACTAATTCTTTGACAAGATAAAAATTACAGTACTCCTGTTTTCTCTTGCAATGGTATATAAAGCAATCACTTTTTAATTTTACTGCTTTTTGACAGAGGTAAGAGCAAGTATTTTATATACTTTCATTGTTCTAATTTTAGTCTATTTTCTAAGCTGTGAGAGAGCATTTCGTTTATGTTAAATTCTTTCTTTTAGCTCACAAATTTAATAATGCAGAATTATTCTTATTTAAAACATTGCTTCTATTGTCTGTTCACTGACATATTCAGTTTAGGTATTGTTTTTTTTTTTAACCATTGTTAACCATTAACCAATTTCTAGCATATCTGTGTATACAGTATATAAATATGTGTGCCATTATTTCTTCGTTTATAAGTGTTAATATGTAACTGTTGTCTGAGTTATTTACTATAAGACTTACTGTGTACAAGTTCTGTGAACTTTTCTATAGCCAGTATTATAAGACATAATGCATATTAGCTTATGCTAGATGTGCTAGATGATTTTACTGTCATTCGAGTAAATGTGAGAGCATACAAGCCGGCTATGTCCATTGACATCATTATAGAGATGTACAGACTGAAACATTAGAGCAAATGACTAGAGTATATAGATCCAGAAGTGTAGTATTTCAAGTAAAACTATAAATGTTGTTTGGCAGTTTTGTTGTTGTTGTTGTTTTTTTGCTCGGACACTTCCTGCATAAGTGTAGACCAAAGTTTTGACTCTTGTTTTGGCCCAGTTCTGACTCAAAACTACATGTTACAAATCCAGATCTGTACTACCTTTTAGCTACCATCCTCAAGATCAAGCTGTCAATTGTCCAAATCCAGATCTGTACTACTTTTTAGCTACCATCCAAATAATTGTTATCTTTATTTTATTTAGTCATTCTTAGAAGTTGTACTGACTTAACAATACTTTTGTGTAATGGATCATGTAAAGAAATGTTAGGAAATTACACAAATTATTATGGTATTATTAATTATAATAATAATGTTATTTCTTTTTCACAGTGTACTTTGAAGAAATATTAGTGTCTCTTATAATGTTATAGCTTACATAACTATTATATTGAAGAGTAAAATACTCTCATTGTTATTTTGTTTTTCTATTTCCTCTGAAGATTCTTCATCCCAAAATACAAGAAAGATTTGCTTGTGACCTTTCACTGATGAAATTCATGGCCTTAATTTTGGAGACCATCATCCCATCCCTCCGTTGGATCAACTTAAAGGAATGTGTTCAGGAGTTCTCTGTTTCAATGATGAAACAGGTCATATTTATTAATTAGCATTTTAATTTGTTTCTTTATTTCATTTGAACTTCCTTTCTTGCTGTGAATAGAAGTCAGTGCTAACTCTCAAATTAAATACTTTAAGCTAGCTAGAAGTTATTATCCATCAAAGAACTTGAAAGTTGTCATTTGTAACAAAAATAATTTCAGCAATTTAGTTTGTGATTAGATTATACCTGTAAGTTAGTAGTGGGTATTTTGAGTGTGCTCATAATTAGTTGGCTATCCTGTCCGTACTGTGTTGTCACTGTTTGACAAGTCTTGTGAAGGCAGGAACACACTGAGTGTGCATTTAATGCAGTTCAATTCAGGACTAATATAAAATCAGGGCTGGCTGACATATGAAGGGGAAAAATGCAGCGGAGTTGTTTATACATGTCAGCAGTGATTAATGTAGAGCCAGGTGGCCAACACAGAAATTGCATATATAGTCATACTTGAACAATCATCATTTGTCCAACTTTGAAATTGTCTCTGGACTCTCCAGCAAACCTGGTGTCACAGAAGTGGACATCTTGATGTATTTTTCTCTTGTAGTCATTGTTAGAGTGGAACCCTAATTGTGATTTGGATAGTGTCCTGGCCATGGAGCTGAATGACGAGAGGAGTCAGAATTTGTGGTTATTTTGAGTGGATCCCTGGCATAGTTGTAAAATTTCTGTATCGGGAGATGTGTGAACTTAACCACTATGGATAGCTGTTCTAGGACAAATATTTTAGTTCTTAAGCACCAACTCTTTTTCTACAGATGGATATGGTCCACGAAGCCAAATGCCTTTTACATTTTCATAAAGACTTTTCTGAGATGCATTCAATCCGAATTCCTTTACCTATCATGCCCTTGGTGCGCAGAAATGTGTTGGTCGAGTCCTTTGAGGTATGTGCATTTTGTTTTGCAATGAAGCATAACAAGGAAAAAATAGAGAACATTTGATAACTAGAAAAAGTTCAGTTTTGTAAATATTTTTTAATGTTTGTGTGTGTGTGCATGCGTGTGTACACATGCACATATTTTTTCTCATTTTTAATTATTTACTGAATGTCTACTTTTAATTTTTCATCTTAATTTCTCCCTCAACTCTTGTCTGCAAAACTGATAAACGTTGGAAGTGCATGCTAAGAATATATATAACTATTTTTTGTTTTATTGTGTATTTTTGCTTTAATCAAGTATTTAAGAATACTAATACTTGGACAGTACTTTTCGCCAGTAGCAAAAAATTTGAAAACAAGCATTTACTGCCAATCACTTCAAAGAGGTTAATGATAAAATTGAAAACAAGTATTTATGTCAGTCACTTCATGGAGGTTAAAGGTGTCTTGAAGAAAAAAACATATTTAATTTAAAATTTTGACTTGTACTTATCTCTACTAAAATCATCACTGCTGGCATCAAACCCATGGATACCTGGAAAGTTCTAATTGTAATTGAACATGGAATACAAAGCACAATAAGATAAATCAGAAACTGATAATGAATGAAAAAATGAATAGGTATAGAAAGGAATTTGATGTGCAGTACTCTGCAATTCCTCATGCAAAATATTTTGAAGCACCAATATTTAATATCATTCGATGGTTTACATCATTGATACACATATCTGACATAAAATTAAGCAGTACACTTTACTTGGTAGACTGTGAATACAGTGAAAAGTGACATTTGACAGTATTAAAATTTAAAAATTGCTCAAGGTAGTTGTTTTGTTTAGATAAGTTGAAGTACCATAAGCTTTGTTGGGAAATAAGTGATTGTACAGAAATATTCTGCACATCTTGCAACTTTTCAGAAGTCCATTACACAAAGTACTTCAGGGCCCATAACTGACAGGCAGTACTGAGTATCATTGTCTTTGCAAATAATTTCTTTAATCATTTCTGGTTTGTAATCACTTGAACAGCAAGAGTAAAGTGAATCAGTAAGAACATATGTGACATTGCATTTTAAAATAGCTTTTGTGGATTAATAATAGTTGTGAAGTTCATGTGTGTGTGTGTGTTTACCTGTGTATATGTGCATATGTCTGTGTGTGTATGCTTGTATGTTTTTTAAATATTTTTTCATCAGGTATTTAAAATTTATTTGGTGGTTAAATAGATGGTTGGATGAAGTTTATTATTGTTGTTGTCTTAGTACTTTTTAATACTCTAATCACCTGTTTGTTTTGGAGTTTGGCCAGCCTATCACAGATTTCTTAAAAGATTCAGAAGACATTCCTAAAGGCCTGAAAGAAAAAGTTGCAGACATAGGAGTTGACGCCTTGCTTCAAATGGTTTGTCAGCTCTTAAATGTACCATAATGTAATTAAATATGACCAGGAATTGTTACTTTTTGTTCATTTTTGTAATGTTTTATAACATTCTTATTTGGGAAAATGTCAGACTATTGATTTTTTAAGATGAAGAGTTCTTTACTGATAAAGATACGTACATAATGGATCAAAACTGGTAATATCAGCCCTTTTGTTTTGCGTAAGGCAACATGTATGGTTTTATACCCCTCAGAGGTACTGCTAACCACGAGAACAGTAAACTCACACAAAGTGGTTCGGCCCAGTTTATCCGTGAATACAACTTCTTAGTGAGACAGGAGGGCTCGTGTCTGATATGGTTTCTCACTACCAAGCCCTGGGTTAACTTGGACAATATGCACCATTTCGGATTTGGTGAGGCCCTGATGTGGCATTGACTCAGCCTCAAGGACTGAGGTGTCATGACCCTCGATCACTATGGTGGCTACCAGATTAGCAGGCCTTTCTTGGTACCCCTTCAGTAGGTTGGTGTGATAGATTTTCATCTTATTGTCCTGCTGAATTTGGAAGTTGCACCCACTTAGTTTCTCGAGCACCACATATAGGCCTTGCCAAGCAACCTCTAGTTTGTTCTGATGTACTGGCAGTAGTAGCAAGAGAACATGAGATCCCACATCACTGGTAGTCTCCTTTGTTGTACTGCTGGACATAGGTGTTTGGCTGCCCTGGTGTTCTCAACAGCAATCTGACAGCTAAGATAAATAGCTAGATCAATAACATGTTGGTAGGTGTTCTTGACATTTTTGGACCTATAGAATTTACATCTGATGGCCACACTATGTAGTGCCAATTACATAATCATATAGAGATCGCCAGACTTTTCTGTCCATCTCTTAACTAACAATTACTATTTGTTTAACATGTGTTTTGTAACCTACCCTAGCAAATGGGTCATAAAGAAATATCAAAAAAAGAATATGACAGACAATTAATTTGGAACATTAAATAATTAATAAAAATATAATAATTATTACTTATGCCATTTGCATTTCGTTTATTACAGATAGTTTAAGTAATGCACCTCCAAAAGAGCAAAAGTCTAAGGCTATTGGAAAGTAGACCATCATATCTCATTTGCACAGCTCTGCAGTTCACAAAAGTAGGACACTAATGTTTGCATAATGTTAAGAAGTTTAACAAGGTCACAGGTCACTTATATACATATCTATGGTGTAAGAAATATTTAGCTTAAATTAATAAGGCAAAAATTTCCCTAAGAATGAAAGAACAAAGTATTTATTTATTAAGGTATGTTGAATAAAATCATGGTAAGGTAGATGATTATAAATTTGTGACAACAGGATTGGAAAATAAATTTCCCTAAAATGACTGTTTTGTTTTTAATTTATTCAATTTTTTAAAGGTGTTTGTGAAGAATTTCGTGCATGGTGATCTTCATCCTGGAAATATATTGGTACAGAATGCAAAGGATTATAATAAAGAAGTAAGTGACTTTTACTAGCTCAATTTTAATTAAATAAAAAACAACTTCAACATACTGTCTGGATATTTGCTTCTATTTTTACTTAGTGAAACAGAATGCTGTCATTAAAGGTATGGTTTCTTTAGAAGTTGACTGATAGTTTTGCAAGTTTTCAAAAGCTTCTTTGGCTATTAATTACAGTTAGGTAACAGTTTTGTCTAGACTAAGAGTTTTTCAAATCAAACTAAGCTACTGCTTATCAGTGGTGTTACATTCAGCAAAACAAGTGAATGTATATATGCAAACAATTGCAAAAGAAAATAATTATGGAAAGATATGTAATGCTTTTTGGGTTTTTTTGTAATGTTTCTGTATGTTCAATTCTCTTTGGTTTTCAGCCAGAGAACCGTCTGGTGATGATGGATTTGAGTGACATGACAGTAACTGTATTAAAACCTGCTGAGTGTGCTGTCCGACTTGTGTTTCTAGACTGTGGCATAACAGTCACACTGAATGAGGACGACCGTGCAAAATTTATTCAGGTTTTCACTGCAGTGGTTAAAGAAGAGGTAAATTTTGCATAAATATAGAGGCTCTTTGCTTAGGACTAACTTAGAGACAACAGAATATCAGCTATGATACAAGTATTTTTCAGTTCAGTAAGTTTTGTTTTTGTCTATAGAAATATCTAAGTTAGTGATGACCTCCATTATGTCTGCAGAGAGGGCAAGGAAGGATGTATGGTAAGTTATGAAGGACACCCTTGCCCTCTTAACAACCAAATTCACTGACCAATTTTCACCTTCTTACACCACATATCACTATGTCCTATAAATTTACTTCCATGCAAACTCCCATTTTGACTGTAGTCACATGTACAATGATTTCAAGATTCATTTTCCATCCTGTTACAATGTCACTTTCTCAACATAGCTGATTCACAATAAGAAAATAAACAAAAAGTGTTAGAAATATGTAGGTCTGCTTATGTTAGAAATTTAGTTAAGCTCTCATTTCTAATATTAATCATGTCTGTTAGTTGTACATTTATAGTATAATGCATATTTAAATGTGTGCATTGATGGTTATGACAATTAAAATTAAAATAAATTGTATTTTGCTCTAACATTTATTTGTTGCAGGCTGGAAGGGATTACATATACATTTTTTCTTAAACATCAAATTTAAATAAAGACACAATATATTTCGGATCGGGGAAAGAAACAATATTTGTTGTATGAATGTTCAGCCTTCTGGGTTCGACTATCCAAAACATAAAATTTTCTTTTTTAACATATAATTTATTTACTTTAATTTATAGGGAGAAGAAGCAGCAAATCTCTTTCTGGAAAAGTCCCAACATGTGGAATGTAAAGACCCAGATGCTTTCCGTAAAGAGATGGCAGAGATTGTTAATAGAGCTTGTAAAACAACATTACAGCTTTCCAAGGTATTATTTTTAAAAAGTCCTAGGGCAACTCCATGCCCGCCAACTTAAAACATTTGTTAAATCATTTCTTTGTAGAATCCAAGATGAATGGTAAAGTAATAAAAAATAAAAAGCATGCTTTGGCAGAGTTATTTCCCCTGGAATATAGTATACTATCTATTAACTTTTTTTTCATTTTTTTTTTATAAAAAACATCCTTCTTTGGCCAGGCAAAGGATTAGCAGACTAGCATGCTGATATGGTCTAACACAAATAACAGCATTTTCAATAAGATTCTGGATTACAGAAGTGTAGTATTCAGTTTATTTCTTATTTACATTTGATCAAATAATTTGGTTTCATACTTAAGATTACATTTTTAGTTTCTGTCAAGTAAATAGAAAATGTTATGTTTATCTGTCTATTATTTTCTTTCTTTCTTTTTTTTTTTTGTACCTGGCCATGGTATAAATATTAAAAACAGAATATTTTCATAGATACAAACTTCATATTTATGACATGCAACATTAAAAGTAACAATCATCTAAATTTTAAAGTTGTGGTAATGTCGATTTTCAGATCAAAGTGTCTGTTCTGCTGTCAGAAGTCTTCAATACATTGGCACGGCATCATGTAAAGTTGGAATCAAATTTTGCCAACATTATTTTGGCTATAGCTATTTTAGAAGGTCTTGGACGCTCCCTAGATCCTAACGTGGATATTTTGAGAAAAGCAAAGGGTGTTTTATTACAGGAGATGATAAAGGAGATGAGGCACACTTGAGAACTTATGTGCTTTTATCAGGTATGCAAAACTTGATGGAAAATTATCAGGTCTTTTCCATGAATCCATGAGTGGAACAGTTTCCTTACCTCTGTTAAAAACAGATATCAAATTTAAGCATAGACTCTCTTCAGAAGATATAATAATGCCAAAATAAATTATTTTTATAGCCAAAATGGCACTAATTGCACATATAAGTAATTTGAGACAAGTCAATGATGGGAGAAATAATTCCCACATATAATGGAATTGAAACTCATACAGAATTTTCACATTGTGGCAATTCAGAATCATTGTTGGGTTATTTTTATTTTAGTTAATATTACAACATGTTAGCACTGAAATAAAGAAGGCAAAAATTCATTAAATCAGGAAATTTATTTGTTCCATATCTTATCTTACCATTGCTTCAAGCTGATGAACAGATATACAAATGATTCCCCACTTCGTGCACCCTTTTATCAAATCTCTATAAACTTATAATTTAAGTTATAGTCTCATTTCTCTGCACATATTTTTTTATCAAATTTTGCAGTCACCAATATTTTCATAGTATTGTCATCAGTTTTCCTATCATTGTCATGAACGTTTTCCCACTATTGTCATGTTTTCTTACCATAAATGTTTTTCCACTGTTGTCATGAGTGTTTTCTCAACATTGCTATCAGTTTTTTTTCCTACCATTGTCATCAGTGGTTTTGTACTATTGTTGTCATCATCACTTCTTAAAATTTTGTCACGTTTTCTTGCTAGTGTTGTCATCAGTACTTTTCAACCTTTGTTAACAGTGATTTCCTACCATTGAAACCAGAGTTTGTCTACCATTGTCACTAGTTTTTCTTCCATTGTCACCAGTATTTTTTCAATGACACAAATGTTTTCTTGCCATTGCTTCAACAGCATTTTCTTACTGTAAATGTGTAAAACTCCTCTTGTCATTATTTTTTAAACTACTCATTGCTGTCATCATCTATTTGAAATTAAAATGTCTTTTGTCAAGTTGATCTGTGATAGTGGATTTTGAAAGAAAAATTTGCAAATATGTAAGAGATCATCTGGATAAATGTCCCTGGATTTTAGCAAGTCTATTATATTCTTGATTGTGTAAAATGTTTATTTATTGTTACAGAAATATAACTGGTTTGGATTCAGATTACTCTCCTTCATCAATTAAATGCTACAATAATATATAATTAGACTAGAAAAATAACTATGCTAACTGCACAGAACTTGATGTAATGGGCAACATTAATATGGAGTTTGATGTCTAAAGAAAAGGGGATTAATTTACAGCAAAACTGCTCAGTAGGTTTCATTCTCTTGTTAAGGTTTTAATAATAATATAGTTTTAATATATGTTAAAATCTATTCTGTTCCATCATAATGTTGTTAATATATTTGCTCATTTGTAATTCCTAGATAAACAAAACAATTGATTTAATTTAATTTAAATAACAATATCTAATAATTAATTCTTCTACACTTACTCTCCATTTTGCTAATAACCATGTTTGTTTATTATTTCTAGATAAAAAAAAAAAATATATATATATTCTTTCAAAAAGAATACTTTGCATTTTTTCCTGAACTTTTACATCTAGATCTTTAAATTAAATAATTGCTTTATTTTAATCTAAATGCATAAACCAACAGTGTATGCAATCAATTATGTAGATTATAAAGAAAAATGGATAAAACTAAAAACAGACTATTTTAGGAAAGGAGAAAATCTGGCATTTCTCTCATCTTTCAGTAACTAATGCTTGGTTAAGAGAGCTCTAGATATGCACCTTTATTTTCCTGCAAGCTTCAAGCCAACATCAAAACAAATATGTATAAACATGCTGGCAAATTTTTATTTTTACCAGTCAATTAACTAAAACTAAAAACAATGAAAAAAACCAAAACTGATGCGTTCTTCATTTTTTATCACTCAATGCTGAATAATATGCAACAAAAAAGCAACAGCTGTTTAAAACACAAAACATCCTTGGAATTTTTTCTTTGTTTATTTTTGAAATAGTGAGATTGTTCATTCCAGCTACTGTAATCATTTTTACTGACATTAAATATACAACTAAAAAACAGACGTGCAAAATTATAAACAACTGAAAACTTTAAAGCACACTTATTGAATGAACAATTATTATTTACTGTTATTTGACCAAGAATGCCAGGTCTGATTGGGCAATCTCTGGCCTAAGTGACAATAATTTATAAGACAGGATGGAAAAAGTATGTCAAAAAGAACATTTTATTTTAATTGTAAAAAATAAAACAAATAAACAACTTTCCATGTGATAGACTGTTGTAAATAATATGTTAATGTTAGTTATGTGTGATAGTTATTTATAGTTCACTGACAATGTATGTAAACTTTATTTTTAATTTGTTAATAATGCATGCATACACTACATACACTTTTAAGCAACTTAATATCACAAAAAATAAGTGAACTTTATATGTTGCAGAAAATAAACTCACATTTTGTCTCTGAATGTCTAACTAAATAAATGCATTAAAAAAAAGTATGCTATGGAATAAAATGCACAAATCAATCTCACACTCATTTTGTTAATGATCAGTATTGAAAGGAAATCTTTTTTTTAAAATCCGTACTGTACTCTTATAGTACTTTTAAGAGTGAGCATTTAACATTTTTAGTAGTGCTTACATATATATTCCAATCTTTATGAAATACCTACAAACGAAAATCATAGTAAAATAAATTGTTCACTTATTTTTCAGTTTTACAAAAGGCTAAATGCTATTTTATATACATATACTCAAGAGCATTAAAATAAAATACAGCAGGACCAAAGGAAGGAAAGGACTGGAATGGAAAAAATTAAAACAAAATCCCAGGAAATGGAAGAAAAAATCAAGTAATGCCTCTTTTTATTTTATAAACAATTTACCCCTCACCATCCTTATAATATAAATCTTAACTCTTTGCATATTAGAACTCTTATGTTAACAGAGAAATTAAGCCTTTGGGTATATGGATTTACTCATCCAAAACATTTTCTAATTTATGAAGGCAATATTATTTTCTTTTAAATACAGTAAACTTCTGCTTATTTGGAACTCAGCCATTCAAAAGTCTCATTCATCCAATTTCATTTCTTTTTGAAAATTCAGTATTTCAAAAACTAAAAAGATTCTTAAAAAATAACAAAATTCTGATGTTTAGTATATCTGCCCTTCATTGGATAATTCTCATTTTTTACTATTTAGCAGCATTTAAAAAAAAATAGTGTTATTTTTCACAAACTACTTATAATTGCAATATTTTGTTTAATGAACTGTATTTTGAGTTCTCAGGGGGAGGCTTGTTTTTTTTTAACCTCATTTCTAAAGGTACACCCAGGGAATTAACCTCAGTTTCTGTCAGTTGTATATTACAAACCAGAGACTTTGCATGAATTAACAATACAGCTACTTTTGAGCTACTATTTATCAGCTTATATTAAATATAAGTGCATCACTAAGTACCAGGTACAAGATTTTTTTTGCTAGTTGTTTTTTCAAAAAACAAGGAAACCAAAAAGTTATATTGTAAGATGTAGCACCATTTAAAATATAATTTACATTACTGCACTTCTAAGCATCATCACACAGTATGAGTTAGCATTAAGTAAAGTCTTATTAATCTGAATACCATGGTCCAATATTAATTAAGTTAATAAAAGAATACAGCAGGGTAAAATCTTCACTAGTACTGATAAAGCAGAAAAGAGTGAAAACTTTTCATTTACAACTCTCTGAGTGATGCAATTATGATTAGGTCTATAATTTACCTATTTTATACACATCCTTAATCATAAATTTCCAATCAGCCAATGAAGTCAATTAATGTATATTTTGTCTGACCTGTTACTAGGTGCAATTGAAATTAGTTAAACTAAGTAATTCCAGGTCTGGTTAATTTGGACTAGTGTGACTATCCTTTATAAACAGTATTAGCAGAATTGTTCTACTGTGCTATGACAATGCACCTCTGGAAATACAATAGCTGAAATGTTCTAGTGTACTAAGACAATTTACATCTGGAAATACAATAGCAGAAACGTTCTAACATGGTATGACAATTTACATGTGGAAGTACAATGGCAGAATTGTTTATCATACTATGACAATTTACATCTGGAAGTACAACAGCAGAATTTTTCTACATACAAGGTTACATCTGGAAATACAATAGCAGAATTGTTAAACCATGTTATCACTACATCCATAAATATTACCACAAAATGTATTATTATATGCCATCATTATTCACATCATGAAATATAAAAGTATTGTTATACCAGGCTGTCACTGCTCATGTCTATATATACAAATATAAGGATATATGGCCAATGATATTGAGATAAAAAATAATTATCACATTTTAGGATCCACAGTAGAAACTCAACAATTAGAAATTTTAATGCCCAACATATTATATACACAGAACTCTAGATACCACCCAACACATCATCGAAACGCAGAAAATTAATGATGGTCTTAGGAAGAGGAAGTAGCAATATTTTATTGTCTGCATTTGGAATGACCTCTCCGCGAATCTTATTTCTACACAAAAACTGTAAAGGCAATGGCTTTGTGGCATGGCTCATGAGGAGCCGAAAAAGACCTTCTTTGTCTTGCTGAGAACTCTGCAGATAAACAATTAGCACCTTGAGTCGCTCAAGTGTGTCTGCCTGGATTCGTGCTCCAGCAGCCAGCAGCAGGCGTACCAAAGTAATGTAGCGAGCTGATTCCTCAGCCAAGCACTTTGTCGTTAGAACTGTCAACAGGGGAGACAGCTGAGTTCCATCAAGTGTATTGATACCAGCTCCATAAGCTAGCAGCAGCCTGGCTTTGTCCAAAGCAAATGACTAGAAAACAAAAGAACATGTATGTGTAATGCTAATAGTATTTTTCACCTATCAAAAGACTAATCTTGTCTTGCAAAAATCATAAATTAAGTTAGCATTTATCAAGAACAAGAAATAATTATTGAAACCAATTATTACAAAATAATCATCAGTAAATGAAAAAAGAAACAGAAGCATATATAACAGCCTGGAAGTAATGGACACTGAAAGAAAACTGATTTTTTAAAAATCAACTCTTATTTGTTTTCATTCATGAAAACAGCTAAAGTAACAGTGACATTATGGAAACCAACTAACATTTTGGGGGTACAACGAAAATTTGTTTTTCCACTTGTGAACATTAAACAGAAAAGGTATGACACATTAGCAAGTTTTGCATCAACAGTGTTCTTTCTCATTAAGTTATTCCCTCCCCACACCAAAGGCTGAGATGCAGGTAAATGACCTTGGCTGATTGCTTTCAGCATGCAGCACTATTGTTTACTTCAGCTTAACAGCAATCCATTTGTTGTTCTTTCATAATAAACTTTAAGATGTCTGAAATTCCTGAGCCAACTACAAATCAATGAGCCTCTGGTTTGCTATAAAAAAATGTCACCAACATTTATCGCATTAGGGTTGACATCTGTTAAGACTCAACTGACATTTTTGCTGCTGTGTTGGAATAAACAGTGAATATCATCCTATGCACTATTTATTCCTATTTCTTATTTTGTAATAAACAATGTTTTCCTATTCATCCATTTAAATATTTTAAATAATTTAGTAAAACGAATATCTGAAACCAGAGTTGCATTTTTTAAATAATATTATTTTGTGACTATAATTTCTATAAGTTTCTATACATATATTTTTAAAGCAATGTGTTCTGAAAACCGACATCACATGAGTGAAGCCACAGGCTTATCTAGTGATCAAATAAGTAATAAATAAACTAAAAGGTGTAATGAATTAGCCCTGAGAATACGACAAACAGATTAATCAAAAAGAGTGATTACAAGCATAATATTCAATTCTAGTAAAGACTAAAAGAGAATAAGTCTGCAAATCTTGGTATAATTAATGATTGCTGAGTAGTCAGACTTTTCTTGACTGGTATTTATTGAAATCAAACATCCTTTTAAAGATATGAGAAAATAATTTTCTACATGAATAACAATGTTTACCTGGCAAGCATAATGAAGAGCAGTATCACCTGTGGCACTAGCCATGTTCACATTGGCTCTCCAGGTTAACAGGAGGCGCACTGCATCTGAAGTTGCCTCCCTTGAAATGCAAGCATGATGAAGGGCTGTCAACCCTAAAGCTCCTCGTCTATTGACATCCACACCATAGTTATGAAGCACCTTAATATGCATTAAACAAAAATATGCATGAGAGCTTGCAATTTTTTCATTTAAAAGCCATGCACAAAGTTCTCAAGGTATATTTTAATAAGGATAGGATGCAAAAATGTATTTAATAAAAGCAAAATATTAGCAAATTATAATAGTGACTTACTTGTGCACTTAATTTATAGTATTTCACTGTATCATTACTGCTGTGTTTCAGCAAATGATGCGTGAAGTGTACCACTACTGTTGTGTTTTAGCAAATGATGCACAAAGTTCCTAATTTCAATGACAGAACATACCATATGTGCAAACTACATGACAACAAATCAAATGAAGAACAACTTCTACAGGGAAACAAAATGAAACAGATTAATGTTAAAAGACCAAAGAAAGTGAAATCAAGAAAAATCAGAGAACTAAGCAAAAATCAATAGTCGCATTTGTTCTGATTAAGAACAAATAATTTTGAGTTCAAAGCCAATGAGAACTGTTTCTGAGAAATTTGAAATAAGAATATATGCTCAATCCCAACATTGCTTGTGATAGGCTGAGTGGTAATGATCAAATATTATTTTTAGTTTGGTATAGAAAAAAGAACAAAAGTTTTCGCACTAGTGCCTCTGCTTATTGCAAACTCTCAAGTATGAAGAAAATGGTATGTCACAGTGATTTTAACCCTTCACTAGAGGTCATCCAGATTCAAAATCTGGGCTAATTTGAAAAGATATTTCAAATGTTCATCATCATTGAGCCTTTGATTGACTTGTGAATCTTTTTACTTGCCAACTAGAGGTTAATAAAAATGTCTGATTCTATTGCAAAGCTTATTCAATTAAAAAGTGGAACTGGAGATTCTGGATCTTCATACTTATATTGTTCTATAATCAGGTGCAGGAGATGATAATATTTTTTAATCTGGTTGACCTAAAAGAGTTTCCTGCTTTAAAAATATGTAGCATGCAAAATAAAAGTACAATGTAAAATTGCTAAATAATTTTTATTAGGTGAAACACTTAAAATTATGTCTTGATATAAAGCAGATTATTGAAAAAAATATGTTTGAAAAAAGTTCTAATAGGGGCGTACAAATAGATGAAATATTGCCAGCATTGAGAGAGAGGGGTGAAAAAATGCCCCATAAAGAAAAATTATGAAAATAACTAAGTGTCATGAGGTATAAAAATGAATGAAATAATACAGCAACAAATTATTAGAAAATGTGGTAAACACAATGTAATGAAGAGAAATATTCAATAATGACTAAGTCAGTGTAAATAAGGGTGTACAATTGGGTGAAAAAATAGAAAGAGAAGGAAAGAAAATGTAACCAAAAAGGAAAAGTTTTATAATAACTATGTGTAAGTGGGGTATATGAATGGAAGAAATAATGCAAGCATTTATGAGAAAAGTTTTGCTTATTTTAGTGCAAAATGGCAGCCAATGTAAGTCACAAGGTTTAGAGTATTCTAAACTATAAATTGTGGTTGCTTGATATCTAAATTTAATGGAAATAATGATGAAAAAAGAACAAAATATATGAAAGCAAACAGTTGACTTTAGACATTAAATCAGATAGACACTTAGGATTTCAGTGCCACCAAATGGAAAAAAAATTCAGTGTTGAAAGTGCCTCAACTTCATATGTTGATCTTATATTTTATTTTTATTTACAAACCCTAAATGTTCTATTTACAATTGTAACAACCTAAATTAGCAATTTTAAACTGTGGAGCAATTATATTTTCTTGGCCCTAACATCAGAATTATTTACAGATAATTAATGAAGCATTCAAATAAAATAAAAATAAACATCACATACCTTCATCATATCAATGTAGTTGTGTTCACTGGCAAAACTTAAATATGAGTTGCGTGTAACTTCAGCACCCCCTGCTATCAACAGCTTTAGTCCTTCAAGTGAAGGAGCGCGTACAACAATTTCAAGAGGAAGACCTCGTGGGTGGTTAGCATCACTGCCTGCCTTCAGCAGAATGTCTACAAGCTCAACACTCTTGGCATAGCATGCTCGTACCAAAGGAGTCTCATCATCCAAATCCGTAGCTCTAACATCAGCGCCTGCAGTCAACAAACACTGAACCACAGCTACATTAGACTCTGTGCATGCCAAATGCAATCCTGTGTTACCATCTTCATCTCGAACATTCACCTTAGGAAATAAAATATGTACAACTAAACTACATGTAACAGATAGATGTTATATTCATAGTATATGGGAAAAAATGGAAATACAATGTCATAATGGAAATATGGTGAATAATTCTGCATGTAAATTACTATGTTTTTTGTATTGAATTGCATTGAAAATAGTAATTAATACTTGTGTTCAATTAAACACAAAAATTAAATCAATATGCCTGTGTCAATTTATTTATTAAAATTAAAGGTGCAAATGATGAGGCTTACTAATTATGTCAATTGAGAACATTAATTTGGTCTACTCTAACTAAATATATGACATTCTAATTATATGTCAGATTCTCATTTTCAGCCAAGAGTCATTTCCATTCCTCTCCCCAAAATTAATTTTAAGATTACTATACTTTCTTCACAGACATACAAACCCTTACTCAGCATTCTGGAACATGAAAGTTGTTCCATAAAACAAAAATTAAACTAAATTAAAAAAGTATAAAAATGGTGTGAGGTCTAGTCACTAATGAATGATTGCAATGCTGGTGTCAAACAAGTGCATGATTATGATCATGATACTGTGAGTGTGAGAAACAAAAGCAGGTTAATTCAGTTTGTCAGTGCAAAAAGCATATTATTAAGTCCCAACCTGATGAAAACCTCTAAGTAGAATGATCAGGGTAACAAAATAGTTTTCAGGAGAAACCTGGTTTCACATTCCTTTTGCAAAGAAAAAGTAAAGAATGTTTACAAAGAAGTGAAATTAATTAAGGAGTCTAACATAGTTTCTGGTTGGCTGATAAGATTACTGAGGAAAAGAGTAAGATTTTTGCTTTCTTATTTAAAAAAACATAAAAGTACATGCAAGTTCATACATATAATTTTTTCGTAAACATGCGATAATTTGAAAATGTCTGTATTATATATATGAAAATATTTGTATTATATGAATGGTGGATTAACCAGGATTTAGATAATAAAGGTTTATCTTTTCCAGTTATCATAGATAATTGTGAGTAGACTAATTAAGTGAAGAAGGGAATTAGATCCAAATTATTATTTTATATTACCATGTCATTATATACATCATATAAAAAGATATATACATATGTCTCTCATCTTTGCAATAAAGAAACCAGTTTGTGGACCATTTTTTAATAAGGAGAGATCTTGACAGATAACATTCTGCATTTGCAGCCATCCTACCCACTGTCTTCTAGCAAAATATAATTATCTCAACTTCGAAGTCTAATTTTGGGTGCTACAAATTCATTTTTACCAGCCTTTCCTTTAAAGAAGCAGAGCAGACTGAGGTGTTGCTGGTAAAAAAAAAATCAATTTAAAACCTGGGTGTCATTCTAAAAGAATCAGGTGCTAGATATATAAAACTTGAAAACTTCCTACCAAAAAAAAGAAAAAGACGTTTCATTTTCTCAAGGACGGAATTACTGGTATAGTAAAAGTTAAGCATTTTCATTCTTTTATTATCCATGCAAGCATTTGCTAGTGCAGTGACTAGATGATTTTCTTTATTTATTATATAATAAGTAGTGTTATGTAAATTATAATAAACATTTTCTCTATTGTCTTATTGATATTACAAAATTGCCTAATTTTTAATGTGTACAATTTTAATATGTACACAGTACAGGCTTAATAAAATTATACTGTCATAAAATACAGCCTCATTCAAACAAAGCAAAATATTTACCCACCCTGATAGAAAATTTTGTCACACTTTCTACTTGTCCAATAGTTATTCTACCCACTCTAGATGACTGGCGTCTTACTATTTAAAAAATAATTTAGTACAGATCAGTACTAACCTCTGCTCCATCTCCAAGTAACTGTTTGACAATGTCTAAATTGCCATCGCTATGATCACAGGCAAAGTGGAGAGGATATTTCCCAAGATAGTAAGATGGTGTATTTGGGTTGGCTCCTTTTCTAAGTAGTACAGATACCAAATCTACACGGTTCAATTTGCATGCCAGGCTCAGAGGTGTGAAACCATTATAGCATTCATCAAGTGATCCTGTGATATAGTGACTGATGAGAAGTTCAACATCAAGACAACTGGCATGACCGGACACCATCACTGAATACAATTCCTCCATGCTGATATTTAGCTGTTATTTGTGTTAAACTCAAGGTACTCCAATACACACTGTAAACAACAAACGATATTAAATATTAATATTAACGATAATATTTAAATTGGCACTAAACAAATTTAAGAGAAAGTGAATTATTTTATATAATTTTTTCTCAATATATAATTCATTTTTCAATGAATTTCAAAGTATAAAATATTTGAGAGACACTTACTTACACAACAATATTTAGCTACTTGGTCTTGTACATCTGCTGTGCATACAAAGAAACTGTTCTTTGCTATCTGTCCCTTCTGATAACATAGTATTTTCTACTTTTGATGTATTACACAGTCATGTATTTTAGTATATAAATATTTGTTTTGTAACGGTTTAGACTGTACACATTAAATCAATGATTGCATATCTAGATAAATGCAGATTGACTTTCTTGTACATGTAGTTGTACTATTGTCTCTGGCACTGCTGGTACACTAAAAGGACATTTTATGCATTATCGTTGTGTACACTTTTCCTCAATGTCATCTTACTTTCTTTGCAAATCAGTGTTACTCAAGAATCTAATTAAATTTTCATGTCGTTAATAAATTAAATAAAACACCGTTAACCCAGCAAACTGCACATAACAAGGGAGAACATTTGCTAAACATTTTTGAAGGGCCTCTACTCACATTATTAAACAAAGTAGTTTCCCTTCGTTCAGTTAACTATGGCGTCGTCAAGTTTCAAACCAACCTTACTGAGAAAAAGGTAAGAGTATTATTGTTGGCGTTATATTCTTAGAAAACTAATTGACATTAATTCGTGAAAAATTTCATTAGAAGTAACTTTGTAGTTGAGATATGTTTTGGCACTAACAAGCTGTTAAATATACATCTCTAATATTACCAGGAAAATATTCCTTTGTAAAAACTAAGTAAAATATTTTTGCATATAATACTTGTTGAGAAGTGTAAATATTCACAGTAAAATAATATATAGCAGAAGCGAAAATGAAACATTTATAGGCGAATAAATTGCAAGTTGTTAATACTGAGTTGTCAGAGTTTTACCGCTACAAAAAACCTACTTATATTAATGCAACTTGAAAATTCAAAATGCTTTTATTTGTTGTTTTCTTTTAGTTTTACTTTCATAATGATAATGTTTAATTACACTATATTAAAATTACTACAAAAGTCGACATTTCTGCTAAAATAATATTAATCAGGACAATACATTTATAACAGTGGCATCTCTGAGTTCGCAATATTTATATTTAAGGCTTGTCGATTAGTCATAATACTTAACTCTTAAGTATCCCCAGTGGTTTAAAATTAACTCCTTACTCCAATTTTGTACTATAGTGGTTTTCAGGCCTTCCGTTTAAGCCTTTTTAATAGCTACCAACCATTTCTAGAATTTCTTTCTCTTAATTTCTCACATTTCCCCACAGAATATTACTTAATAAAGATTTGCAGATTGTCAGCTATTTTAGGATTCATTTTATTAAATATCACAGTCACGCATATTAGTTTAATTTAAGCTTTGTAAAAGCACCCTTATGAATGTTAAAATGTCATCAGTAATCATTCATGTCTTTCTTGTATTATTGCTTTTAGTAGGACATCATGGCATTTGCACAATTTACACTTTCATATTGATGTACTCCATAGTCCATTGCTACTTATTTTAGGCCAACTCAGCATTTGGACAATTCAATATGACTTAACTAATACTACTTATACTTTGAAACTTTAGCATTTGGACAGTTCAACACAAAGTCAGGCATATCTTTATTATCTATTCCATTATTGCCAGCTCTAAGACAATTCAGCATTTGGATAGTTCATCATAGTCAAACACATCTATTATTGCTTGGAGAGTTTGACACGAGAGCAATTCAGTACAAATTCAGCACATCTGTTCCATTACTGTTTGTACTAGGATAGTTCAGCACAACACATCTATTCCACTACTACTTGTTCTAGGACAGCAAATCATTTGGGCAGTTCAAAAAAAGACAGGCATATCTATTCCATTACTACTTGAAAAGTACCCTACTTATTAATTTTCAACTTTGAACTTTAATACATACATGTGAGCCAGTTGAAATTTATCACAAGATAGTTTTGTTGATGTTGCAATAGATGGCAGTTGTGCACAGTTTCCAATCTCCTGACAAGCCAAACAATTAACATTTACAGTGGTGATAGTGTTTATTTAATAAAAATATTTGAGGGGTGTGGGGTGGGTTGTATATTTTTCATCTGTACCATCAGCAAATTATAAAAGTAAATTTGGACTTGCAAACAAATTGACTTATGAACATACCTCTGGAATCAATTATTTCCACAAGTAGGATGGTGCCTGTATTTCACTGATTAGTACATGCAATACTAATAGTATTGGGACAGTTCACCTCAAATTAGACAAGTTGCTGCTTATACTAGGGCACCTTGGCTTCTGAGCAGGACAAAGCTTACTTTAGACAAGAACAAAATAGCTGAAAATATTGTGAGCTAGATATGCAACAAAAGTCTTCCCTGCCCAGAACAAATAAAAATGCTGAAAGCATATTTAAAATGTATTTCTTATTATTCTGTTAAGTTACATTTAAAAAGAAATTCTAAAGGTTATTAATTTTATAAATGTCACTGCATTTCTTTACTGAGAAATGGGTTGTGGCACAAGATTTTTTTATATGCTGTCATATTTTCTTCATTAATCCATCCAAGTGTAATGGTTCACTAATATTTCCAGTGTCAGATCTTCACTGGCAACTTGTCCATTTTTAATTCCAGATGTTATTAATTTTTTTTTTTAATTCTTAAATGTGAACCTTATAAAAAATATTTTTTTGCATTTGCATGCAAAAACACACTCACCTTTACAAGATGTTTGTCGTTTGGGCTTAAATCTTGGACTAAATCTGATATTCCAAAGAAGTGATGTTGAGACATAGTGGCAGTGGCAGTTTTTCTTTAGGTTTTCACTCAAGAGTAGCTACTAATTCACATTTCTCTCCAACAAATATTTACCAAAGAATAGTTTGTATTTATTTGGCACTTTAGGTAGTTTCCAGTTTCACTGATTTCAGAGATAGCTCTAAGGGCCTGAGAGGAATTTACTTTTGGAAAGGAAAGAAATGGTACTGTGGATTGTAAGAGTGAGGTTTGGGGAACTGATTGGTGAATTTTTGTGAATAATTTGTAGCTTCAATGTGCTGCAACCCCTGTTAGTGTCTAGAATGATTAGTTATCCATTAAGTTCTTTGCCTCAAGCTCTGGACATCTTAGCTAAAACTAATAGTTAATAATCTATCTAACATCTGATTTTATTCTATTATTGTGTTAGCTTGTAATAATAATACTTTGTGAGGAACTAACAGAGTAAGATGGTATAGAAGGATATTTGCATTAAATGTTCAGTTATCATCGCACACCATACTTTGTTAAGGTGTATGGGAGTTGCACCTTGAAATGTGAAGTTTTTGTTAGTGATTTGAATTCTTTACTGCAGAAAAGGCAAATTTTCTACATCTGGTAAAAATTAAAATATCATCAATGTTGTGTAAATGCACTACAATTTAAATGCAGTTTGTTTGTAAGTCAGCTATGGATTACTGACAGTAGTGACTGTTTTCCTTCTCCTTCCACTTATTTATAATAATAATAATAATAATAGCAATAAATCATTTGGGTTTTCCTCCAAGGAATTATTTTAAAAGAAACAATTTAATGAAGTGTTATCACTCCTTATAAATTCTCATTACGTAGACATGTCTAACAATGTAACATAGATCTCTGTTTTTACTTCCTGATGAATGCCATTAGTGATTAATGATGATAATTTAGTGATATGCATCTTTTAAAATTGCTCCATTTTAACTGTATTTGTATTCAAGGCATCTGTCTTAATATATAATTATAAAGTTATTTTGTAGATTTTATCACCATTCTTTAGTTTTGGCAGAAATGTATCTGATGAGTCACATACAACATTGCAAGTAGTGAAGTACTGTATAGGCAATTTCCACTTGCAAAACCTGCATTTTTTAAAAAGTGAAATACCTCTAAAAACTTTCTATTTATGTTGCACTTCACATTTACAACAGCTTACCTAATAATTTGTAACTGCATTTATTTTTACTTTTAGTTGATATAAATTGTATACTACTATTTGTTGTACAATAACAGTATTATGCTCTCCTAGTTTTCTTTTATTTCTTAGTATTGATATATATTTTAATATTATAAAATTATTCCTTAGTCAGTATTATATATATTAATATTATATTATAAAACCGGTTTAGAGAAAAAATGATTTGACTTGTTCTTTGGTTCCTAAGTTTCAGTTTGCTACAGGAACCAATTAATGTTTCCAATACTAGGTGTTGTGGGACCTGTACTGTATTTTAATTATTACACTTGACTGACAGACCTAGATTGAACCACTCCACTCTGCCTAGCTAAGAAGTGCTTGTAATTTAGGAAATTATAGGTATGCATTCTGTAATCACATGCAGACTGAGAAAAATATTAATAAATTTAAATAACAATAATTAATATCAATATGCTTTAACATGGGTAATGTGCACAGTATTTTGGATTTCTATTCTTTGAGTGTTTTTTGTTGTCCTATGGGCAATTTATTTGCATTACTTCTTGAAGGAATTCTCATCACTTATTACTTAGTAATTATTGCTGCTATAGGTGAAATAGGTGATAACTGATAGTTGAAAAAAATTCAAGTGAGTTATGGTTTGAACCAAACTTATAAGCGAGAGAGTACTTTTATTTTGCCTTAAACTTCACAGTACAGACCTAATACTCATATTTTTTTTATTGAACAACAGCTTCAGCTTAGTAAACAGCACATAACTAAAAGTACTAGTCCAGTGAGTGATACGAAATGGTGACTACATTTTTGAAGGATGAGAGTTTTTAAGACTATTTTTACAGTACTGGTAACTAATAAAGTAATAAGAAAACTAAAAAAAGATGTACATTATGTGCTACTTTAAGTCTCATCCATGTTATCATCAGATTTTGATAATTCAGTAACTTTGATCAAGAAATAAAATGTTTCTACTCTGTATTTAAAGACATTTTAAAAAGATGTTCTGCAACATTAAATTCTGATACTGCAAAAGTATACTTAACTGTAATTCTGATTTAATGTCATGCTTGACCCTTTAAAATATTTTTATAGTAGCTGTAAACATTAAAAACAATTCTTACGTAATTATGTTATTTGAAAGGCTGTGTTATATAAATACTTTTATTGGTTCAGTGTTTTCTAATGCTTATATACAGTTATTTCAAGTTGGAATCACATTGTGATAAACTAGCAGATATACCTGCCACTACCTGAGTAAAAAATCAACATAACTTTTAATAGCTTTTGTCAATTGAAAAGGAAATGATTTAATTAATTAGTTCTTTATAAATCCATCATCAAGGCTAATCCATTCTAATTGTGTTTATGTTAAATGCAGCCTACAAAACACAGATGACAAGTTTATTTTACTGAATGAGGTCATCTCCTAGACAGTGTGCTGAGTAAATATTTCATTTTTACAGTCCAAAGTGTACTCTTGTCTAAATATATGTCATACTCAAAATAAATGGCTGACCTTTTTCACTCTATGGGAAAATGTTTTCTGACTGAAGCAGTTTTATTTGTTGACATAGAGCAGATGGCCACAAGGGTAATTGCTTAATACTCACCCAATTAAGATTAGGTCATTTGTGTGGTGCTTATGGAAGACACTGGATGGCCAGTCTGTTGGTGGAAACGGGTGCAGATTCTGGCTTATATATATATATATATTTACATATATATACTCATCCCAATAATACTATCATTATCTGCTATATGCACATAACAGCCTACTTATCTGTATAGGAATATCACTCATAGCCCAAAATATCTCTAAATTGTCCATTCATATGTGCTTCAGACCTGATTTACCAGAAGTCCACCCTTTGAAAAATGAGTTTACCAACTGACCAATTTACCAAAAATCTAGGGTGAAATGTTCTTTACAAAAAGTCCATGTGAAATGTCCAGCAATCACCTCGAAAGTAAACTAAGAGCTAAATGCTCTAGCTATACCAAGACTACTAAAATATTAGTAGGCCACCTCCACTATCCAACCCTCTACCCAATCACCTCCAAAAAGATGTTCTGTGGCCAGAGCTCTTTTACCATTAAACATTCACCCCGGCTATACCACATAATGCCTGTTGACCAGATCTGCTTTATATTATAAGGGGATACTACTGTGTGATATGAAATACATTCTTTTTGAGTTATCTTTCTTGTGAGAAAAAAATTGTTATTTGTGGGGTTTGGGAACCTAAAATTCCAGCAGGCTTCTGAGTAGGAGTCTAAAAGCTTCCTGTCTTCAGGACAAATCTATAATTTTAATATATATATGTTGGGCTTAAAAATGAGAATTCTTAGGTTTTATTGTGGACAGACATGCAGAATTATATGTATAGATTAAGGTAATCACACTATTGCATCAATATGAACAATTTCTGCTTATTAGAATTTAGATGTAGGCTGTGTTAAAGCTGCTGTGTATATTGAAAATAGGCAGATAACCCTTTACTGAATTTTAAAGTTCATATTCCTCAGTTTGGACGATCTTCAGTTTTTTTAAAAAAATTATTTCTAACTTAATGAAAATAATTGTAATCTGGAGTCCTGTTTGCTGCAAAACAAACATTTGCATGCATGAATGTCATGAAAAAAATTATATATTTATGAGTATTATTCTAACTTACTTTGCTCTTTTATTATCCATGTGTACCTTTGCTGTTGAAAGTTTAAGATTTGTTTGCCCTCTATGACAGTATACTCTATCCATGAATCATTTGAAGCATAGCATCACCTGTTTCTGGCTTGAACATTCAAAGTTATTGTTGTAATTAATGCACATTAGGGTACATAATCCTCTATCATTTTGTTGATGAAAGGTTTTCACATTTGATTTTTACTAGTCTGTAGTCAGTCTGATAAAAAGATGACTCCCACTCATATTTGGATTGTTTAGTAAATGATTTATGTGAATACATGCTCAATAGGAGTACTGTATATTACTATTAGTGAACATTGTGCCTTTCAAGCATTGGTATGCTAAAAGGAGAAGATACTTTTCAAAGAAAATTGGCTATGTTTATAAGTATCACCATAAATTCATTTTCAGTTGACTACTGGCAGTGGTGCTTGATTATATACAAAGTTCTAGCTACTGCAGAACTTAATTTCAGCTAACAGAACACCAAATAAGGAAAAACATAATTTGCATCTTCATTTCAAAATAATATATTGTTCTGTGCTGCTTATTTTGAAATGCATTATGGTCTTAAATCAAATTTATAAACCCTAATATTGTTTACATTTAATTAATTTTGATATGTATTAGTTGCTCTCATTTAACCACCCGTTGATCTATATTGCATTGGTGAAAAATTTTGAAAAAATCTGTTTCCCATTTACTACTATGTAGATGGGTTATTTATGTAACTATTTTTTGCATCTTTAATTGCCTTATAGTTGTAATTTTGATGTGCATGTTTGCCTTATTTGATTATTTTTCTGCTAAAATGCCTTATATGAGGTAATATAAAATACTTTAGTATTTTCAGCAGTGTTTGATTTTGATAATGCAGCAAAATGTTGGTAAATTTGTTCTATTTGGAGTGATAATTTTTCTGATTGGGAAATGCCATGAAGTGCACATATTGTTGAATTGTTTAATTCATAAGCTAGGATGAAATACTAAAAATGCAATAAAAATATTTAATGCATATCTATGTTGACACCATTGTGTAAATTATTTAGACTTCCTCTTATCTATGAACATTTTATGAAATGACTATTCTTACTTTATTCATCAATCTTTTTATAAGATTTTAAGTTATTCATATGTGGTACTTTGTTTTTAAATTTGCTGGATATTGGCTAGTTCTGAACTTCCATATCTGCCTTATCTAGACTTGCTTTCAGTTTTAAGCACAAGGCAAGTAAAATATTTTCATGTATATAATTTTAGGGAAGTAATGCTTAATAAATGTTGGGGCTCTGCGCCTGACACAAGCAATTCATATTCATTCTAATTTAAGATATTGAAGTTAATACCAGAATATTAACAACTGCAGATAATGTATTTAATAACCACCCTGAACAAAAAAGAAAGAAGAGACAAGATTAACATAAAGATTAAAACACTAACACCTCCAGTAATCTTTAATTACTAATATTAGTAATAACACTTATTATTAAATATTATAATAAGTTCAGTTACAGTTGTTAGTATTGCAAGATAATATTGATACTAATCATTTATTGTTTAACTAGTTAATCACCAAATCAGTGTAATAGGATTGAAGAACTGTCTAATAATTATAGTACTACTGTTTGTGATTTGTCATTCTGAGCTTTATACTTATTTATAACTGTCGAGTTACTTCTGTTTTCGATTTGCCATTTGTTTCTGAGCTTCATAGATAACTTTTTGTATGTTGAACTTTACATCACATTTCAAATCGTCATCTAATTTTCGGAGTTCGCATGCAATATAATTAGAAAACACAGAGTCAGCCTCAGTATCTACTGTCCCATTTTTAGGCTTATCCATCATAGTAGTCACCAGTGATTGCATGAGGTTAAACATATATTTGTTAAAATCACAAACAGCATTACTGTCATCCATTTTTATTCTTTTGTTGGTTGGCTCACTGCAATGTTTACTCACCATCTCTGTTAAGATTTTGTTTGAGTCATTAAGACATTGACCTTGTAGTTCTAATCTATGTGGCAACAAAGAATTATTTTGGAAATGCTTGTCTTCAGGCGATGATGTAGAACGTCTTGAAGGAAGTGGAGGAGGTGGGGGGGAAGGAGGAGTTGTTTGTTTTTCTCGTTTAAGTGACATCCTTCCTTGAAGGTTAAATTCATGTAAGAGAGAGTTGTTTTCCGATTTTGACTCTGTAGATTTTTCTGACTTGTCTGTGTTGAGGTTGCTGTTTGTATGTTCAGAAGTTGTGCTGAGGTCTGAGGGTAGTTTTGCTCCATCTTCTGTACTGACTGTTGCTACTTCCAGTGAATTTGAGGACTGCACAGTAGCTTGAAGCTGAGTAGGTCTTTCAAGTGAACTAGCTTGCACGCTCATTGTTTCACTTAATGAGTGCTTCTGTGCAGATGTGGTCAAATCAGGACTTTGGGCTTCGTCCAGATATATTTCAACATCATCATTGCCTTTGCTGTCATCATCGCTAATAATCTGGAGATCAGCATCAAAAATATGTTGTTGCTGCTGGGCAGGATACAAATTTGCACTAGAAAATTCTTGAGAATGTGATGGACTTGTGGCTGGAAGGTTTACATACATTGCCTGGGGAGAGCTTGCTTCTGCTCCCCCACTTCTTCCATATAAGAGTTTTTGCTGCAATCATAAAATAAACATATTTATTACAAGGAAACTAATAATTTTAGGTACCTCTGCAATAATCTTCCATCAAAAGAATGCAGAGTAAAACTTAATTTGCTTTAGTCCTGATAAAAAGAACAGAAGAAATTATTGGTAACAATGCCATAATTTTCTGACTAATTTTATCACTAATGCCTATTTAATGTGTCAGGTCTTGTATATTAGTGAGATCAACTTATGGCAATCTGCCAACTGAATGAGCCCTTAAGGCACTTTAGAAACAAATTTCTTACTTACTTAGCAATTTCATTCCAGCTCAGGTGAACTAGTTTCAATGCAAATGAACTGCAAACATACTGTTACAGTGTTAGGCATCACCAAGATGCAGGAATCAAATGCTACTTTAATCCACTGCATGCTCTCATTCATTATTTAAGACTATTGGACCAACATATTGATCATTTATGTTCCAACTTATTTACAAAAATGGGTTATGAATGTTCTTATGTTCTTAAATATAATTTTCTTGGTTTTGAACACCTTCATGGATAATGAACAATCTGACATAAATTTTAAATCAAAAGTTGTTAAGAAATGTATATTAACAAATTATTCTTTCAAAATACAATGTTGATCAGGTAATGCTGCTTTCATCAACTCAACATACACTTTTTAAAAAAGCATATACTACAAGAGAAATATACATTTAATAATTAATAATATTAATAGTACAATAATATCAGTGACAGAAGTAGGTGAACCTTAACATATATAATTATTTTGCGGAAGCCATTATAAAATGCAACCATCACTAACCAAATAATAGAAAAAATATATGTTGCAAAAACAAGATCTTAAAATTTAAAAAAAATGCTTTTGCTAAGAAATATCAGAGAGCCTATGGGATATAAATCATACTGTGAAATAATCTTATGAAATGGCATTAAATGGTGTGAGAGTCAGTTAAAGTTTTAGTAGGCCTACTGTACTTTACTTTTTAAAACAAATTGCTTTTCTCTTATATTGTTATAATTATATTAATAATGAAAATAATGTATTTATAACTGTATTACTATTATACCAAGTGAAATTCTATATCACTCAGAGCATTTCAGCATCTAGCTTTGTATTCCTGATCTGTCATTATAGCCTATCAGAGCACATAATTATGATGTATGGCATACAGGTAAAGAAAAATAAATTTAAAATTTAATTCTTCTCATTTATTATATCTATTCTAATATTTAAAGATTTATTGTGTTAATACTTTTAAGTTGTAAGCAGACAAATAATTAAAATATCTCATTAAAAAAATGTTACCTAAAAGGCTACAGTGATCTAGAAGGAAAACTTTATTTTCCTATCAATATTTTTGTCCACTATTTTACTTACTTGGAAAGCACGAACTACTGGAGTGTCTAGCTTGCGGGTGATGCAGTGTGGCCGCAAGAAACTGTCAAGCAGTGGAAAAAATCTCCAAACTGGTGTATAAACTTCAGTACCACTTGAAATGGATACTCGCACCTTTACCAGCTCTTTGCTATATCGTGATCTGAGGCTTAATATCTTGTCCCTTACTTGATAATCTGAATTTAAAATAATCCCAATTAGGTTGAATTTATTTTTAACTATAACTATGTAATAGCTCACAATGTAGAAAAATGTCATTTATATACTGTTGGCTGACAAAATCTTTTGTGCACAGATGGTCCAAAAGTTATGCAAGACTGTGTAAATGACCATTATTAAGTATTATAGTATTAATTTATTATACATACTTTGGAAATAGGGAATTTTCTGTTAGATATTAAAATACAGGTGAATCAGTGCAGAGACTCAGTAGAAGAAAGAGTAAGATGGTTGGCTGCTGCATCCATTATTGTCACTTTGTCTTTTAGCTTTGTGTTCATCCCTTATACTGTACAGTCCTTTTTGTCTTGTTTTTCTCTCTTAGTCTTATGCTGTACAGTCTTTCATAATTTGTGTTCATCCCTTATACTGTACAGCCCAACAACAGTCTGTGAAATCTAGGGGACTGTCTATGCTAAACAGTTACAGTGCAATATCTGTTGAAAAATTATTTTAAAGGGCTAGGAAAGGAAATATTAACTTTCTGATTATGATGCTAATGTTTATGATAATTTTTAAATGGACATTGCAACTTTTTAGAGGAAAAAAATCACTATCCAATTCAGAAATGGTATGTACTGTGTTTAATACTTTCAAAGAATAAGCTATTTTTACATTTATCAAGTAATATACATTAAGCATACATATATATTATTGTATATAAAAAAGAGTATTGTTTTTGGATATTTTAAATATAGTACTATTGCTAATATTTAATAGTAATACTATGAGTATGAGTTGAATTAGATATATAATGTTTACACTCAAAATGAAAACATTATTAGTTTTGTCTGATAATATTTATTATAAATATATTTGAATCAAAAACCATATATATTTAACTGATCATCTGCAATTTGTAATCCAATTTAATATTAAATAAATGAGCAATTTTGTCTTCAAATATAAATATGACCAGTACTGTATATAAAAAGAGAACTTATTAATTACAGTACTAAAACAATTATAGTAAAATTATAATCATTGGTGAGTGGTTTTAGTCTATGTATTGTTAGGGCCTATTAATATAATGCATTACACTTTTGTTGTTAATCTAGTATTGGTTTTGTTGTTAATTTATGGTGACACGATAAATTTTTAAATACGTGGTACAGATTATAGTAATACATGTCAACAATCTTTTTTGTGGCACTTAAAACTGAATATAAAAATGTTAAAACCTAATTAATATTACATATGAACTGTAATAAGTGTAATAGACCCAACAGTAATTGACCTCACCTGTCCAGTTGTTTCCCATTTTGGCAGCCATCACTTTATGACACTCTGTTCGTATGTTTTTGTTGGTGTGCTCGGGTACGCTGGGGTTCCATAATATTTCCTGTTGCTGGTACAGTTGAATAAATTTTATTGTGTCCGGTGTGCTCAATGATATACTACTTTCCGACTGCGCTTGTCGATACTGAAGCCTCTGTTCCGCCATCTTGAATTGATTTGTTCTTTTTTGTCGATAAACGAGGACTGTGGCTGGTTTGCTTTGTCAGCTATGACTTCTTAAATGTTTGTCAGGATGACAAATGATTTTGACACGAAGAAGCAAAATCATTTGATTTACATGTAGCAAAAAAAAAATAGTGTATAAATGCGAAGCATGACCGATATATAAGAAAATGATTGTTATTAAAGCGTTTAACTAATGTAACGCTCGTAGAAAATCAACTAATGCTTCGTGCATACCTTAGCGAAGCGTCGTTCAGTTCCCTTGTTATGTTAGACAGTTTGTTCTGCCCGCCTGTGTTCGTAATTTGCTCATATAGTAGTAACTCTGGGTAGTGCGATACTGTTTCCGAACGATGCTTTGCAAGTGTAGTTCGCACATTCGTTGAATGTCAAGGTCAGTGATATCGTCTGCTCCAAGCAGCTCTAAAAGCCAAGTATTTTAGATTTAACTAATATTGTATTTTTATATAATGCATGAAGTTTGTATTGCACCTTTATTTTTTTTAAAATGAAGTTTATAGGTCTCCTTAAACATGGTTACGTTTATTTATTAATTAAAATATTGTCAAATTCTGACAGTTATTTAATTCATTTGCCTCCCCCCCCCCCTCTCTCACACACGCGCGCGCGCGCGCTCTCGCATTATGCGCATATGCTCGCTTAATTATATAACTATGAGTATGTTAATGCATATGTTCCTGATATCAAAGGCAAAGTCGATCATTCACGTTTAAGTATATTGTTCTGATAAGCACTTGACAAGTTAAAAACAAGTGTCCTGCCCTTGTAGACAGATTTTCACATTATATTCTACACATAGTTATTGAAGCTTCTCCATTTATTTTTCTTTAATAGCTTTGAATTGACTCCTGAGTTACCCCAGAATCATTTATTTTATCTAAAAAGACTATAAACGTTTTCCTTCATAGCATTTTAACTGATCCCAAATAATTTGTGTGTGATTGTTTTACTTTATAGATTAAAGATATTTGCTAAGGTTTAATGTGCGGTCGATTTCTGAAGGTCAATCACATTGTAAAGGTCAAATCGATCAACCTCCTTTAATCTCCTTCTAGTGTCTGTGTGTGTGACGTTTTCGCACTTATAAGTGCTTATGATTGAAATTTTCCCACCCTAAATCCACAAAATATGAACATTTATCTGTAATAAACTTAATTAGTACCCGTGTTCTTATTTTTTGTCTTTATTTAAGAAATTCTCACTCTTCCGTTTCAAAATAATGTAGTCAGAAGACTTTAAACCAGATACTCTTGTAATGTTTCGAATGGCTTATTGACCTTTGTATCTGATAACGTGATGCCATCAAATCTTTTTCCATTGGTTATGAGAAATGTAAATTGTGTATGTGACGTATGGCGAGACGATAAAGACTGATTATTATCAGACTGAAGATCAATAGTTCGCTCTACATGTTTCATTTATTTATATTTTACTAATTCTTTTTAGTTAGTTTGATCAACTGACTGGTGTATGACTCTTATTAATTCTAATAAAAATTTTTGACGTACACAAATGCCGGATTATATTTATTACTTCCTTTACATGAGCGCGCGCGCGCACACACACACACACACACACACACACACACACACACACACACACTACTCTGTTCATTTCGCTGTTGCTTGCTAGAAAACGCTGCTAATAGTCCAGTTTTTCTGCGTCTACATAAATAAATATGTGTGTCCTTCTAACCGCAGCCAGCGTCGACCCAAGAGTAAATCAACAGCTCAATCTTGCAATTTGTTACCCATTAGTCAGGTCAGCATTCCCACCCCTTACCTCTAAGTCGATGGAGAAAGTAGATGTCTAGATGAGGTTCTTTGACTGAGGACACTGCCGGCTGAATGTTGATAGGGTTAAAAGAAAGGGGCTATAGAATGTATGAAGATTGGCTCCCCCCCTCCCCCCTCCGTCCTGCCATGTCTTGAACGTGTCGTTGAAGTAAATCCTGTGACAGAGTGGCAACAGCTATTCTCTGGGGAAAAAAGATTATTCTTAAAGGACTTGTTAGGTTTCTCTTTTTTTCTTTTAAAAAATAAAAGTTAGGTCTTATTTCTCAGCATTGCGTTTTCCATGACAGTGTACATTGAACAGTAATTTCTAAAAAAAAAGTTAGGTCTTATTTCTCAGCATTACGTTTTCCATGACAGTGTACATTGAACAATAATTTCTGTGGAGCCTAGTTTTATATTGCAGAACATTGCCACTTCCCAATAAAGCCAAAAGAAACTTGATGCATATTCATAACATGAACATGTTATGAAGAGGCCATCCTTTCAAGCAAAATTCAACAGCTTTGCCAGAAGATTTAGACTCCTACAATCCAAAGAGATCGGTTTTTTTTTTTGACATTTCTCTAGGAAATCTTCCATTAAATGGGCTGCTCTGAGCAGGTCCTTTCCCCCTTCAGATTTAGCCACAGTCTGACAGTCAGGAAACAATTATCTGCCCTGCTATCACTGAGTCCTGTGTGACTTCCTGGTGATATGCCCCAACAATGACAGTTTCAGCCAAAGACTTTGGTGCATCACCTTACACTTGTCACTGACTGTTCCTAGTTCACGCACACCCCTAGCTCCGGCTTCCTGTGCTGCAGCTTGCCTGCGTGTAAATACACACACATTGTCGAGCAAATCTGGGGTGTTCTCACCATTGAGAAAGTTTACACCCTATTACTCTCAATACAATTTACTAGATATAAAGCCTGAATGTGTCCACATACATACTTGCTCTCAACGTCTACCATCACAATGGGTACTTTATCTTTTACACCATTGGCCAGAGTAATTGTTTGAAACTCTTCAGTGTAGTCAATTTCCTTCACCAGACTAGGGTGTACCCTACTCCGCAACTAGTGTCACAGAGGACTGGGACACAATATCCATTTATGTATGCATTAAAATGAGATGTGCCACTTGGTTCTATTACATTTATGTTACCTGGGCAATAACATTTGATATGGACTTGTTTGTCACAGCTAAAACATACTATTGGTTCATTCTTAACCCCTTTGTCTTTACTTTTTTTTTTTTTGGGGGGGGGGAGGGAGCTATGGGTACTCTGTTTGTCATCTTACTAAATGGAGGAGGTGCAAGAGAGGATCGTGTGTTAGGCTTATTATCTGGCTTGTCACTTTGTCATTTAGGCATCATTTGTTTGTTAACCTGTCTGCATGGTTCAAAGTTATACCTAGCTGTCAGTACAGTACATTTCCCATATATCTCCTCATACCTGTCAGCTGCTTTTAACCAATCTGTAAAGCTCTTTTGTCCTTTGTCCTTAACATAAGCTAAAAATGCTGGAGGACATGATGTCTGTAATTTGTTCCTAACGTCTTACCCACCGTCAATTTCCACCTCATCTAGCTCCAACCATCTCATCAAAACATGATGTAGCTTACTAGCTGCCTATAAAAATGTATCATCTGGTCTCTCTTAAACTGGTGAAACCTCTACCTGTACATCTCCCTAATCACCTTAAAGTATGCTAAAAGTTCTGTCTTATAAGCCCAGAACATAGCTTGTTCCTCCAGAAGTCTGTTAAAGATCATACTGTTGTGATCTTTCATACCTGCCATTAAGTTGGAGAGCCATAAACTTTCTGGTAGTCCTAATCTTATGGCACACTGTTCACAGCTTAGTACGTAATCCTCAATATTTTCTTCTTTCCTGTTGAAGGAATGAAAATGAAATTTTATGTTTGCTTCCTGAACCTTAGCTTTAAGCAATCTTCCTGTATCTATAGTTGGTTTAAGCCAAACTCTTTGTTTCTTTTATCATCAGCACCTAATTTGGCAGACACTAACTCTTGTTGAAGATCATGTTCAATTTTCAACCTTTTGTCACTTTCATTCATTTGTACTTCATTTCTTTCCTTTTTATTTCTAATTCTTCTCTTTTGCATTCTTCCTTCATTTCTATCTCCAACCTTTCTTTTTTTTTTATCCACATAACTTATAGCATGTTCTGTAGCTTCGCTTCCTGAAAGACCCAAGTCACTAGCTTCTTCCTTTCCTGCCCGTATCTATCTCTTTCTAACTTAATAGAATCTTCCATGTTTAAATCCCAAAATAACTCTACCATGGTCACGTGACAACTGACATAAATTATTGGTGAGCTATTTGACTGATCTTGCAAAAGAATCTCCATACACAATCAATGTAAACAACATAATTGCCACACATCACTAATGGAAACTATTGTAATACATGTGACAATAAATATGCAATCAGTGATATAAATCAAAAGGTTAATCAAAAAATTTCAGATTAGAAAAAACGATAGTCCTGGCAAGACAGTGTCTAGATAGTGTTATAAAAGTAATGAGTGAGATAATACTTTCTAAATGTCCATTCCATTAGTCGTAAGTATCTCTTTCTTGCTGTTTTATGTCTAGGTTTCTCATTAGGTTCTAGCTCAACAAATTTTTCAACAAACATTTACCACATTTACTAATTTCAACACTATGACGATTAGTTTAACAATTTGAACACATTTGAGCTCATCTCGGACAAGCTTCCACTATGTGATGCTAGAGTCACCTAGTAAATGGTTATGATTGTTATTCTTAATTACTCATCCATAACTAATTACAAATGATGAGCATCTTAATTTATGTTATTAATATTTCCCCAGAAGACATAACTCATCTCTGTCACTTAGTGGATATGCAGGCACTGTAAACATTTTCTCTCTTCCACAATATTAAAGACAAACATTTACCATCATACAATATTTCCATAGATGGGAAACTTCTTAAAAGGAAAAGATAAATCTGTCTTTTAATCTATATTTAGCGCACACACCCATTCACCTACTATCATCACACTTGGTCAGTAATGATCTAGATTCTAGAATATAAAAAGTATAGGTAGATAAAATAGATCAGAGCTATCGGAAGGATGGACGTCATATATTGCTGAATGGATGGTCTTGGGGATGAATCTGATAGGTTTAATCATGTTTTCTCATGACTAAAAGTTCACAAAGGTCCACCCTCCCTTATTGATAATTTTCACATCGTGAGAGTTGAATTACAAAACACTTAATTGTTAGCGTTTTCATAAAAGCTTTCAGGATTTTTAAACAAGTCACTATATATTTTTTAAGACAACGTACACTCACTTTTTCCTCAAATAATAATAATGATAATAAATAAACTAATTGTTTTACATGTACAAGCGCATAAGCAAGCAAATTGTCGTCATTGAAATGAAGATCAACACTATTGGAAATATTAATAACTCCATCCCCCCCCCCCAGCTCTTTTTTTTTTAAGAGAGCGAGAGAAATGTATGTAAAACAACTTCTCTGCTGTGCATTATAATACTTAAGTGAACTGAAATTATGCGCATGTTGGCCTCTTTGAATTGCTCAATTTTAATTTACCTGTCACTCACGTTTTCGATTTTTCTGTCTTTAAAATCCTGTCTTCCTTTCTCTTTCTGTGTGTTTATGTGTGCTGGCAAAAGAGCCCGACGTTGTCCGGGTGTAGAAAACAATTGATATGAAATGAATAACATAATTTAACTGTTTTCGTCTGCCCGGGGAGTGAGACGGGGCTACATAATTATGTGTCCACTCTCCATCCCCAGCGTAAACCACGCCAGTGTTCAAAATTTCAGCATCCTAGCTCTCTCTCTCTCAGCGGCTCTGAATCACATTAATAGCCTATGTTACATATTTAGGTGAAGGAAGTGGTGAAGTGGACCACCACCTCCTTGTCCAACGCGGGTGTACACCATCATGCAAAAGTTCAGCATCCTAGCTATCTCCCTCATAGTAATAGCTCGTCGGATAGTACGTGATTAATGAGGCGCCTTGGGGACCCCCGGGTCGGACCCTAACACCCATTTCTTCGTCCCTAGTGTAAACCACTCCTCCAGGCAAAATACAGCGCATGGCATGGCTCCCGAAATTTCGTAAATTCATTCGTACATGAATTTTTTTTTTCAAAGTACGTGAAAAATAGTATAAAAAATATTTAACTTCATTTTGAGGATGAGATCGCATATGAATTTGAATATACATGTAATACGATTGTGGCGTGGCTCCTGAAATTTGAAATTCATGTACGTGTATTTTTCTCGTACCGGGATTTTTTTTTTTTCATGAGAAATAGTGTGTAAAACGTTTATTATCATTTCTGGGGAAGAGTTCACGTATGACTTTTAATGTAAAATGATCTTAAATTGAGAAATTTCACCAGGTTCTTGAAGTTTTATGCCAAAATAAACATTATCGGAATGTTACTTATTACTGATCTATGAGTAAAGCCAGTTAAGTCATCTTTGTGATTATATTCAATTAATTCTGTATACAATCGTGGCAAAACAATAGCCGACTTGTGCTTCTTCTTTAACTGCATACACAGCCAAGCAGCAAACAAAGCGATGGTTGATAAAAGATTCTCACAATTTAATAAACATCAAAGAAACAAAGACGCCAACATATCGGCTGGGCTTGGCGGTGTTGTTAGACGCAATCAGTTGAAAACCTTGTTAAAAAAAAAAAAAAAAAAAAAAAAAAAACCGCATTAACGCGATCTGATTTTATGGACCCCAGTTATAGCGAGGTTTCACTGTATCGCCTTTTTAGCTTCCTCCCTGCAGTATAGCATCTAAAACATATAGACATTGAGGACTTACAGATCTATTTTCTCAGTATTGCATCTAAAACATATAGACATTGAGGACTTACAGATCTATTTTCTGTTTTATTTAATGTGTGTGTGTCTTTTATGATTTATGTTAAACTTGGTACAAATTATCTTATATTTAAACTCTTCATGGATGGGTATTATTATGCTTTTAGAGTAAACTTGGCACAAGTTGTCATGTTGCACTATTTGAATTGTTTGTGTGAATGTTTTCAGTTACATTTTCTTACTTACTGTTCAGTTACTGACATGATGGGTCCAGCACCGACCGTACACACGTCCGGATCTAAATGCTATATGTATTCACAAATTTATTTTAGCGATCTAAATACTGTAAAGTATTCACGAATTTATTTTATGATCTAAATACTGTAAAGTATTCAGGAATTTATTTTTAAAGAAAGGTTATCATAGGTATCAAAACTTTCAAATGTAGTAAGAATGAATTAAATATTAACGAATCTTTGATAGCTTTCCTGTTAGTGCAGACATGCTAGGTGTGTGTGTGTGTGTGTGTGTGTGTGTGTGTGTGTGTGTGTGTGTGTGTGTGTGTGTGCGTGTGTGCGTGTGCGTGCGTGCGCACATTCAAATGAAGGTTTTTATCCTGTGACAACCTGATAATGATTTGAACACTTGGAAATGTTAACAATAAGAGCAGTACAATACAAACAATATCTGCCTGCACACCATTGCTGCTCTAATGTTGTGACCTTTTCCTATCGTCCTCAGATTCTCCCTCTTGTCGCGCGACTATAAAATCATGACCTTAACCCTTTCAATTAATTATTGGAGTAACATGAACAAAATATCTCTCTATATATTTGTAATACACATCTTACAGCTTTTTATCAGACAAGTTCCTACCGACTTTTCGACTCTTAAAACAGGGAGGAGGATGTGTTTAAAACAAGAATCCTACTAACATCTCATCATGAAAAAAAAGAAATAATTAAGTTTCCAGACAACCCCGGACCTTACTGTAGCACACCTCTCTATCAAGATCCATGACTGAAGTTTATGCAGGCATATTGGCAACTCTAAGTTTTGATCAACTCATTCATTCAGAAAATAGAAAGTGTAGCTATTGCTCCGCCTTCTTAACTGGCATCAGTCGTAATGGTTGCTATAGCCACCAGAAGCACGTCTGAAACCGCAGCTCAGCCATGTTACATATAGCAGACTCGCCGCGTGCCAGAGCTCTAGAATTCCTTGGCTTTTCAGTGTAGTGAGAAGTGGCCGAAATAGTAAAGAGGAGGAATAGAAATTCTGCCGCGAGTGAAAGTTCACTGCTGTGTTGCAAAATTGTCTGCAACTCGCAGAATTTACCGAATCACAACAGCAGTACCTGTAGCTCACCAGGTAAGAATGCGGACTTAACAGTTCTGTTTCATGGAATTTCACCTTTTAAACAGAAAACAGTGCACTACATCGCACCAGCGCTAATAGTGTAGTCATTTAACCATTAAATACTTCACGGCTTTTTTTGTGTGTACAATTATTTCTGTGTGAAATAATAGTGTTGTCATTTAACCATTAAATACTTCACGGTTTTTTTTGTGTGTACAGTTATTTCTGTGTGATATAGTGTAGTCATTTAACCATTAAATCGGAATACTTCACGGCTTTTTTGAGTGTGTGTACAATTATTTCTGTGTGATATAAATGTAATACGATGTGCCTTCTGTAACATTTGAAGGAACGACTTTTTACACTGAGCGCTTACTAGAAGTTTTTTTAAACACCTTTGGCTCTTACGTGGGAGCGTTGCCTTACTTTCGTTGCCGAGTGATATTTAGATACGTAACTCTGGTAATTTTGGAGTAGTACCATGAATAATGCAGATGTTTTAAATATACTATTTTCACTGTATTAGGAGTACTGTACATACGAAATGGTAAGATATTAAGTGTACTGTGTTGGCTTTTTACTAGTATCGTCACATGATTAATGGTGAGATTTTAAGTGTATCTGTTTTGGTTGATAGTAGTTATGTCACAAATAATGATTAAGTTGTAAGTGTGTTGGCTTTATAGGAGTAGTGTCCCGCGAATAATACAAGTGTACTGTGCTGTTTTTATAGGAGTATTGTCACACGAATAGTAGTGAGATTTTAAGTGTACTTTGTTGGCTTTATAGGAGTATTATTACCCGAATAATGGTGAGGTTTTAATTATTCTGTGTTTGTTCGATATTGTCACACGAATAATAGTGAGGTTTTAAGTGTTCTGTTTGGTTTGATAGGAGTATTGTCACACGTATAATGGGGAAGTTTTAAGTGTACTATGTTGATAGTAGTATTGATACTCGAATAATGGTGAGATTTTAAGTGTAGGTCTGGCTTTATAGGAATATCTCCACACGAATAATGACGAGGTTTTAAGTGTACTATGTTAACTCTATATGAGTATTGTCACACGAATAGTGGTGAGGTTTTAAGTGTACAATGTTGTCTTTATTGGAGTATAGTCGCACGAATAATATAAGTGTGCTTTTTTTATAGTTAATATGAGTATTGTCACACGAATAATGGTGATGTTTTAGGTATACTGTGTTGTCTTCATAGGAGTATTGGCACACGAATAATATAAGTGTACTGTGTTGTGTTTATAGGTGTATTGTCACAAATAATGGTGAAGTTTTAAGTGGTGTGTGTTGGCTTTACAGGAATATTGTTGTACGAGTAAAAGTGAAGTTTTAAGTCTACTATGTAGGCTTTATAGGAATATTGTTGTACGAGTAAAAGTGAAGTTCTAAGTCTACTCTGTAGGCTTTATAGGAATATTGTTGTACGAGTGAAAGTGAAGTTTTAAGTCTACTATGTAGGCTTTGTAGGAATATTGTTGTACGAGTAAAAGTGAAGTTTTAAGTCTACTATGTAGGCTTTATAGGAATATTGTCCGACGAATAATACAAGTGTATCTTATTTGTTTTGTATGAGTATTCTCAAATGAATAGTAGTGAGATTTTAAGTGTACTGTGTTGATTCTATAGGAGTATTGTCATACGAATAATACTGAGGTTTTAAGTGTATTCTGTTGGTTCGATAGGAGCATTGCCACACAAATAATGGTGAGGTTTTAAGTGTACTATGTTGACTCTGTAGGAATATTGTCACACGAATAATGGTGAGGTTTTAAGTGTACAGTGTTGGTTTGATATTGTCACACGAATAACAGTGAGGTTTTAAGTGTACTATGTTGACTCTGTAGGAGTATTGTCACACGAATAATGGTGAGATTTTAAGTATACTGTGTTGTCTTTATAGGAATAATGTCGCAAAAAAAAAGAAAAAAAGAATAATATAAGTGTATTGTGTTGTGTTTATAGGAGTACTGTCACTCAAATAATGGTGAGGTTTTAAGTGTATTGTTTTGGTTTGATATTATATTGTCACAGATAATGGCGAACTTTTAAGTGTTTTGTGTTGGCTTTATAGGACAATTGTCGCACGAATAATAGTGAAGTTTTAAGTAAACTGCATTGTCTTTATAGGAATACTGTCGCAAGAATAAAAAATACGTGTACTGTGTTGGCTTTATACAAATTATTTTCCCACGAATAATACACGTGTGCTGTGTTGGCTTTGTAGGAATATTGTCACAGAGAATAATGGCGAGATTTTAAAATTTAAACATTCTCTACTAGCTTTATAGGAGTATTGTCACACGAATAGTAGTGAGATTTTCAATGTACTGGGTTGGATTTAAGGGAGTATTGTCACACGAATAGTAGTGAGATTTTCAATGTACTGGGTTGGATTTAAGGGAGTATTGTCACACGAATAGTAGTGAGATTTTCAATGTACTGGGTTGGATTTAAGGGAGTATTGTCACACGAATAATGGTGAAGTTTTAAGTGTACAAGTGAAAGTGTCGCTGTGATTGTATTAAGCTAATGAATGAACCATCTGACCTTTAAATATTAAATGCGTAATACACGGGAGATCACTGCAAAACCTCGGCCATTGGCAAGTATTGTGATGCCAACGTTCAGAACTTTCCTTCATCTGCATCACATGACAGTCAGCCACTTCTCAGATATCTAAAAGTAACCTAAAAGCTTGTCTGAGAGGAGTACTTCTATATAAGTTTACATTGCTACTTGTCCTAAACCAAGAAATTTTTTGGTAAGTTTAGTGTTGTAATTGTGAACGCAAACATATACACAGTTTGCTTGTAAAAATTGTAAATAGTAAAACCTTTTTTAAAAAAAACACTTGATAATATATGGAGTTATATAAAGGAAGTTTGTTTTTCACACACACGCGCGCACGCACGCGCACGCACGCACGCACGCACGCACGCACACACACACACACACACACACACACTTACACACACTACTGGAAAGTATATTTTCAGTACAATCGACGAGTGTTGGTACTGAACACGAAGCATAAGCAAATGATTTATTCATACTAAGAATATACATATATGATTCTTGTTTGCGCAATGTCCACACTTTCTACGATCGTGTGGATGAAGTGTAGAGACATTATCTGGTGATGATAATAACTATTTTGACAGAAATAATTATAATGTACAATTATGATTTTTCACAACCAGGCCACTGTACAATTATCATCAATGTTCAAACGCTTGTACATTATGATTTTTTATGATCAGGCCAAATCTAATTATACTAAAGGCTACTGAGAGAAATTTAGAATTGTATCATTAATATTTCTTGCTTTAAGATTCATATTCAATATTGGGACTACAGAAAGAGATCTGTTGAGGCGAATGTACTCCTTGGGAGGGGTTGTAAAGGGGCACAACAGGTAAGGGTCAAGCAAGTTTGTTGCAAAACAATCAATCTAGAGGAAACGTTATTTGCCAGGTTAGTAATGCTTACCCAGAAAACAGCATGTATCGCTCGCTCCTTCAGTCATAATTTTGACAAGTAAAAGTGTTGCTTTGATCGTATTGTGCATCGTATTGTGAATCGTCTCAACTAGACATAATTACTGAGTTGCCCCTCAGCCACAGCCTTACGAGAGAGTGTGCCTGAGTTGATTTTATACTTAGACCTAGGAGCTTCCGTGCCTCACTTCTAGTGGCCCACAATCTTCACAGGAAATAGTGTGATCGACCGCAACGCTAGATAAATGAAGAGAAAAGTGTGAGACTCTGCTAAAAGACAGATCCGGGCATTCTGGACACGCTTCTGCACTAGGAATCTAATCTTATTTGTGCATGTTATATTCAAGCACTTTGTTGAAAGCTGTCTGGACAGTACCTAAATGCATCGTTGTTGAATAGTAACTAACATTGGAGTGTTTCTGTCATGTATCGTTGTAGTTAACATTTAGAGAAATTTAAAATATACCGAATATTTTTATTAGCTTAGAATTTGTACTGTTTCATCACAATCCACACTCGATCAAAGGTACTAGCAAATTGAATTGGCTTTCGTCATTAGTATTTAGACGCATGTAAACTTGGTATGCTCAAATCAAGGCTCCTTTCCATTATCATAGACCATTGTTTGCTTGTTTCAGAGACATCCTAGTTCGGACTCTTAGAAGCTTTAAAAGTGAACACAGAATGTCTCTTCTGAAATGTATCTAGTTTAATATACCAGATGTGTTCTAATGTAGAGCAAAAGGCAACTCGTTTGTCGACTCGCGTTCTCCCTAACTTCTTTCAGTTTCCTCTACACTCGCCCCCCTTCCCAGCCCCACCACCCGTGCAACCACTTAATATTACATGTTCTTGTGCAACTCATTGATGATATCCAAGACTCACGAAACTGCTTCAAGATTATTTTAAAACAGTACCTACAATTTGTCACGTATAAAGCATACGTTTTAAGTATTTAGGTCAGTTCAGAGTATTTTAGCTTGTTCTTATGTTATTTGTTCACCGTCACATTCAGTGATTATTAAGAAATCACAGGTTTTATTTATTTATTTATAACACGTGCATGTTTTATATTATTATTAATAATAATATAAAGCTTCTTTCTCTTGATTTCTTATATACAATGTAGGTTTTATAGCCTACTGAATATCTCATATTCTTATTGAATCCTTCTACTCCATTACTATTTATTTTTTTTTTATAAAGGATTCTATTTGCATTTTTCAGTATTGCTCTTACTATTTATTCATAAAATTGATTTTATTTTAATTTTTTTCAATTATGCACTTTAAAACTTGATATTGGATTATTGAGACCTTTAGATGCTAAGGTTTGTTATTGTGCACTTTGGGTATAGCGAAATTTTAAATGTGTATTTTCCATCTTCATGTAGCGTTATTGAGACTTTTAAGTATTACGAAAGGTTTTTGTGCACCTTTCTATCCAAGTGTTAATATGCATTATTAATGATCATATCACACCTTTGAATATCACTCAACATTATTGCACATCTTTAATGGTTGCATAATATCACTAATCATCTTCAGATATAATGGAACGCGGTATTTGGGTATCTGGTTCACATTTAGGTATTGCGGTACATTAATGCGTACTTTAGACGGCCTGAAACACAGTAACAGTATTTGCTGCTTGAACAGGCCCCGCCCCATTATTTTAAAATGTGCTTTTGTCCAGAGAGAAAGTTCCGAATATATTGATTTTAAAAAAAATGTAAATGTAATTGTATTTTTATCTTTAATGGTCTTCTGCGTTCATGTTCTCAGTAAAAGGATTTTGACGTTATGTTGTTATTACTCACTATTGTTATCCTATCTCTCTTTAACTCTTTTAATTTTCTTCCATGCACCACGGTTCTTTTACTGAGGTCCATTTGCATAACATGTGAAAAAGAAACAAGTCCTTAGTCCTAGCTTTGTCCCCAAAGACCGACATGTTCAGAATTCATTGCATCTTTTAGACTCCAAAACCATGTGCCATTAAGTTGTCTGGAGTCCACACCTTCAGGTGTAATGAAGCATCTGAGTCATTCATCACAACGGGCTTGCATACTTCACATCGACCCGGGTTTATCATTATGGTTCTCTTGCCTTCTCATCTTTGGATTAATTGCTACTCCAGTGGGGGGTTATTTCTGTTTTATTTTGGGTCGTTTGTGTTTCCCAGGATCTGTATTTCCTCTTATTCTTTATTGTTTGAGAGAGTCACTGCTCTTTGTGTTGCCAATTGGCCTGAAGAAAGTGTTATTGTCTGGTTAAAAGTCCTTGCTTGTTTTTTGTTTACCATTCCCCCCTTTCCCCACCCCATCCTCGTATACGTAGTAATGCAATTTATTTTACACAATGGTCGTCACTTGAGGCGGAATATATTAAACTATTTTATTGTGTTGTTTTCTCTCCAGTATTATCTCTCTCTTTTTTTTAATAACAGCACACTCAGCTCTAGGAAACACCAGAAGTTATGTAATGACATTACATTCACATTTTTCGTAAAATCACTGTCTTTGTCACTTGTGCTTCTTGGGAACTCCTGCTCGCTTAGCGGAACTGGTCTTCATTACAACTAGTCGGTGCAAGTCGAAATGTGCGCTCCGATTTTTTTTTTTTTTATATCTTCCCTTGAGCTTTGCGTGTGCATCCGCGCGCATGTGTATTTGTGTGTGTCTGTGCGTGTCTGTGTTTATGCACATGTATGCGCTCTTTTGAATGTTTCATTCTACTTTATTCAAATCAAGGGAGGTAATTTGTCTTTGCGCGCTCACGCTAGGCATCAATGTCAGTTTCTCATCCACTTTAAATCCTACGGAAATAGTCGGTCTTATACGCATGCGTATGTCGCACACCAGAAACAGACATAAATATTCATATTAGGTTGTTATTCGATTTTCACGATTCCTTGTCGTCATAATTCTTTGAATGCTAGCTTTTACGAAACAGGTGAAATTCGGTTTGCAGGATACTGTGATGCTCTCCCCATGCTAATTCAATAAAGTTACAAATAAAATATATAAAATGCAAGCATTTCCACTCTGGCACAAGTATAGAAAAAAATGTACTAAAAAGTTTTTTTTTTTATATATATATAAATTAAACTCTGCAATAAAAGAGTATATGTTTGTTTCTTTTTGAAGATCAGATTGAGTCAAACTTGGTGTAGAAAATGAAAAGAGTGTGACTCCATTTTTACCACATAGCCTGTGTTAATCAATAAACATTACTTTTCACTTATTCGGTTGATAATTGAAGCAATTTCTTGTACAAGCAGACATTTTCGTTGCTGAAACGGTGACATCATTCTGGGAGTACATTGATGATACATAAGTGAATAACTTAGGAAGACTACAGTTTTTATAGTTTGTGCTCCGGAGTCGGTGGCTCTAGTGTACTACATATATGTTTAGCAAGCCACCACTTGTACACGAAGTCTGGCCCAGTCTGGGCAGAAATAATATATATATATATATGGGGTTTTGATACATATATATTTAATTTATCAAGCCACTACTTGTACACGAAGTATGGCCAAGTCTAGGCAGAAATAATATATATATATGTTTTTGATACACACCAGCACAACATATGCACACAAGCAACACACTCATACATGATGCATGAGGTGTAGTGGTGTTGATGGTGTGTAGGTGGTTGGTTGGTGGCTGGGTGGGTGATCGATCTACTTTTAAGTGCACGGTTAAAGATATGTGTACAACTTTTAAATCTATGTTCTGTAAAGCGTATGCAATAAAAAACTTGCTTTTTACAAATATATATATAAAATCTCAGCAAATTTTATTTCAAACACAAACCACGTGCAAACAAAGTTACGTTAGGAAAATTAAAAAATAATTTTCAGTTCCTTTTATTTTTCCTTCTAAAAATGAGTTTTAATCATTTAACAAATATTGATGTTGGAGAGCGCCGGTATACCGTATAAATGCAATATTAATCACGTTTTAAAATAAATATAGTAATGCTTATTATAAACGTATGTTTTTTTCATAAAGTGTTATGATAGTACTGCTTAAATACAGTTTTGCAAGAGAATCCATATGCAGTGTCTGCTTTAATGCAATGCATTATAGAAATCTCTATTTAAAGCAATGTATTGAAGGAACCTCTGCTGCAAACGATATTATATTAAGTTATTTCATCATTAGACACTGCATTGTTAGGAAATCTCTACATTAATATAGTAGTAGTGAATCTATGCATCCTCAAGCAAGGCAGCAGCAACCAGGTTTCATCCTAACCTTGAAGATACAGTTTGGAAACTTGTCGCAACTTTGTTTGTACCTTTCATGTATAAAAATGTATAAATAAGAAAGTACTATGTATATATTCAGAAGCTACTCATGGCGGCAGCCAGAAAGAACGTCGGAGTGGTGAGCAAATTATTGAAAAATCCATATTTCCACAGTGTCTCATTGTCATTTAATGTCATGGCAGACGTCATTTTCATCGATTTTCATTGGGGCTTGTAACTGTTGTTTTTATTTTTATTTTTTATTAATGTGTATATTTACATAAAAAAATAAATAAATAGCTAGTTTTTTGCAAGTCAGTAGGCTTTAAAATTTAAGAAATCATGTTATGCGGACACTGTTGTTATCATATTCTTTCTATTTCAGTTATGGGGGTCATTATTTTTTCTCATTATTTTTCCATTCTGCTTAACAGGTCATATTGCTAAGAATATTGCTTTGATGAAGGGAGCTAAACCATCTTCTTGGCGTTTTGGTGAATGGGAAAGCAAGGAAATTAACTCTTTAGCAATATTGCCCGTGTGCATGTGATGAGGTCTTTTAATGATATTGTAGGACTTGCTGCGCTGAAACGTGTTTGGCTGAATGTTCAAGAAAGGTGGACACAAGAACATGCATTTCTACATGTTTTTGCTTTTGCTGCGTATTGTCTAAAATCTTGTCTTTATAGCAAGAAGATAGTCTTTGACTTTGTCTTTATAGCAAGAAGATAAGCCTTTGACTTTGTCTTTATAGCAAGAAGATAGCCTTTGACTTTGTCTTTATAGCAAGAAGATAGCCTTTGACTTTGAGCACAATTATACGTACATGAGTATCACTGCTTTTTGTTGTACACACTCCCGTATCTCTGAAAGTACGCTCTTTAAAGTCAAAATGAAATAATTGTTGGTGAATCTTCATTTTGAATTTCCTAATTTATCATTTTACACATTAGTGATCAGTGCTTGTCAGTAAAACGTTTCTCCATCGGTACAATTATATTAAGGTGTTGTTTAAAATCTTATAGGAACTAATTTCTGCGAGATATAATTTACATATACAAATCAGCTTATCCTAATACAGACACAAAATTGTTTTGTTTTCGTTTCTAAAAATGCCATCTCACCTTGAAATCCACAGTAAATGTAACCTAGCTGTTCCATGGCTTTGAATATCGTTAGCACTGACTGACTGTCAGCATTAATTGACATCTACTGACGAACGCACAGTTAATAGGGCTAACGTTTGGGAGAGGAAAGAGGGAGAGAGAGCATGTATAAAAGAGATTTGGAGAACGCAATCAAGACAAAAGTTCAAAATTTGTTGTGTCTGTCTCTGTACCAAGGCCACCCACTTGGAGTAGTGCCTCGTTAAACAGACTATTCTACACAAGGAGACTCGTTATGTCATATCAAAAGTACGTATTTTTATTTATCAGTGCACTGCTTATTGACTGTTTGTTTTGTAGAAGATTATTTTAAATTAATTGTTTAATTGTGAATCTGGAGGCTTAAACACCATGAAAGTCCTTGCCATGGTTCAGTCGCTCACTCAGTCGTTCATACTCAAAAAGTTTCTAACATGCATGCTCATTTCATCGACACCAGTCATTCGTTACCGAAGAATATAAATCTTTTTTTTTTTTGGAAGGCAATATCTGAATTCTTTGAAAATATGTTTGCAAAATAAATACACCCAGAAGTCAGATTATTTCTTTGTGTTGTGGGCATATTGAGCGTGCTTATGTTTGACTATCATGAAATCAACAGACTCTCTTTATCAGATAGATAGATAGATAGAGGTGTGTACACACTTTTGCTATCATCTACAGATACAAATTAACGCATCGCTTTATCATTTGTATAGTTCTACTCACAAAATGTTTTATAATAATGCGACCTATATTTTAATTGTTTACACAAAAATATATTTATTCTTATTCATATGCGTCTCCATCACCACATACAAATAGGGTCTGTGTTTAAAAGTAACGTTTACTCTTGTTGACACCAACATAATACGGGACATTCAGCCCTTCGTTTGGGCAAATATTCACCACTTGACCGCTATTTACAATTGTACATTTACTTTGTACTAAGGCGTTTACAGTTGCTAAATCTATAAGCAATATTGTTTGGTCAGTGGACTCAAAGTCAGCAGGAGAGGTTCATGATCCAGTCAGTCCATGACGTCATTTGAGACCCAAGCACACTCCGACGACAGCACGCATTGTACACTCCGTTGGTGCAAACTATGCTCAGAACTAGGTATAGTCTGAGGTGGATTTTCATTTGGAATATATTGCTGCATATAATCAATCCGCATTTAATTTATATCTGATGTCCGATTACCAGATTTTTGTTTCTGCTTTTAAGGCCAGTATAAATCCGTCCACTGAAGTGCGAGTTTGAAAACTGTTTGTAGATGTCCTGCCAAGTCCCAGCACCCTGAGTTACTCGCATCTATTTTATTGCAAACCTTGGTTCGGACTCCCAGTTCTTTGAACTAGACTGTAGTTCACTACTTTGTAACTCACAAGGAGATTGAAGCAAAGATTAACTGTAAATCAGGGGTGCACAAACATTTTAGGCCAGAGGGCCAAATTTCCAATAGATAGTGCGTGGAGGGCCGCAAGTCAGATTGCACATGGATGGCCCAGTAGAAACAAAAATACAACACAAATAATGAAATAAGTCTTCCGGGGGGCCGCACAGAGCCCTGTCTCAGGCAGCATGCGGGCCGCGGTTTGTGCACCCTTGCAGTAAATGTTACTGTACTCTTTATGGGTACAGTAGGACTGTGGTCAGCGCGATTGGTCACGAGAGAAGCAGTGTTTATTGATTATTTGCACGCTTCGTCAGCTCAGCTGCACAAGTTTCAAGGAACGCAGCGTCCTTCGTTTGTTGACACGGACTTCGCTAGAAGGCTCATCAAAATTAACATTATGTCATAATGTGCACAAACAAGGCAATCAAAGGCAATGGGACTGCTCAAAGAACTGATACTATCTGCGAAAAAAACCCAATATTTTTCATTGAAAACCCCCGAACAGTCGTATTATTGAATCAACATTCTACGCCAGTGTAAAAAGAAAATTAAAAAATAACATCATCAGTTTTACCAATTCTTCGTTAAAAATCGATGCATTCTCAACATTAATACGCAGCCTTTAGAAAACATCATCTGCTGTGGAAATGTGCTTGCTTCCGATAAGTGCTTTCGAAAATCTGCAACCTAATGGCTTACGTTTTACACACACACACACACACACACACACACACACACACACACACACACACACACACACACACACACACACACACACACACACACACACACACATTACATACAAATACACATGTACACACAAGCACACACATTAATTTTGCTTAAATAATGCACGACTTTGCTTGCATTTAAGATGAAACTAGGAATGAGCTTAAGAATGGGAGAATCACGTGATTAATTTTATCCTTCTTTTCCTTAACATTAAGCTTGAGTTGTGCACATTTCTGACCATTTCAGATTTGTTTCGTTAATAAGCCTGTGTCGTCATTACTACTTGAGCTTCCCTTTAGACAAGCAACTTCTCACAGTTTTTAATCTCTCTCTCTCTCTCTCTCTCTCTCTCTCTCTCTCTCTCTCTCTCTCTCTCTCTCTCTCTCTCTCTCTCTGGAGATAACATTCTTTTTTTGTGTATAGTAAGAATTGATGCGCATGCGTACGGGTGTGTTTAGAATGTAAATGGTTCTAGTTTAATCAGGGACGGGATAAGTAGTTTATAAACCATTTCTGACCAGCTTGCATGGCCTTCGGTTGTGCGAAACGGATCATTTTCCAGTCTGCTCAGGGAATGCAAGAGAGGAAAAAGCTTATTTACGTACATTTTATCTTTAAGCATTCAAATATGCTTTCAGACACGCTTGCACGTATACACATCAGTGTAAATTCTTATTGATGCCTTAAGTGGATATTCTTATTGATGCCTTAAGTGGATATTCTTATTTAATGCAATTGTCACCACTCTATGGTTTACTATATTAAATGGTGTTGCAGGGGTGTATGTGTGTGTGTGTGTGTGTGAGAGAGAGAGAGAGAGAGAGAGAGACAGAGAGAGACAGAGAGAGAGAGAGAGAGAGCTAATCTTTTCCTGGACTAACATTTGTTTACAATGTCAAAGTGTCCTTGGGTTTAACCTTCCACCAGTTAACCAGAAAATGTGCTTTGCTATTTGCATCCTCTCATTCGCTCCACCGCTGGAGTTTGCTTAAATTGAGTTACGTTTAGGACTTTCACTGGTTTGGTGTACACTTTCTCGAACATTCAGTACTTCAAGTGCTATGGTGAAGGCACCCGTTCTTGGAACGTCTTTGAACTTCTTTGAGTGCCAATACTTCTGTCTTGTATTCAGTGCTCTCATTCTAGCAAAAGGGGAGCCAGACTAAAAGGGAGACGATGTGTGTGTGTGTGTGTGTGTGTGTGTGTGTGTCGGGATTGGGGAGAAGTTGGTCATATTGACGGGGAGCCAACTATATTAAATTGACTCGTGCATATTCACGAATATTTAATATTATTGCGTTGAGGATAATGTTGGTATGTATATGCAGGAAAGTTTGTGAAGGACGGAAAAGATCTGTGCGATACATTAAATTGATTGATGGCTGTACGGATCTTCCCTTCAGTGTTTACTTTGCGCTAAATTTCATATCATCTTCCTGAAACTTCATGCAGAGTATTACATTTGAAGATCTTCAATTATATGCAATCGAATTACACTTAAGAATTACAACGATCCCACCTTTTGCACTAACCCCCTTCCCCCAATTCGTCATATTCTTGTAGATTTTGGCGATTAGCGTTAATGTAAAAATCGGTAACATTCATGATATGGGTAACTTTGTTGTGCAATCCCATTCTGTTTGATTTGTGCTGTGGTAAACACTGAATCAAGGAACTTAATATTGTTGTGCACTCCGAATCTATTTGATTTATGCTGTAGTATGTACTGAATCAATGAACTTAATTGTGTTGTGCACTCCGAATCTATTTGATTTGTGCTGTAGTATGTACTGAATCAATGAACTTAATTGTGTTGTGCACTCCGAATCTGTTTGATTTGTGCTGTAGCAAACACTGAATCAAGGAACTTGATCTGCACTTCCTGTGCTCCTGGTGTCATGTCGTTCATAATTTTATAAAGCGTTTGCTGGTTTATAAGGAAGGTTTCCTTTCCTTAAACTTGCTACATATGTACTGCTTTGTCGTTTTTATCTTGGCGCGACGAATCTGTGGCTTTTGAGTCCATCGTTCACAGTTCTGGACACAAAGACACGGGATCACTCATTTCGCATAGTTACTGTTCTTGACGAGGTCTGTACGTGCCATGTGGGTTCTGAACCTACGACTGGATGTACGTGATAATTAACACGGCAAGGTTTTGTGTACTTACTATGGACATAATTAACACGGCAAGGTTTTTTGTACTTACTATGGACATAATTAACACGGCAAGGTTTTGTGTACTTACTATGGACATAATTAACACGGCAAGGTTTTGTGTACTTACTTTGGACATAATTTCAGTGGGGAGAAAGAAGCACACATACGAGTGTAACAAGGAAAAAATTGAGGTTGGGAGTGCCAACTAAATTTGAAATGGACAGTTGGATACCGATACATGAGTGACTATGACAGTGAGCTATTGTCTTAATCAGCACAGGCGTATACATTAGTAGGTCACCAACGAGTTTATGACTAGTAAATGGTTTCTTGTGCGTGTGTTAACTAATTTCCCCGTTGCTTTAAATGTCGGCGTTTGACTGAATTATCTCCCTCTGGAATACGAAAAATATATAAGACGAAGTTTGTAACTTTCATTAATTAGACGTCCTTTACATATTAGAGAAGAAGCGAAGGGTATTTATGTTAACGCACTATAATGTGCTCGTTGTTTTATCGGGTGATGTTTGCTGTTTGCACGCAAACTGTAATCAGGTGATACTTTATATTTTGTGGGTTGTCTCTCGGGGTCTCAAAAGTTTCCTTAAACACCTGCTAATGGACATGGTTTGTTTAGACCAAGACGTGGATAGAATAAAGAATTGTATGTGTATTGTTCTCGTCACTTAAAACAGCAACTCATATTCCATTAAAAAAAAAAAAATAGTCAACGCACACTTCAGTTTGAGTCATTGCCACAGAACCCCCAATTTACTAGTTGAGAAAAAAATCAAACAAAACCCCAACCAACATAGTTTCCTAATTTTCTTCTTGTCATTTCTCGACCACGTCTGGCACCGTTTCCAGCAGCTGCTCGGGTTCCTGTCTGTGAGGTTTTATGCATGAATGCCAGCCTCGGGCGAGTTGCATGTATAGTTGTCAAATAAGCTTTATTGCGAACAGCATCAATTGTAACTTGCGACTATTGGCACGCGATCAGAAGTGGCTGGAATTTGCATTTATTAACGCCGTTACCGCATTTCGTCGGAGTATTCGTCGATAACTTCATATATTTTATTCAGTCCCTTCGAGTGCGGGCTGCAAACGGATGCTTCTTTAGCTGTGGTTATGATTAAAATTGAAATAACTTTTTCTTAATGAGTATTACTGCGTCGCCAGTTACCGTTGCCACACACACACACACACACACACACACACACACACACACACACACACACACACACACACACACGCACACACACACACACACACACACACACGCACACACACACACACACACACACACACACACACACAAACACCGTGGTGCAGTGGTGCACTACACATTAGATAGAAAGAGTAGGTATTATATTTCTTAACATGGGGCAGAAGACAAATCCACTTTGCCGTTTAAAATGTTTACATATATTTTGTATACTGTATTTTGAACATGACCCCAGCCTGCTTTCACTTAAGTATATATAAGCTCGTGCACTTTTTGACCATGGCTAAAACGGCTACATAATTATTCGCTTTCGGACCGAAACTTTCACATTGCGATAACCACCGCAGAGTCGTTTTTTGTGATGTATTCTTTCTACTAGGCGTTTAAAAAAAAAGAAGAATTAAGTGGGTCTCTTGGGAGATATAAAAGCTAAAAAGGCTGTCGATTGTTTAGTGTATTTCTAGTGTCTGCTCGATATACTTGCCATTATTATTCATGATCCCATCACCAATCAGTCTCTTGTTTCCCCCTCCCCCCCCCCCCTCCGCCGTGGTGAAAGCATTATCTTCAGAAATTAACCTCATAAATCTGGAAGAAGCAAATAAAAGAAAATACTCTACCTTTGCCTGACAGTGCAACTTTGTTAAGTTTTGTTTGATCTGTTAAATTATTAATGTATTTATCCATCTACGGAAATAGTGGCTTTCAGACGTATTTAAGTGTGTCTTCTGTCTAAAATTATGTTAAGGTGGTTGCTTCGTTTTAGTGGGCCCAACGTCACTAGTATGAACACCTCGTTTATGTTTCTTCTTTTGTTTCAGTTTTAGTTCTCTTCCAGTCGCCCTCACCCTTCTTTCGTCGTACAGACATAATTCTGCAGTGTGTACTCCTCTTAAAGCAGAGTGATGTTTTGCCTAAATGACATGCATGTGAGCAAAAATAAGTTTAATCTGTTTGCCGTGTTTCACTGGGCCTTTCTCTGCAGATCGTTGCCTCCCCAAAGACACCGGGGCAGTGGGCATTCGCTCGTGGAACTGCCACTAGTCGCACTTATTACACTGTAATGTGTTCAGTTTCACTTGAAATTGGCAAACAGTAGTCCTCAGCGATAACGATAATTGTCTTTATACTAATCAAAACTACCGTTTCCTTTGAAATTTAATATTTATGCTTTATTTATTTACCTCCATAACCACTACTTGTTTTATTATTTTTCATAATTCTAATCACATGCATACAGAAACAACAACAGCACAACACTTATTCCTTCGACTGGCAACTATTGTACATTTAACATGAGTTTCAAAGTCCATTGACGAGACACAGTGTGTGAGAGAGAGAGAGAAAAAAAAAATGCGTGTTTGTGTACGTGCAAGCATGCATACGCGTGTGTTGATCGCAAAGTTTATACTACCCCCCCCCCCCTTCCCCATTTCTAACTACACAAAAGTACGTACATACATGCAACTGAAATTTTTTTGCATTTCATTCATTACATTCGTTCATGGTTGGGTGGGATCGTGGCAGTAGATATGTCGGCACTGTAACAGGATGCCAGACACAGCAAAAGTAAATTATTGGACATTACGGTGTCTCGTCTGGCACAAATGATCCTCTATTTGGATGAGAGATCTTAGCAGTAATTTCAAGGGATTTGTTTGACCTTCTGAGCAAGGCTGGTTGCTGCTGTCGGCCCCACCGAGGGACTGGGAGGAAATAACTAGTTTATTCTCTAGGAAGTAGCAGGGTATGTTTTGAAAGTTTAGCGCGAGTCTTAACGTAATTGATTTATACTTGTCATTTGGTAATGCCTTTCAAAATTGCAGCTATTCAAGTTTTGCGCATTTTTCGTTTCTTCACGGCAGAAATTGTGTTGAAGTTTTCACACCGTAAATTTCTGTTGGAGGCTGTGTTGTGTGGTTGGGTTGTTGTTTTTAAAAAAAAAAAAATCGTCCACAGTCTGTTTTTCTTTTCTTTCTTTTTTCGTCGATGTTGTTGTTTATGTATTTAGTTTTTTTTGTTTGTTTACTTTCATAAAAACACTACTTTTCATAAAAACAAATCGATTAAACAAAGTACCATTCATTTATATATATCAGCCCTTATCAACCTTTTTATCCAGGAGGAACCCTTGAGATAATTGTCAGGTACAATTGTGTACAAATTACTATATCTGCTAGGGTTCCGCAGAACCCCGGTTGGGAAACCCTAATTTATATTGATAATATATCCAGAAGCCAGTGACTAGTTAGTGAACGTACCCATCGCCATTTAAGTTGTAGGAACTCCGTTTTTCTTTTTAAAAAAACAAGTCCGCCGGTGCATTTTACATGTATGCCTTTGTATTTATGTAAGAAGGATAAGGACGATTCAATGGATAGACTGTTGAACTCGGTAGGTGGCCCTGGATGTTGTGTGTTGTTGCGTCATTCTCAAGCTTCTTTGTGGATGGCATTCCTTCCACAGAAATTCACCGCCCTCTTTCCGACCACGAGGTTCCCAATAAACTTCGTGGCATGCGACCTCTCAGAAGCTGTACACGGTTGAGTGGACAAATGGCACTAACGTCCTTTGACATTAAACCGCGACGTCAGACTTCGCAGAAATGGATCTCCAGAAACGACCCTATCGTGACTAGCAAAATTGCCAGAGAGAAGTTGGCACTAGGTGGGAATCGAATGGGATTTGTTTGGCTGTCCGACAGGCAAGCCACTGTGCCGGCAATGCGAAGAAAGAAAAAGCAGCAGCTAATTTATTGTTCCGATTGCGTGTTGGTTTAGCGTAGACTGCCTGGACCCTTATTGCAGCGAGTTCTTATATTGTTCAGATGCAATTCATTTGTCTGCGCCACCTTGGGAGTCTGATGTATGTGTGAGGTAACTGCCAAATAAATATCCTCTTGTAGTGTTTGCATATCTGTGTTGCCTGTGCCTTTTCGCCGGGGAGAATAGTTTATTGGGACACGTTGGACACTCGCAAAAGGACTCTCCGCACGTGTGATTGCATTTAGACAGACATATACATAGATAATTAGATAGATAGTGTGATTGCATTTAGACAGACATATACATAGATAATTAGATAGATAGTGTGATTGCATTTAGACAGACATATACATAGATAATTAGATAGATAGTGTGATTGCATTTAGACAGACATATACATAGATAATTAGATAGATAGTGTGATTACATTTAGACAGACATATACATAGATAATTAGATAGATAGTGTGATTGCATTTAGACAGACATATACATAGATAATTAGATAGATAGTGTGATTGCATTTAGACAGACATATACATAGATAATTAGATAGATAGTGTGATTGCATTTAGACAGACATATACATAGATAATTAGATAGATAGTGTGATGGGTAGTTTAAATGATTAGCTACCCAACCCCTAATCTATTTAATTCACCCATACAGGTCTTCTTACTTTTTGCGGACGGAGAAAACTCGGTCAAACCTCAGCGACATTAGCCTTTAATTAATTTATTCTATCTGCCCTTGAGTGTTACCGGTTTAGAACTCCTATCACTCCTTTTAAGTTCGAACACTTCTAGAACGTATAGAAATTCTCGCCCACACACACTCTCTCTCAGTTCAAGGGGGAACACTTCCCAAAATATGCTTTTGTCTGACTTTAATACAATTAAAATTTAGCCCCCATCCCCTAAGCATGCATATCTCCTTCTTCTTCTAAATATAGAAGTAGAAGTGTAATTAACAAATAACAAATTTATTCAACACAATGAAAGTTAAATGGGAAGCAATTTGTATACAATAAATAGTAGTCACAAAGATACTTAATTTCTTAGCCTGTACAGGACATCATTAATAACAAAAGAAGAGATCGTAAAAGTCTCAAAAATTTTTGTTAGGGTAATCTACAGATGACAAATAATTAATATATTAGCTATACTATTTGCCATCCAAAACTGTAATATGGATTTGATTTCTGGGCATTTGTTGACTTCATTCCTTCCCTTTTAAAACTTAAAATAATAAAAATATTTGCCTGAAAATGTATTACAAATTCATTTACACTTATTTTGTTAATATGTGTGTATTTCTTCTTAGGGGCTTCTCACCCCCACCCCCACCCCCATCCGCCCCAGCCATTTCCCCATTCTAAACACTTTCTAAGTCAGCAATAACAAATCTATGAGCCACAAATAAAGGAAAGAATGTTTAAATATATTTTCATTGGATTTACGCCTGAGCTCTCCTGTTTTACACGAAAATCTGTCACCAACTTTTCGTTTTGGCTCATTTAATTTTTCTTCTTTATTTCTTTAATTCTTTCTCCCAGCACTTGAACACTCGGCCCACGCGACTTGCAGATATGTGAGTCATTCTTCTTCTATGAGAGAATTTGGCAAGGTCTCTCGAACAACCGTAAATTCTTTGCCAACGGAATGCGTGCAAATGTTACAGGCATTTAAAATGTTTTTCTAGTGATCGACATACCATTTTTATTTTCATTTTAAAAATAAAAGGAAACAAAAACTATCGTCTGTGTCGTGATTGTTTTATTGGGTTTCATATTTTTATATTAGTTTAGAGGGCATCTATTTTTTTTTTTAAGTCTTGAGCTGAATTTAATTGACAGGTTCATTAAACAGTGTAATAGAAGAATATTCGAGATAGAAAACAGAGTTCCTTATTATGGATTGTTGGTTAGCAACAACAACAAAAAATCATAGTGATTCTCCTTTTTGTTTGCCTGTTCTTAGGAGCAGAGTTGTTAGAAGTTTTAATGACTTGTTTGAATTGGCATTTAAGTAAAAGTGTATTTTTTTACTGTTTCTCCATTTTCAACAAGTTTTCGAGGTTAGATTTATTTCTAATCAGGATACTACTTAATCACGTTTTCTTCATTAAGTCTACGCTTATGTTATTCTGAACTAGAGTAACAATTGTTTAGTTTAGTTTTCCAATCTGTAAGTGAAGTTTGGAAACACAGAGTAACATGTATTGTCAGAGATACCATCATATGTTAGAATATATTGTTTACAATTTTAAAAAATTCTCACACACTAGATTAAAGTATTCTGAAAAAAATAGTTGCATTATAATTGTGTATTCTCCCAGAAACATATTAACGCAGATTATATTCAGTTTATACTATACTTATTAGATATATTTCTGTGGGTACTTTTTCCAGTTTATTTGTTTGTATTAAAGTAATTTCCATGGGCATCATTTCCGGCGCGTTTGTTTGTGTAACAAAAGAAAATCGATATCCATGATTTTATGGTGTATCGAAAATAGTTGCACTTCTGAATTTATGGCCTCCTTAACTGTCAATCAAGGGCAGGCGTTTTACAGGAATTGTTTCTTATTTCTTATTTCAAGGAACTGAAAGTCATTCTTGCATACAGACATGCAGTTTTATTAGGAACATTAGTACCATTTCACCTCATCCATCTTTCCCTTTTCCTAGTCGGCTTTCGTTTATTGACTCAAATGGAATTGTGTCCCCAAGCCTTAGTATCCAACTTGCAAGTCTGCCCTGTCATAGTGGCCTCCCTTGTCTCCCCGAGTTTCTGACGGGCCCGCAAATTTGATTTTCCAGCTTTCTCGATCCGGTCCCGGGTTTAATTGCAAAAGTCCTTGGCAACTGCCTCTTCAGTTAGACGCCTTGGCTGAAGTGACAGCTTCGGCCTGTGTTGTTGATATGACTGAATTGCCAGAAACGTGCGGTTTACGACCGCTTGTCGCGAAATGAAGCAGACGATAGCATGTGCAGAGTCTGAGTGTCGATGTGCTCTGTGGATTCTGGAGAATGAGACGGGTGGGGGTGGGGAGAGAGACAATAGAAGAGCAAAGAGAAACTTTAGAAAGAAATTAATGTGAGAAAATGCTCGGTTGTGGAGAGGAAATGGAAGAGAATCAAATTGTGGGGGGGAAAGAATTTGAAAAAGAATGAGAGATTAATAGAAAAGAAAATGAAGTGATAGGAATAAAGGAAAATTGGACAGAATATTGCGGGGTGGGTGGGTGGGTAGTTGAGAGAGAATGAGAGAAAATAAAATAAAATGAAGAAATGGGGAGAAAGGAAAATTTTGACTAAATAAGGGACAACAAAAAAAAAAAAATGAGAGAATGGAAAAGAGGTTATAAAGTAAGAGTGTAATAGCGGTATTTTGAGACGTTTATTTCGGTTTGTTAATTTTTTCATTACTGCTATTACCTTCCATTCCCTTTTCTTAAAGAAAATAAATACTTGTAAAATAGTTATTAGTTAAAATGAGCACAAAAGCTCTTCATCATTAGTCACTTTAATGACTGTCCTTCTGGCATCCCTGCCCTTTTGTACAGGGTGACCCGTCAAAACCGCGAACGACAAATGCGCGCCGACAAAACCGCGATGGACAAAAGCGCGCCGACAAAATCGCGCTCTTTGAAATCGACAAAATCGCGCCGACAAAATCGCGATAAACATCACCAAGTAAAGAATGGCAGGAAGTGTTATGTATGTTCGCTCTATTACGTATCTCATAATAGTGATCTTTAAATAAAATTATTAAGATTTGATGTATGCTTCATTCTTTTCATTACCTTTGTGTAAGAATTATTTGCACGTAGTATCTCTTAATATTGATCTTTATGGTAAAATTATTAAGATTTGATGTATGCTTCATTTGTTTTCATTGCATTTGTGTAAGGATTATTTACACGTAGTATCTCATAATAGTGATCTTTAAATAAAATTATTAAGATTTGATGTATGCTTCATTCTTTTCATTACCTTTGTGTAAAAATTATTTGCACGTAGTATCTCTTAATATTGATCTTTATGGTAAAATTATTAAGATTTGATGTATGCTTCATTTGTTTTCATTGCATTTGTGTAAGGATTATTTACACGTAGTATCTCTTAATATTGATCTTTATGGTAAAATTATTAAGATTTGATGTATGCTTCATTTGTTTTCATTGCATTTGTGTAAGGATTATTTACACGTAGTATCTCATAATAGTGATCTTTAAATAAAATTATTAAGATTTGATGTATGCTTCATTCTTTTCATTACCTTTGTGTAAAAATTATTTGCACGTAGTATCTCTTAATATTGATCTTTATGGTAAAATTATTAAGATTTGATGTATGCTTCATTCTTTTCATTGCATTTGTGTAAGGATTATTTACACGTAGTATCTCTTAATATTGATCTTTATGGTAAAATTATTAAGATTTGATGTATGCTTCATTTGTTTTCATTGCATTTGTGTAAGGATTATTTACACGTAGTATCTCATAATAGTGATCTTTAAATAAAATTATTAAGATTTGATGTATGCTTCATTCTTTTCATTGCCTTATTTTGAGGATTATTTGCACTCAGTATCTCATAACATTGCTTTGTGTATCATAATATTGATATCTACGTATGTTATTATTACATTCTTGTACGATTTAACATTTGTCGGCACGCATTTTGTCCATCGCGGTTTTGTCGGCGCGCATTTGTCGTTCGCGGTTTTGTCGGTGAACCTTTGTACAGATACATAATATGTGCAGAATAAAGCAGCAAGGTTTGAGGAGTTAAATAGTTAAACATCTTAAGTTCATTTCTACAGGTTTTAATATTAAGTTTCATGAAGATTCTATAATCCGGGGGGGGGGGGGGTGCGCGCGGATTTGATGCCATAATTCAATGTACATTGCATACACTTTTTTTTTTTTTTTATAAATTACGATTGTATCAGTCAGCATCTCCTTTCAGGACTAACGACTGAAACCAAATCAAATTGTATGTAGTGCATACCTTGTACAACTAAATTCTGTTTCCGGATAAACTAAATTTTGAATGTTCATCATCAACTTAGACCCCTTTCTTCCAATAGCTGATTTCGTTCCAAGAAGCAACTGTGAAGCTCATGTTAAATTTGCTAGTAAAGAAAGCATATATTATAAATATAAAGAAAGTAAAACGCAGACATTAGGAAATATTTATTTATTTATTTAAATTTTACTTGCAGACCCCCCCCCCCCTTGTTCCTTAAAATCGTGGACTCTCTTCATTACAGTACATCCCTACCTACCCACTTAGCACTGTTCCTTACAATCGGGAACTCTCCACAACACGACAGAACTAGTGTGATATTAACGTCAGTGGCTTCTTACATTAAGCAGGTGGACAGAGAGACAGTTAATTATGGAAGACAGGCCGGGTCTTCCCAGTGTAAGATATGATAATGTATAAGTCATTACACCTCTTTACAATGCATGCCATGCGTAAAGTACACACGCACGCACGCACGCACGCACGCACACACACACACACACACACCAGCGTAGTTCCTGCTGGTATGTAGAACAGTAGTGCTCAGAGGGTATCAGTGGGAAGCGAGAGTAGCCTCATTAGAAACGGTGAAGAACTGTTTTATTGTATTTTTTAAAAGATCCATAATATCTACAAGATAAGAGTTGATTCTGTTAACTTTCTCCAGAAACTAGTAAATGAGGGAGGAATGTTGAACTGAACACGAAAACGGACTCCTCTCGGGTTGGTAAGAAGTCTCGGTAATGAGTACTTGGCTGTTGAATACCTCAAATACATACCACTGCAGTATTTTTTCTTTCTTGACAGTTAAAATCCATTACTTCTTTTTCTTATAGTAAGTGGTTACTTTCTTATGACGCATTCTGATGCCATGCGTTTCAGGATGTAAAATTGTTGTGACTTTGAATCTTTAAGATTATGTGCACTTGTTTCTTCTTCTGGTATCTTGTAGTTAAAATTTCGTGTTCATTTGTCATAAAGACGCACTGTATTTTTTAACAAATGGTGTTATTTGTTTTGATCTAAATAGCAAGATAGAAATCCTTTGCGGCTTTGATGTGAATCATTCTTAGAAATAAGTCAAGCGGCCTATGGTTTAATGAGAAGGGGTAATCAGAGCCGTCATTCTCTGCAAAGTGAAAGAAACAAAGATTGAATCCAGATGTTTTTATTTTTATTTTTTAAGATGATGACTTTATGTTTATTCGTGTATGTCATGCACACTGTTCAGGCGTTAACATTCTGTTTTCTTCTTCTTTCCCATTTTCTTTGGCCGCCTCCATCTGGTCGATATCCAGAAGCCACTTAGTTTAGTTATGCGTTGTCTTTTAACATTTCTTTCTTAAATGGAATTTTCAGGTTACTTCTTTGAAGTTAGAGCAACAAATTTTTTAATCGTGTACTAGGAGAATACAAATAACAGGTGTTTCTCATATCAAGTCTAACAAACATTGCTAGTTTGCACACACGTCAAAATATTTGTCACAATGGCAACAGTTTACATATTAAACCTGTCAAAAATATTTCTTTACATTGGTGACAATTTACTTTAAAAGCATATCGAATTATTTATTAAGTAGGTGTCAGTTTACACTTAATAATTGTCAAATTACTTTTTACGTTGGTAACACCTTACACATAAAGATTGTCAAAATATTATTTTTTTATATTGATAACTTTTTATGCAAAGTATGTCGAATTCTTTGTACATATTTTTTTATTTCTTTATACATAGTCTGTCAGAAATGTTAATTACGTTAATAACATCTTATAAAGCTTTTCAAATTATTTTTAACGTTGGTAGCAGATTATACACTAAGCCTGTCAGATTATTTCTTATGTTGTATATAATGTGTAGCTTGGTGGAAACTATTAGTTTAGATGTACAGTGTCCCAGAACTTGTTAATTTGAGTTTTTAATTTTTGTTTTGGCTACAATTAGACACACAGAACAGGCTACAGGACATACACTGGCACATTGTTTATAGGTTCTATGAATGATTTAAAGTACTAATGGGCAGTTATTAAATGTTTGAATCAAGCACTGTATAACAAGCCGACTTATTACTATTAATACCTGTGAAATGTTTGCATTATATACTACACATTTTAGAAAAAAAATGTTTTCTTTTTAATTATTATTTTTATTTCCTGTTACATTTTTCTCTTTGTTTCAATCTACTGCATTCACTGTTCTTAGATATTTTCACGTTAAATAATTATGTGCTAGTACAAGTTGACATGTGTACTAATTTCCTTATTCACCCGACTTATTTAAAATATGCGATTAAATTCACTGTCGTATTACCCTAAGGCATAATTCCTGCTATTTGAAGAAGTCCGCCACTTTCTTGTTGTGACATGCAATGCGCATGCGCGGTAAGAATAAGCTTAACAACCACCGTGAAGGGCCTACAATACATATTTACAAAACGAAGGAGGGGAGTCGGACTAGCGATGCTGACAGTTAGATCTACTTATGACAAGAAGTTAGTAGTAGCCGGGCGAATGCTAAGTTGACGTGCTACTTATGACTAGAAGTTAGTAACCGGGCGAAGGCTAAGTTGACTTGCTACTTTGACTAGAAGTTAGTAGCCAGGCGAAGGCTAAGCTAACGGGCTACTTTGCAATAATGTTTTTTTACTTCATTGAAATTCTAACAGAACGACAATGAGTGGGTTTTTTCGAGAACAAATTGTGCACACGTTTGTGTATGCGTACGCAAGAGTACTGTAGCATGATTAAACAACCCACACGCTATTTACTAATCACACCCTCTCTCTCTGTCCTGATTTGCCAGTGAGCCGAGTGCCGAGAACGTGCGGTGCCAAAAGTGCCTGGAGAAAGGGCACTGGACGTACCAGTGCACCGGCAAGCGCAAGTACGTGTACCGGCCCTCGCGTACCAAAGAGATGATCAAGCGAATGAAGACAGAGGAAGAGAAGGGCAAGCTGGACCTTGTGTACGACATTTTATTACACTTCTTCTTGTACATGCACGTGTGTGTGTATTCGAATATATGCGCGTGCATGTGTGTGTGTATGCATTCGAATGTATGCACTTGCATGTGTGTATGTCAGCGTTTTAATGTATGCGTGCGCATGCGCCATATTTGTATGCGTGTGCATTCGAATGTATGTGTACATACGTCATATTGGGGTATAATGCCTGTGGACCCTTAGATTTAAAATATTATAATTCAGATGTTTGTTTGACCGTTCTCAGCGGCAGTGCATTACCGGTAAACTAAAAGTATTATTCCACGTACATATTAACGTCCATTACCATTAAAACTAAAGTACCATTCCACATACAATGTAACTTCCATTACCGGTAAAACTAAAAGTGTTATTCTACATACTTAGCATGTTGACCCGTTGGCCGTCCGTGGTACACAGGCTGTACCACAAAAACGATCACTATTTATAGTTTCACTATTCATACAAAACAACCAATCAGTTACTTTTTAAATTCCTTAACATATTTCTATACTACAGAGTATTTTGATTTTTTTAAAATCACTTTATAAATAAGTAATTTTTTAAATATTTTAGTACACTGACCCATTCCATTATGACTAGCGAAAACACAGTGACGGCGAATGGGGTGTTACCAGTAAAACTATATGTGTCATTTCACATACATAGTTAGTACTATCCATTACCATAAAACTTAAGTGTCATGTCGGGTACATAGTAACGTCCATTACCGGTAAAACTAAAACCGCTTACTACATACATACTTAGTAATGTCCATTACCATAAAACTAAAGTGTCATTTCAGGTACATAGTAACGTCCATTACCGGTAGAACTAAAAGTATCATACTACATACATAGTTAGTAACGTCCATAAACGGTAAAACTAAAAGTGTCATTTCACATACATAGTAATGTCCATAACCGGTAAAACTAAAAGTGTCATTACGCATACATAGCAACGTCCATTGCCATAAAAACTAAAAGTGTCATTATGCATACATAGTAAGCAACGTCCATTGCCATAAAAACTGAAAGTGTCATTACGCATACATAGTAAGCAACGTCCATTACCATAAAAACTAAAAGTGTCATTACGCATACATAGTAAGCAACGTCCATTACCATAAACATGACAAGTGTCATTCTACCTACATAGTAATGTCCATTTCCGGGGTTAAACTAAAAGTGTCATTTCACATACATAGTAACTGCTCTTACCCGTAAAACTAATGTATAATTCCACATACATAGCAGTGGCCATTACCAGTAAAACTAAAAGTGTCATTCCACATAGCAGTAAAACTAATTGTCAATAGATATACACAATGTTGCTTAAAGCACGTCTTCTCATTCCTCATAGCTCTAGTGAGGGGAGTCTCACTATTATACTGTCTACATTCACATTTATGTAATACATGAATTCTTTCTGGGAAATGTTGTCTTAAATTGAAAGGAGAAAGAGAGTAGGATGGAGGTGGGGTGGGTGGTAGTGGAATATACCTTCAAAAATTGCTTGAATAAAAATGTCCCCAACTTTTTCTCTTTAAAAGATTATGCCCCAATAGTTTGTCAGTTTAATTTATGCCACATTAGCTTTAAACTAACATTTAAAAATCAAAATAGAAGGAAAAGCCTTCCTCTTTATATTTTGTTTTATTTTTTCCCTCTTCTTGTCTCCATTAGCAGAGGGAGAAAATAGAACATGTGAATGTTTGCTTGAGCAATTTCTACTTTCATTACAGCCCAAGAGAGTGCTCCAGAATCTGATTATCTTTTGTATTTTATTCAAACATATGATAGATCTTTCTAAACGGGTATAAAGTTGAGTCATTTTGGTAGCGATACAAGTAAATCTTAATAACAGTTTATAGATAGTAGGTTCTGTATTCTGTTATAGTTAGTGGTTAGAGAGCTTTACATGTAGTCTGAATGCCTTTCACATGAGAATAGTAAGCATATTGCATTGATATTTTACTCTTTCTTTCCTTTCTTAAGTTTGTAGCATCTAAATTTTTTTATTCAGGGTTAACTGAATGTAACAGTTGTCAGATAAAATAAATCTTAATGCACATAACTGCAATTGACTGGTTTTTGTAATGGCTGTTAAATTCCCTCCAAAGTTGAATGCATCCGATGGGAGAAATGCTACAAAATAACCATTCCAGAACATTAGCTGTTTCCTTGAGCTAGGCTTTGCATCATTTGAGGCTCATTCTGGTTTTATTGCTCAAATCCCTACAGATCACCAAGTCTTTCTAAAGTTTCATGAACTGAAGAGTGTGTGAAAATGTTATAACTGTATGTGCATAATGATTAGAAGTCCGCTGCCTGATAAGTAGGGGGAAAAGGCACATTAGTTTAGTTGTTAAGAACCACTTTTATAAAAGAAAAAGAAATTATTGTTTTTATATTCTTGGTTCTGAACAGTGTGTTATGTGTGTGTGTGTGTGTGTGTGTGTGTGTCCTTTATTAAAGGTAGTAATTAGTATATCATAATACAGAAGAATTTGAATATTATTTTAGTTTACCATCTTTCAGTGTTTAGAGGCTTATAGGACACTAAATGCATTAATCATTCTAAGCATTGTAAAATTAATAAATAGCTGCATGTATACAGCCCAGTTTTTTTATATTTGGGGTTTTTTGTGTGTGGAGGAAGTGACAGTTTTATTACATTTGTTTATTTGTGGAGGAAGTGATCTTACAGTTGAATAAACTTGTCATATGTAGCCCCAAATACTGGAGGAAGTGATCTTACAGTTGAATAAACTTGTCATATGTAGCCCCAAATACTGGAGGAAGTGATCTTACAGTTGAATAAACTTGTCATATGTAGCCCCAAATACTGGAGGAAGTACTGCATGTGCTGAAGTTGGCATATTATGTACATCAAATTACATTCAATAGTTGAATTAACACTTTTGAGCATCCCAGGAAAATTAATTCATCAGCAGAAATGGAGTAATTACATTGTATACAGTAATGATACCTGGTGCATCATAGAGTGAAAGTCCACTAACATTTGCCAGATTTCTCCATGCCACATCATTTTTAATCCATAGTTTCAGCTTAGCAATTTATTGCCACTTAACCTTAGTTGATATGAATTATTGTGATCATAGGAGCATGTTTTTATGTAGTGCTGAAAATGCTGAAGTGAAAATTTGTCTTGAGCAGAGGCCCACAGAACACTACTGGTCTTTGATTCACTCACAAAGCACTGCACACATTAGATGTGACTTCAGTGTAAGGTACATAGTTAGTAATGAGTCCATGAACAGTCTAAGGGCAGCCAGGCTATTAACAGTTTGTGGGTATTTATCCATTATCCATTATCCAGTATATGGGCAGCTGTGGGCCACCAATCCCTTAACAGTTTGTGGACATATGGTCCATTAGCATTCTGTGGGCCACTAATCCATTCATAGTTTGAGAAAATGGTCCATTAATAAAAAATCTGTAGGCAACTGATCTATTAGCAATCTGTAGGCAGTTGATCTGTTACTATTTGTCTGTGGGCAACTAGTCCATTAATAGCCTGTGGACAGTTAATCCATAACAATCTCTAGGCAATTGATCCATCAAAAATCTTTGGGTGACTATTCTATTAACAGTCTGTTAGCAACCATTCCATCAACACTCAATCTGTCCAGTAAAATACTGTAACTGAGTACTGTTTCACTTGTGTCATGAAACAATTTACTGTAGATCAGTATGTACATATATTCATTTTAAGCATAGAATATCATAGAAAATGTTGCAGAAGCTTCTGATTAAATCAGATTTAAACTTTGTTATTAAATGCCAGGAGATTATGAACTCTATTATTAAATATCAAGAGATTATTAACTCTGTTTGAAATCAGACGCAAGTGAAACAAATTATCAATGGCTAATTAAAACTAGTTTTGGTCTGACAGACTGCATGACTATTCTATTTAATTCCTGTATCTTTAAGATCTGCAGAGATTAACTTTCCAGAAAATCTTGCTTTGAATTTTTTACAAATAAATTTTAAGAGACTCTGAAATGCTTTTGTTTACCAAGAGGTATATAATAAAACATGACAGTGCAAATACCTGCTCAGGTGAAAAAGATAGCACCCACTGTCATTTAATATTTTATAAGTATATGCACTTTGTATTGACATTATATCTCAATTCTTTAAATATTTATTTTACAGTGCAAAGACAAGCACAATATTGGAAAAAAAGAAGAAAAAGAAGACGTAAGTATGAACTTAAACAGTAAAGTGGGTCAAATTAAATCAATTTTAGGATATTTTGCATTAAAGAGTTAGATCAACTTCTTTTACACCTTTACTGTTTTGAAAAATCCACAGAGGTTATATTGAAAATGTATTTGAAAGTAAAGAAGTTTCCTTAACCAATTTTGTATATTTTACTAGTCGAAAAGAGATAATATTTCCTTTTTGTCATCAACATATTAAGTTAAAACCTTGGATTGATCAACACAAGTTCAGTAAATATCTATATATAGATAGTAATTTATTTGCAACATGATTTTAATGGGTAAATGGTTGCTATATGTTACTTAAGATTATAGTAAACAATTTATATTTCCATTCCTATATTAATTGTTTCTGTCTTTTTCACTCCAATTTTGCATGTCTTCAGTTCTGATGGGGAAAGTTCTAGTTCCTCTGACTCAGACACTGATTCCAGCTCATCATCTGACTCGGATTCAGATAGCAGCAGTTCATCCTCGTCTTCCTCTTCAACACCAGATAAATCATCTGACAGTGAATCAGACTCTTCTGACAGTTCAACATCTTCATCTTCATCTTCATCATCATCTGATGATGAAAGTGAAGAAGAACTGGAGTCTAAAAAGAAGAAGAAAAAGAAAAGAGGACGAAAAAGTGATTAAAGCTTGGGAGTGTGTTTGTCCTGTGATTACAAGAGTGTGTTTCAAAAAGGTGCAATGTAATAAAATGTATCAGTAGAAAGGTTATGATATGATTTGTTGACTACAGAGCAAAATACCCATAAAGATTGAACTGTTGATTTTGAATTTAAAGGGTGTACTTACAATTTTCTTACTATCATTGAAACTGTGGCCATTTATTTGTGATGAATATCTTAGCAAATATTATGATGTTTTGACTATACCACCAGATGAATTTTGTGTAGTTAAATTTAATGAATGAAATAATCTGAAAGTAAAGGACTAAAAGGACTGATTACTCCAACAAAGAACACAGCATGAGTGCTTTGTTTGATCACATTCCGTTACAAGCTTGGAACGTTGCATTACTTTTTCAAAGCTTGCCTTTCATTTATTTGTGAGCAAACATAAGTTGAAACAGAAGTGTAAAGAATTGTGCACACTATTGCTTGTTATATATTTTCACTTTATAAATGCTTATTATTTTCAGTTTATTTTATTATTTATTTTACTTTGAGAATTGTCTCTAATTTATTTTTTAAATTATTACTTTTTTAAATATCTGTTTAAATTTTATTTTGCTGGGGTAATTTATAAAAATTCAATAAATATGAAAAAATCTGAGAATTGTTTTCTTATATTTTCTTATTTAAGTTTATATTTTCTTATTTGTCTTTGCCTTTGGTTTATTATGACTATGACAGATTTACTAGTACAACACATTATTGATTTGTTCTAAAATAATTTATATTGATCTGCAAGAAAAATAATAAAAGCATAAGATTACAAATCAGGAAGTATGTTTTACAAGATGTGTTCCAAAATCCTTCTTATGTACACATTAATAAATTAAAAATAGAAGGAAGTCAGTATTAGTGTGATATCCGGATGTATAAGAAATTAAAATCATTCTTTATTCTGTTTATATTTTATAAGTTAATATAATTTCCACAGTATTAACATTTTTTCTTTGTATGCCTAGTACTCAATTGAAATGGAGATTAAGGAGATAAATCTAGCAGCCTCTTTAATGCTGTTGTAAGGGAAGGGTTGTCAACCCTGAAAGAGATTTTTCTGTCTGTCTTGGTTTCAATTAAAAAATCACTGTACGAGTCAACATTTAATTTAAAGATAAAAGAAAGTTGCTTCTTTTTATAAGTATGCTTTTCACTGAATGCTGTCATTTATTTTTTAGTTTAATCCAAGTTTAATTAATTTTATTTATATGTTTAAATACAAATAAATTATGTCATCTTATTTGCATTAATGTCTAAAGACTACAGCATACATTTCAAAAGTAATTTTACTTATGCAATACACATGCATACATTCAAACACATCAGTAACAATTAAGAGGATTATAATATACTAGCTACAGTAATAGGTTTGCAGTAAAAATACATATTATGTGTAAAGTAATAAATTCTGGAAACGGATAATTGTTATAAAACTAAGCATGCTGTACTCTAGTTAATTATGTTACAATGATGATTTTAAAAAAAAATTTAATTGGTGACATTTGTCAACGTTTAACTGTCTTACTGTTCATAGAGTTTAGTAACCTGAGTAATGAGAAACTGTATTTGTCCTGGATATCTACTGAACCTAATGGATTGGGGATCACTCGTCCCAAATGAAATGTTACATTCACAACACTCCAAAGGAGCTCTTTCCCCTTTCAATGCTACACTGGCAATACTCCAAAGAAGCACTTGTCCTGAATGAGTGGTATTATATTGATAGTGCACCAAAGCACTTGTCCTGAATAAATAGTGTTATTCTGACAATACTCCAGTGGAGCATTCAACCTGAATAAGGAGTGTTATCTTCTTAGTTCTCCGTGGCAACACTCGTTCAGAGTGGATAGTGTTAACATGGACACTCTTCCTGCTGAGCACTGGTATCCTTTTAGTACTCCATGAAAACACTCGTCCTGAATGGATAGTGTTAGACTGACAATACTCCAAGGAAAGCTCTCGAATACTATTGTCGTCTAACATATTTAAATGTCACAATTCAAACGGTGCTGTGTAGTTTAGCTGGCTTTTCCGATTGCAATGAATTTCCCTACCAAAGGATGCACATATATATATCTCTGTTTGATTTACCATTTTCATTTCATAAAACAGAAGAAAAAGGTTAACTCTAAAACGCGGGCACGTGTGCACATGGGATAGGTTTGTTATTTAAAGAAAACAATCGAATGATTTTATTTCCATTGTTTCGCAGTTAGGAGCACTGAATTGTTTTTTTTTAATCTTTTTACGGGAATTTAATTTCTTTAGACATAACCAGATTTGTTAATTTGTGGGGTTTCTTGTATTTTACTTTTACAAAGCTTAAATCATCAAACGCTGGTTTGTTTTCTAATTGTTGCATGAAGATAGAAACAACGAACTCGGCAAATAGATATTACGCACTTAACGAACTCGGCAAATAGATATTACGCACTTAACGAACTCGGCAAATAGATATTACGCAATTAACGAAACCAATTAAACCGGGGGGGGGGGGAGGGGGAGGGAAACATCGATTAAATCTGTACGTTTTTGTTGTTTCTTTTAAAGTGAACAAATTTCAGTCTTGCGGTTACACATCTTGTACTGGACCTATATTCATTGAGATGCGACCTCTGCATATATTTCTTTTGTTTACAGATCGTCTTAGGTGTCCTTTTGTAGTTTGTTACTGGAGCGCAAAGACTTTCAAGCAAATGTACCGATGTCATTAAGCCGTTGTATTGTGAATAAACAAATATTTGTCTAGTCCTTGTAAACTGACTCGGTCCCAAAGAGATTGTCTATGCTTTCGCGGACTTAACACCACACGCTTCAATGATCACGAACAAAGACTTTTGTCAGTGACTTTGAATTGTTGGCTGCGCGTGGCCTGTCTCGCCATAAACTATAGCGGTTGTCGAAATGAATCTTTCCTTGTATTTTATTCCAACTTAAAAAAACGGGCAAGATGAAAATAAATAAATAATATATTGGAAGCAAGCGGACCAAATAGCAGGGCTAGATAAAAGACCTTGTACTTGACAGCTGTCAAAGCTTTGTGTGCATGTGGTGGTAGTTGTGATGAGATGTTAATGAAGGTCTCGCTCAATCCATAGTGCGAGCGCCACGTATTGAAAAGTGGTCTTGTGGTTACGAATCATGGAATGTATTTTTGATAATGTAGCACGTATTCAACAACTCTATCTTGTGCAGTGTACAAACAATTTCGGTCGCTCAGTCAATGCATTACGACACTCCTTCCCCACCCCCGCCAGCTGAAAACAAAATTAACCGGGATCAGATTGTGGTGGTGGAGAAAGACGACCTTTGTGTGTGCTGTTTATTATTTTAATGAAATTTTGACTAGAAGGTCGGGATCTGTATGTAATTTATTATCTCCCTTTCGTTTGCTCAGTGCAGAACATAAACTTTCATCTCACCATCAGGACCTTTGTCTTGTTATGATTTATAATTTTTTAATTCAGTCATCCTTTGTTTTATTTTGTTTAGAAATACGCTCTTTGTAAGTTTAGTCATAGAAGCATGAATGATATATATTTAAATGATAAGATCGCACCAAGGTCTAGAGCAAAATACACGTAATATAATTACACTGATCGATTGGCTCACATTTTGAAGAGCGCTCGGCGGCATACATGTAGATTATTGAACTCTCGCTCATGAAAATGGTTGTAGCGCAGCGAGTTGAACACATCTGAGGAGACGTTCTACTCATTTGATGACGTCACAAATTAAGTTTCAAATTCAAGCTATTTTTATTGGTTGGTTTGATTTTATCTTGCATTAATTTATTTGAATAACAACTTTAGGACATCTTGCTGAGCTTATTTTATCAAAAATATTTTTATTATATCACTATTGATTTTATATTACAAATGTAATGTTTGTTTTTATTATATCAAATTAATTTTATGCCGGTCCGTTTTACTTTGTATTCGAAAAGTTTTTATAACTAAATTTTACGATTTCATCAAATATGATGTAATTAATTCGAATAAGTTATATAGTAAAAATAGCAAAATAAATAAAATCGTTAATAAAATGTTTAATAACATCCTCTCACTGGCACATCAATGCATGTTAAAAACCTGCAAGTTAGTGTGTTCCTATAAAATAAACATCACTAAAAGAACCCAGTATGTCTTAGCAATCAAATTATAAAGCATTATGAACAATCTATTTCTTGACTCTTGTTAGTTACCTCTGGCTCTGTTCTGTACTAATGACAAGGAAGCAAAGAGAAACGTGCATGGTAAAGTGAACCGTAACAGGAGCTAAACATGAATACGGTTGTAATACTTTCTCAGTTTAAAATTTGCTGTTAATCCCTAAGCCATTAAGCAAAATTGTGAATTAATTTTTAAAAAACTACATATGGTCTTCTGATGTACATTAAATCTTTCAACAAATAAAGAAATCTTATATATAAATATAATTCAACACATTCCGAAAAGCACTCCTTTTAACATTTTCTTAATAAAGGACAAATTCTAAGTAATCAACAGATGCCTCGATAGCGCAGTAGGTAGCGCGTCAGTCTCATAATCACATTCAATTCGAGAAATCTGAAGGTCGTGAGTTCGATCCTCACTCGGGGCATAATGTTTTTTTCTTATTTCTTAAAATTATTATTATTTTATTTTCATAAGAAACGTGTTTTTCTGTGTACTAATCCTCTATACATTTTATACTGATATATCAGTAAAACGGTTATTTTATGTGAAATTCTTTAAAATACGATTTCCTAAAGCATAATTATTGCTTTAAATGTTTTATTGTATGTGTGTTTGTGGTTTTAAATTCCTCAAAATGTGTTTATTCGCTATTCTTTTTCCTTGTGAGATCTCCTTATAGTTAATATTATATGAGCTTAGAACACGTATAAAAGTAATAAATAACTTTTTTTTTCTACAAGGAACAGTTTTGGGTTGTACCTTAGAGCCTTTGTTCTAGTTTTTGTTTAACTCCAAATTTTCTAATGTTTTGTTTGTATTACAGTTATATCCCGGATTCATCTGGGTTTGGGGTGGGGGTTATTTATTTTTGGATTTCACCTGGATCCAGTATCTGAACCCACTATAGGTCGTAAGTTCCAGCCAGCATCCAATAAGCGGAGTGTTTGGATCTTGCCTGTGTGAAATGAAAGAAGTTTAATAAATACTTCCTGCATGTGTCACCCGTGCTGTAGACAATGCACAAGTCCATTCTGTAATGTCCGAAATAATATCGGTGAAGATGTGTGTTTTCTCCAAAAGAGTTTATTGTCAGAGTAATTAGCAGGAATGAAATATACATATAAAGAGAGATTTTCATTTAGGATATTCATAAATAATTATGTTTGTGTGTTTGCATGGAACTGGAAATTCTCTGAGTATTATCGAAACATTTATTATCGTTGAAACCCGCCTCTGAAATAACAATGTGAGCTTTGCTGGTATTTAATTGAGTTAATCTTCTTACATTTAACTCTTAGTGAAATTTGTTTAAACTAAATTTATTTAATCTTTTTTACATTTAACTCTTAGCGAAATTTGCTGGTTGATTGACAGCGCAAGTTCAACCGCATTCATCATCCCAACGATTTATTTCAAGGATTTTAACTGGGTTAAAATCATATTAATTTTGCACAAAGTGTATTCTATTCATTCCAGATATAATGCGCACCTCTTTTTTAATGCCAGGTAATATCTAGAACAGACAGGTCAGGTCGTTTTTTTTTTTTTAATTTAAGCAAATCTCTCTCGTCAAAATTAAATACCCTCAGCTTTTGGCTCTAAAAGGTTGTACGTTTTAATTTTTGCCTTTTTGTTCTTCGAAACACAATTCAGCCATAGAAGATGAAAATGAATTTTTATTTTAATATTTTTCTACTCTACTTAGAGTACTTATCAACTGATTACATTAAAAAGTGAAACACTATTCCACTGATAGTTGCTGTTGTTTAATAGTGATGTGCCTTAGAGAAAGTGTATCTCGTTGATTCACGAATTTATTTGAGCTAAATATTATAGGTTTTTCCGATTTATTTTGGCTAAATATTATAGGCTTTTCCGATTTATTTTAGCTAAATATTATAGGTTTTTCCGATTTAAGTCTGGAGCGTCAAACGTATTTCTGAACATGTTTACGTTTGGTTTCATATCCACTGAAAGAATGTAAGGGTAAGAATTCTACCAAAAGGATACAGGGGCTACCCTAGCAATAATCGCAAGAGGTGTCGTTAGACGGGTGAGCGGAGAACCATAAGCCTGAAAAGAAACCTGATGCTAATGGACACAGTCCTCAGTCACTCTAAAGTGCAAGAGATGTTAATTTCGTGTCAAGGTTTTTCGGCATCAAAAGAGACTTGAGTCCTACCACACCGTCTGTCACGTCGTGGTTAATTAAACAGGTGAAAAACGAGCGTTTAATAAGTGCGGTGAGATAGGCCCACTTACCTACGAAAGAGGAGACGACCGTCATCACATAAAGAAGAGTTAAACGATATGTTTGTCACGAAAATAAATGTAAGAACTCAAGTTGTCCTATGATTTATAGCTTCAAATGGACGATGTTATGATTGCATATCTGAGGAAAGAGTGGGTGGATTCAAAGATGTGTAGATCTGGGTGGAATTTCAGTCATGATCAGTGTTAGGAGTGTTCACTTTATTCTTCTTGATTCTATGTATATTCAGTTTTGTTTTATTTTAAATTATCTGAAGATAATTTGTCTGGTCTTACCCAAGAAGCTTCTGTTTGAAACATTACTGTGTGGCGGAGTAAATTTGTCTGTCCCTATTTCTATACTTAATAATTATAGCTTTGTGGCCAATGTTAACGGGACCTGATCTTGGGCACTGCTTATGATGATATTTTTGGAGTAAACAACTCAGGTGGAGAATGTGCTAGAAACTTACTGATGTAATCTTAACCAGTTTTAGGTGGATGAATAATTATTATCCAATGGTTAAGATTTACAAGGACAAGACCAGCCAATGGGCTGAGATCAAAAGTTTATCTGCTGAAAAGGATTGGTTGTATTTTCTGATCACTTTGAATTTAGTGTGGCAGAGTCCAGTCATGAAAGGCAGTCATTAGTTTAATGGTGAGTAAACTGACTGACTGAGAGAGAATGGACTTAAAAAAATGTTTCATGCATTTTGCTATTCATATGTTGTATTTGCATTTTATGTACAGATGTATTATGTGAGTAAAGCAATATTTCTACAAATTGTGAAATATGATGCTTGTATGTAGTATGCTAATTATTTGCAGTGAACCCATTCATAAACTATTATGTTGTATTTATTATGATGTGTGCATGTATTGGGATAATAAATACTGTTGCAGGAAACTGTAAGTTGAGACTTGAATTGTAAGAAAGAATGGAGTTAGAGATGAATAAACTGGAAATTTAGCATTTGTTCCCTGATTATATTTTACAGGGAAGAATCAGCCTTTTCTGATTTTACTAGATCTCTCGGTTTACTGATATGAACCACCTCAACTGTGGTAGATGCAAGAAAATGCTAAGACATTAAATTAATATTGTAAGATCCTAAATATATTGGAGCTGCACATTTAAAAGCAGCGATTAAATAGTACGGTTATTGGCACATTGAAACCAGATGTCAAGGTCACCGATCATAATCTTTCTTCATTTCCGGTAGCGCATCGCTTAATGCAAAAATAATCAGTCATTGTATTCCCACCCACTCCAACCTTTCTCTCCATTTTCCTGATTTACATTTATTATTTTTCAGAAGCTATTTTACACAGTCTCCACTCAGCCTAGTTTGTGTGAACAAAGCTTAACTCGAGCTCACCTTAACTGAATTCCTTGTAGTCCATTTCCACTCGAATGTTTGTGGAGCCTCATTTCCATCTCCTACCAGTCCAACCATCCGGCAAAGATGTTCAGTGTATCCACAAAGAAAACAATGGCCGAATTCGCCCTGACAAAGCGAACAGAATGTGGAAACCTGGCCGCGAGTTTTGCAATGGTTTTGTATTCCAAGACTGGATAAAGCAGCCCGGAAGAACCTTTTTCGGACGGCCTTTGAACAAGTGAAGTTAGAACCAAACGATTCATCTTTACCTGTCACCCGCCAAGTATCTAATCTCAATGCAGAAATCGGTGGTAGCTTTCTTATGCAAACTATTTCTAGAGAAGCTACAGAAGTGCTGATTACAAGAGGCAATATTTGTGAAAAGTTACCCCCCTTCTGTTTCCTTTAAAGTTTGGTGGTCGTAGCGCTTAAAATTGGATTGGCTTCCCTTTCCTTGAGAGCCTGAAATCACGACCAAAATTCAATTTATAAAGAAATAAGAGAAATAATTTTTAAAGCAAATTACACGTTGTCGAGCCAACACGCATTTCTTTATAATTAATAAGGAGCAGGTTTATTTTTGAACATTTAGCTGGTCCCGAATGAATATATATGCTTATCAATGCGTATTTTGAAGGAGTTGCTTCGTGTGTGTGTGTGTGTGTGTGTGTGAGAGAGAGAGAGAGAGAGAAAGAGAGAGAGAGAAAGAGAGAGAGAGAGAAAGAGAGAGAGAGAGAGAGAGAGAGAGGCTTGAGTCATGAAACTATTAATTTAGCGATCAATAAAAAAATATCTGACTGTTGGAACTGTTTTCGGGTGATTTTATAATTATGCATGTACAACATTATCTTCGAATCTGCACTGTAAAATTTTCTGGGAACGATATGCATTTTTGGGAAGAGTTTCATCTTTCAATTCAACCCATCTCTGCCAAGACTACGATGCCTTCCATATAAGATCAGGAATAAGAGAACTGAGTAGTAGTCCCGTTAACTTCTTTTGTTTCACAGGAATTGTGTGAAAACGTTTCATCTTCGTTAGATGTTCTGTTTTTGGTAGATTCCTGTGGAGCCTTCCTCCCTTCTCTTTTATTCGGGGAGGTGTAGTTAGAGAGGTGTGTTGCTGCTGTTTTATGTTTTCGTTCTTTGTGCTTGCGTCTCGTTGCGACTGTTGTAGGCCCTCTTTTTTTTTTTCCTTTTTTTTTCTTTGAATGTTTTTTTCACAGCACATTATCTAGAGCACTGTTGTTTTCAATGACTGTTTCTTTTTCTAAATGACTGCAAAAAACTTTCAATAGTGACAGAGGAAATGCCTTCACACAAACACACACACACACACACACACACACACACACACACACACACACACACACACACACACACACACACATTTCAGTGGATAACGATCGTGTAGTATGTACTTTGATTTTTGTAAAACAAAATAATAAACCTGAAGTACATACAAATTAAACAAGAACATTGATTAAAATTTTTTCAACAAAGTTGTTTTTAAATGTGATGGCAAACAATTGTTGACGCCATTTAATGATTGTATTCTGTAAGTGTAATGTTACAAATTAATATTTTCAAGAATGTTTATTTTAAGCCTTTATATTATAAAAGACTTTATCCTTACCAATACTAAAAACGAAAATTATTATAATAAATGTCTAATAAAATTTTAAAAATATTTGCCAATGTTAACTAAGACACCTTTTTAAAATAATGAATGCTTTACAACACGTAGTCTTCAGCACTGTTATGTTAGCCTGGTATTCTCAAAATGGTCGCACTGAAACTTCTGTTAGCGACACATCGGCAATGCTTGCTACTATTGGATATCCTCTACATTTATATATAGCTGAGTGACAGAACTTCACAGGTACTTTATTCTACTCTGAAACTTTGCTAGAAGCAGGCACCTAGAATTCCCATTTGGAATGCATGGGAAAATTGTATTGTAAGAGTACTGTGAGTACAAAAGATTAGTTCATAGTTGTTAGGACGTAAAATCTGGTGAATTTTCATGTAACTTATGGTCAAAATGACCATTGTAAAGCAATGCTATTATTTTTTTGTTAAACCAGACATACAAAGTTTAGAATTATTGGAAGATATATGTGTGTATATAAAACACATTTAATCTCTGTCATGAAAAATATAAATGTATAAATTTTACTCAACTCATTGTAATGATTTTTATGATGCAAAGTTAACATCAGTGGTTGGGCTGACAGACTTAAAATAGATTTAATTTTGTATTGAAATTTATATAGGCTAATAAATTATTTTTTAAGAGAAGCTGAAAGACAGGGAAGGAATTAATATTTTGCCGAAAATTTTGGAATACAAGGTGACTGCGTTGTTTGTCCTGCATTTGAGTTAAGTGCCCTTGTTCTTGTAGCAGTTTCCTTCTCGTCATTGTTCTGTTTGATGTCCTTCAGCACTGACAGACAAATATCACTGAAGTGAAACTGCCAGATCTACCTGAGAGTGTTGAACTGTGGCAGACCGCAGTTATGCACGGTCTTGTATTTTTTAATTGACTATCTTTACTTATCTACTTTATGTGATGTGTCCTGCATGATTGTTCTGTTCAATGCATATATTTACACCGGTAAACTATTCATACCTTGACTTTTACTGAAAGCATAGTGTGAAAATTGGGTGTAATTAACAATTTGTTACACAATATCGGCTGGAGAACCTCGGACCAGCCCGTTATATTGACCTGAAATAAAAATGTGCTACTGGATCAATATATATTGTCGAGTTGGATCTTACCGATCAGTCAGATATGAGCCATCACACTAATCCTTAAAACTGACCTTTTATTATCTTATTTATATGCCACACCCCACCCCGCCTATTTTCTATATATTACCATTTAGTACAAAAGCCCTGAATGTAAGTATTTAACAAATAACAACAATGTTTTTATACTAGAAAATTACAAATCTTGCACAATTCTATGTTCACAAATCTTATATTTACGAATCAAAATTCTCAGCTATTCAGTGAACAAAAAATGCATTGGACATTCAGACTGCAAAGTAAAGACTTGTAAATCGTAAGGAGATTAATCATATTACCCATAATTCATTGAGTTTAAATAATATTCTGTTATATAAAGTATTTAATATATCTGCATGTAAAATTACGCTATGATATATATCTTGAAAAGGAAAATAATTCAGAATAATTCAGACTTGATATAAAATGTTTCTAAAGTTCACCAGATAAACTTAATCATATATAACGAAATCAAATATAGTTAGGTTAGGGTCATTAAAATAAAACCTTACGCACATATTTCATCACGGTCGATTATTTTGTTACTAACTGTAGTTAACAATAAGAGATTAACTTTTTTATTGTTTGATTTTTAGATAAATACAACTGTTGTGGTCGAAAGAGGAATTTTAAAACGCTTGTCCGTCATGCATTCATTTTTAACAAATCTGGCAGACTCACGTTTCAAAGGCAGTAATTGCCTCCCTTTGGTGACTTGTTGGGAGGGGCTAGAATCCGCTAGATTCTCTTCTCTGATCAGATTATCCCATTTTGATGAGCCTGCGGTTGTCTGAATCTAATCAAACATGCTTGCCAGGAGTACACAGTGGGGAGGCTGGCTCCTAACAACAGGGGTCGGTTTCCTTAGGGTCTCTTTGCCTGCAGTGATCGCAGTTATCCACTGGGCAGTCTCTTCCTTGCAAGAACGTGTGCTGCCTATTATGCGAGCGTCAGTGGTCTTCCTTTAGAAAAGGTTAATGCCAGTAGTCTGGTATCAATGACCCGGACTAATGCAATGAACTTTAGCTCGCGTTCACAGAAATGATGCGAGAAAATTCTACAATAGCAGTCCTTCAGTGAGGGAAGTCTGGCTTATTTCCTTTCCTTTTGTTGTGATTGTGTGATTGTTTGGCTTTCCCCCGTCTCAGTTACGTTTACTTTTCTGGCGTACGGGGTGAGATTAAACTACTTCAACATTTTGTCGGATAGTCTTCTAGACTTTTTCAGTGTCCCACCACCACCCACCCACCTCGTATCCCACTTCGCCGCCCAGCTTTGTCCATGACTCTCGGTTGTGGTAATTCTAAGTTCGGGTCACACAGAATTTGAATAGGACACAATCCAGTCAGCTATGCACACTTACTTGTATTTACATTCACACATGCACACGCGCGCACGCACGCACACACACATACGCACGCACGCACGCACACACACACACACACACACACACACACACTTCCTACTTTTCGAGAAAGGCTCTTTTTGTAAGTCATCTCCCAAGTGGCATAACTCTTACTCAAGGCCAATCAGTGGTGCTGGTTGACACTGAACCCTTGTATGTGACAACTTGGGTGAAACCTTCAATTAAATTAATAATTAATTATATTTTATTAATATAGTTAATTCACTAGTTGACGGAGTCTTCATCTTTGCAGTCAGGGAGACTAAGTCAAACTCTAGAATAAACAATTACACTAATTGTTCTCCTCTTCTAGGTGTTACTCTTCCAGACTGAAATAATTTCCTGCAAGTTAATATTTAGGCTAGGTCTTATAGCATTTCCACCTCTCGCCCCCCACACGTCCCTTTACCAGTTTGAGAGGTGCTTCCCCCAAAGTATGCATGACTGACTTGTTAAAAGATTAAATGTATTTGGCTGCCCCCCTCCCTCAAACCGGCATACATCCTTTTAATTAATTTAGCCAAAGTGGGAAAGTAAAATCAACAATTTTATTAACTATGCATAACTAAATAATTAACAAAATTATTTATACAATATCTACAAAAGCAAATCACAAAGTTATAAATACACATTAGGTTTTGATAATTAAAGAAGAAATATCATTCAGATTCAAGTTCATAATTTGTTCATAGTCTTTTCCACAAGTTTTTGAATGAGTTCTAATGTGCTAATTATTTACCAATACATTCAAGTTAACAATTAATAAGAAATACAAAAATAGTAATCAGAGAGAAACATTACAACAATGGTTTGAGAGCTGGACACAAATTCACTTGATTTTGATGTGTTCATCAGTGTGGGCTCATCACTGAAGCTGCCAGGGTACGTAGCCTTGTGTGCTGTATAATTCTGTAAAATATCTGTGATGGCAACAGAACTTTGTTAATGAAAATGATTATTATTGTTAATTAATCTTTCATAACTAATTACGAGTGATGATAATCTTAATTTTATTTTATTAATATCCTCCAGCAGACGCCACTCGTCTTTCTCACATGATGGATATACTGGCACTGTAAATGTTTTCTCTCTTCCACAACATTAAGATAAATATTCATGGTATGCTTTTTTTGCTATTATTTTTCTTTAGATTATTTTCTATATCTTTACACTGGTCTTCAATCCATGTCTTATTTGCCTTTTACATGCTTTTCTTGATAATCAGATTAATTTCCCTGTATTGTTTTGCTAATTCTACTTCTGATTTCTTCTTCTTTAGCTCTCAATGCTTGTCACACAGATCAAGGATGTCAGCTGTAACCCAAGGTTTCTATGACTGTCTATGTTTGCCAAGGATCTCATTGGCTGTTTGGATCACTGAAGTGTTAAATCAATGTGTTTGTGTCTGTGTTCTCTGCACTAAGAAGTAACGGTGGTGCAAAATTTCCTTCTATTTTTGCTTGCTTCCGATACCTCTGGATCTTTTAGCTTGTTAAGGTTGAACTTGATTCTTGTGGGGCCGTGCTTGTTGACTTTCTTTAGATGTAGTTGGAGGGCATCATCACTAAGTCATGGTCACTTCCAATGTCTGCTACTGGGAAGCTTCTTGTCTTGGCAATGTTTACACTGGCATGGAAACGCCTCTTCACCATGATATAATCAATCTGGTTATGGTCTTCTCTATTCAGGCTATGCCACGTCCATCTTCTGCATATTTTATATGGACCAAACATGTTCATCAGCTTCAACACACACACTATGACAGTTAGTCTGGTAACTTCAGTGTACTAGAATTTTCACGATATACTCAGCATACTTTTCCACAATACATCAAAAGTGTATAGTGTACTCCTTCACATACCCCCCCCCCCCACAACAGATGTTTCCCACATCTTCCTGGTCATTCAGGTTTTTTACCAGTGAACACCATAAAAGGTAACTGGAAAACTGGAAAGGCTACTTGCTCATTGCAAAATATAATTAAGGAGCAAAACCTAAGTTTGCTTTTTTATTCTTCCTCTTCCATTTGTCTTTTTCTCTTCCTTTATATCTCTGTGCATTTGTCATTTTATCTTCCTGTTTCTTTCTCTGACTCTTTCTTTCTTGGTAATCTCTCTTTCGGGCTCTGTCACGCACTCATATTCACATTAAAAAAACCCATTAAAATTCACACACACTCAATCACATACGCCCGTATGCGAAAAAACGCACTTGCACACACATGGATACAAACATATGCATTCGCACCGGTCAAAATGATGTCAAGGAAAACGGACAATCAAAATACCATTAGACGAACATTTCATTCAGGCACTAATTGCGGAGGTCTGATACAGAGGGGTTGTCTTCCCTGGGTCAAATCCACTGGCCTAAAATCTATCGTCGCAATCATGTTTAATCGAGGTCGTTAGCAGAAGTCAAACCACACCTTTCCGGTCAAGATCATATCCCCAACACATGTAATGGACACTCTGAACATGGGGTACGGCATTCATCGTCAGATTCAAGAGCGGCTCATGTCACCTGAATTTCAGGTGAGGCGCACGACGAGAGACACATTGAGAGGCGAAAAGCGGCGAGCCCCTTATTATCGCCCCTAATTATCGTTGGTTGGTTTACTTGATTCTACGAATGTAATTTAGAAAGGAATACTTATTAACATGCAACTGGACCACAGAAGATATTTTATACAGAAAATAACTTGTTGTTTAGTAATTAGTATAACGAACATCTGTGGTGAATTTCACTTTCATTATGGCTTTGAGTTGAATTGCTATTTGTTCTACTGAGGATTCAGTTCTGCTGTTAAGTCAGTTCAGCGTTGGGAAATTGAACAAATAAATAACAGAATTAATATAAACATCCACAGCTCCTTTTGAAAGCAAAGATAAACAAGACTTGATGATATTTCTTGTCTCTCACCCCCTAGCTCTGGTGTTGTCAGTTACTCAAAAGAGTTTACCATTTCATTTAATTATTACTGAAATAAATCATGTGTGGTACTTAGACTCTACTTTGTTCACAATTGAAAGAAACCTTTATGTGCTGACGTGGACATTCGCATGCTTAATCTATTTAATGCATCCATCTCTGTCAGCATTGTTTACAGTAACCAAATTTATTAGTATTATTATTCGGTTCTTCCCGCGCTAAAGTATACACACCTTCGTTCTCAATTTACTAACTCGGCACCAAACTTTTAATGAGCAAAGTATTAAAATAAATATTTTTCTCTTCGTAAAAGTAGCCGAAATTATCTTTTCGAGACTGACTGAACCATGATTCCTTCTCAGCTGATCATTAACTGTTACCATTATAACATTAATAGATTAACATTAGCAAAATAATTAAATTACAGAGATCCGTATATATGTGACAAATCAACCATTCTGCTAGTCAAGTATACAGGAAATAAATTTATTGATGTGTAAATAATTTTTCTTTACTGATTAAATCAAGGCTTGGTTGCCAGGAATCCTTGCAAGGCATTATTATATACATTTTCTTTCCTGGATGGGTCTGGACCAGCATGGTCCAATTGCACTCCCGCGGTCTAGACTCTAGAGGTGTATGCAGTTATCCAAGGGTTTACGGTAAAACAAAATCGAATTAACACTACCACATTTTCATAATTTCAGAATAATTTATAGGTAAATAAGATTTCCTAAAAGAGAATAATAATCTATAAACTATGTTAAATATAAACCTCTTTATTTTGAAAATCCATAATCTTAAAATGCATCCATCTAATGCTGACAAAAAGGTCTCTTTCCTGTTAATCTGGATAGTTTTTGCAAGTATTTTATTTGAACATGGTCCTAAACATGTATACAAGTTTGACAAGCATTAGGATTTTAACACTATCCAACTCCGCACCCGCCCTGATTTTATTTTTAGCCTCTTTTTTTTCCCCCCTTTTATTATCCATTCTGCATTGCAAGCACACTTGTGACGTCCATTCGCTAGTCCTGTCGTGTCGTCATGTATTTCATTCCCTAAATCAACTTGAGGTTGACACTCTATCATTATTCGCGCTACTGCTACTAGGGCCATTTCTTCTCGTCCACTTCACCGCCACGTCCTGCCACTCTCGCGCACTGTGAGGTTTTCAACTTCGTTCTAGTAGCCAATTTGCTGCGGGTTATCTCCCCCGATCTAATCTTGTGGCGATCTGGGACGCGTCTCCTTGCGGTCAGTCGGGGATCAAGAGAGTAATTTGGATTTAATCGGAGGTGAAGAAAAGAGAAAAATAAAGAAAATGGGTAAATACATATGTGTCCAAGGTTATTTAGTTCACTTAGAAAGGAAAATCGATTCTTGGCACGGTTTTGTCGAGGAAGAAGTAGGCTTTGGACGTAATTGCGTACACTCGTGTTTGTTGCTGTCAAGTTTAATCATTCATTCAACCAGTTGGTGGTGTAAATAGTGACGTTCATGCTGGCTTCTTGGACTCATCTTTTTGACACTTGCATGGTAAATACATATAATGTCGTCTTGTTCACGGTGAAGGTCAGGGCGCAGCGACTTTATGGGTACCCTGATCAGTAAACGACAATTTCTTAGAATGTTGTCATTGTTCTTTTCAAAGGGAGCGAGCGTTAAGGCATGTCACTAGAGCTTAGGTGTTAATTAAATTTAGTACAGTTTACAGGTTTTTTAAAATCCAGCCATTCCTGAACTTAAGGATCAAGTCTGAGTTAAAGTTTCCAGGGAGAAGAAGCAAAATGGAAGAAAAGTTACGACTGATTAGAATTATTATAGGGTAGCCAATAAAAGTGTGAGATAGCTGCTAATTTATTTGAAAGATTTCCAGTATATCACAGAACTTTTCAACAAGTATTATTCTCTAATAAATAATATTCTGAAAACTCCACATTGCGAGCCGATCGTACTCCAAATACCGTCTTGTGTAGTTGTTTTCCTCAAAAGACATGATAATCCTCCTCTTCTACCTCCTCTTCATGCTCCTCAGTTTTATGACATTGACATCATTATTAAATTAGCAGCAGCAGCAAACAACATCAGAAGCAAAATCAGTAGTAAATAGGAGCATCAAGCAACATTAGCTGAAAAATCATTAGTAAATTAGAAGCAGCAACCAACAGTAGCAGCAACATTATTAGTAAATTAGTAGCAGCAAATAACACTAGTAGCACTATCATTAGTGAATTAATAGCAGCAGAAAACAACATTAGCAGCAACATTAGTAGTAAATTAGCAACAGCAGCAAGCAACATCACTTGTGAATTAACAGCAGCTAGCAAGCGACATTACAGCAAATCATTAGTAAATTAATAGCAGTTAGCAAGTAACATTACAGCAACATCATTAGTAAATTAACACCAGCTAGTAAGCAACATTAACAGTTATATTATTGTAAATTAGCAACAGCAGCAAGCAACATTAGCAGCAACATCATTAGTAAATTATCAGCAGCTAGCAAGCAACATTTGCAGCAACACCATTAGTAAATTACAGGAGGTAGCAAGCAACATAGCAATAATATCATAAGTAAATTAACAACAGAAGCAGCAGCACAATCATCAATTGCAGCAGAGAATCACTCTCACAAATCAGCATCAAGAGTCATATTTACATATCAGCTATTGAATCTCCACCCTTGCTGTTGCCATTATCGTCATCATTATCGATTTTTCAGTATCATATAATCTCGTTCATCAGCATCATCTTCAAAACCATCATATTATTTAGTTGTCACTGTCATCAGTGAGAGTATAGACATCACTTAAATGCTGTAGCTGTGGTTATTTGAATTTAGTGCTGATATAATTTCATGCGATTTATAATTACATTTATCTTGGTGTACCATAATAATAACACCATAGAGCTAAAATGCTGTCCTGTAAGGAACTTCCACTGCGCTGCATTAAAATTGTTTTGTTTATTTATGTGTTTATATTTAATAATAATAATTTAATGATTTGACAGGATGACATAGTCACAACCATAGAACTAAATTACTGACGCAAACATTGTACTTGATATTTTTGTCGTACTTGATGTTTCTCTGTGGTTCAGGGACAAGTTAAGTCCATTAGTCAGTGGGATCAGTGTCAAAGGTGAATGAATTATTTTGTAACGACACAGAAAGTCTTGAATTTAGAAAACTGAAAACACGTGCTTGAATTCCTTGTCGAAGTGAAAGTGGAAACTGATGATAAGTTAACTGTTTACATGATTTTCATTTCGTCTTGTGAGCAATAAAAACATTCGGTTATGAGCGCATTGTGCTTTCCTTTTCGAGAAGACTTTTCTGATAGAATTCACAGAGGTAAAATACACGTTTTACTCAATCCTGTCAATTTTAATTTAGAGCCATATATATTGTCTGAGCTAGACTTGCGTTCGTAGTCATTGTGAGAGGTTAAGTCCCTATAATTAATTATGAAAAGAAATAGATCTAAGATTTTATTTCACATTAGATGGCTTGCGTTCGTAGTTACTGTGAGAGGTTAAGTATCTATAATTAACTAAGAAAAGAAATAGATCTATGATTTTAAATTTCACATTAGATGGCTTTCTAAGAATGGTCCTTAGTCATTAGTTCAGGAGTGAGTTCGACTGCCATGTGTCTGTTTAATTAATCAGATTGAATGCAACTGTCCAGCATACAGAATCTATCCGTGCCTGGATGCAGAATGAGTCTTTCAGCCAAAGAGCGCAAGCACAGAACTGTGAGAACCAGTGCTGGTCTGTGTGGGCATAGCGGCATCACAGTACTGTCTAAACCAGTGCAGGCGTGTCAAGGAATCCAAGGCAAATTATGCCGAGTTATAGAAACATTATTTCAGTTTATTAATTGTTCCGTAACTATCTATTTAATTTATGAGAAGGTATTTCCGTTGGACAACTTGCGTTCGGATGGTGCAATAACTTGTTTACGAGTTCGTAGTATGTAGGAACCGCTACCCTCAACCCCACCGATGACTCGTAATTTATGTTTTCTTTAGAGCCTTGAAAATTGCACAAATGTCCATTGACTAATAAATATATGACAGCTATAGAGATCACATTTCCTACTTGTATCAATAACTTTTAGCTTAAGAAAGGCAGACCCATCTCTCCATCACGTACACGCATGCGCGCACACACACACACACACACACACACACACACACACACACACACACACACATGTACACACAAAAGGGCGGAGTTTGAGTCATTATTATATTTCTTTGGCATGTTCAAACACAAATATACCCGTTAAATATAAGATTAAATGAAATATGTAACCGTTTACGATTAATCATTTGTGGGCATTGTTTTGTAAGTCTGAGCATTTAGTTGGCCTGTACATTGTTTTGTAAGTTTGATTGAGCATTTAGTTGGGTTGTCTAGTGGAAAAGGAAATTGTTTCAAAGTACACACCACTCAGTATTTATTTTCGTGAAAATCTGGATTTTGGATTTCTAAAATAGCACCCACCTCCTTACTCATTAGAAGAAGGTGAGTAAATGGAAAATAATACAACCCTAAACAAGATTTGATATTGTATTGAAGTTTTTATAAGATTTAAAAAGAAACACTATACTTTATAAGCCTAGAAATGAAAAGTAGATGTCTTTTATGAAATCAGTGGACTTTATGGATTGTACAAACCATTTGATATAAATTACAATTATAAAAAAAATATGTATACTGTCACACTATACATAGCGTATGGAAGTTTCTTTTTATTATTACTAAATTTTGTTAGGATGTTTAATTTAAAAATAATATTAGTGAAACAGAACAACAATTCAGTACCTTTAAAAAAATATTTTAACGATATGAAGACTAAAAGATAGTTGGTCTTAGCTGATGTAAATATAAGCCATAATACCTTCTCAGCCAAGATGAAATTGAAACCATTAACAAATTGAACCCTTATCTGTCAAACTAAATATCATAACAGGGAATTAAACGTGCACCAGAGCAACAAACTGAAAATATTCTTCGACATAAAATTCCAAAGTTTCGATAGAATTCATTCGTCAATCATGTGCAAGTGTGTAAAAATACGGCTCTGCTTGTCATTTTCATCCAGGCACTAAAACCATCGCGAGAGCTGATTGGTTGTCTAGCTCGGTAGTGACTGAACTGCCGCCCGCTGTCACTGCGCAAGACACTCTCTCAGCCTGCTCGCCCTCGACTACTGGTAATATGTGTGGCCTTAGGCTGATAAAAATTAACACTAAGGTTGAGAGGAGGCAGTCTACTGTATCGAAGGGTCCCTTGTGCAGACGATACAGTGCGAGGACAAATATTTATTGTTATTGAGGTATCGTGTGCTAAAAAACTGAACAACTCCAAATTTGGGGCGGCTGTATTCATGATGTCAGTGAATATACATACCGGCATACATAAATAAAAGGCCTTGGGAAATAAATGATCTTCGATCGGTTCAAGTTTGACATGTATTTTTAAGTCCTGTTTACAACTTCTGTGGACTGAGGTGGATAAAAATTTAAAGCTGTCTATGAATTCTACTGAAAAGTTGAATGTTTACCAAAAGCGAAAGTAATATCAGTGTGTATCAGCTTTAATCATCCGACAGTTATTAACGAGTATAATTAGCAGATCTAATTAACTTCACGACGAAAGAGGAAAGAAAGAACTTACTCATTAACTACAGGCAGATTTAATTTACAGTGGAGTCACTCAACTTGGAAAACGGTTGTGCACAGTGTATGATAATTTGCCAAATACTGCAAGTGGAACGAATTGTGTCCAGACAATCACCATGAACAAAGTTAGTCTATTCTAGACATAGCATCATGACAAAATTAGTCTAGACCACCATCATAAACAAAATTAGTATAATCTAGACTAATGAACTAATCTAGTCTAGACTACCAACATAAACGAGACTAGTCAATGTCGGTGTAGGATTTCTCTAGTTATTCAACTCATCGATTAGCTTTCGTCCTATTCTTGATTCGACGTAACGTAAATTTTCTGACACTACGTAATGAATGATGGCGCCATGTAGATACTGCAAGAAGCGTTATGTGGGGATTCAGTGTCCAGTCACGTGTATCGTCTCAGTACTAATTCACTGACAACGAGGTAAGTGTGCAGTTAGTGAAGGGTGATTGCACGCGAGACATGCACGTACCACGTCATTAGCAGAAGTCAAGATACTCTTGATTGGTCAAGACCGTACGTCCAGAACGTCTAATTGATACTTTTAATGAATTTTGTGTGTTTTTATAATTGTTATATCAAATTAACTTTTAAGCCATTGAATTGCCTTAAAACAGACAAACTAAAAGCAACAAGCAAACACTTGTTCACTTGATGACAGTAAATATGCAGTTTTATTACTTCAAAGCCCTTATCAAGCCAAACAAAGCTAAGACATCGAATGATGACGAAAGTGATAGCTAGATAAAAAGAGGTTAGTCTAAAATTGTTGCCATTTATTTTTTGTCTTGCTTTATTTGTTGTCCATGTCACTTTCTTGTGTCTCACAACAGTATTTTATTCATAATAAATTGGAGTAATAAATAACAACAATAATAAAATAGTGATGAGTACATATTTGAGGAGATATTTTTGTTACTACACTATAAGCAAAGAGGAGGTAACTGCACATTATCAACATATCCCAGGCAGCCTTGGCTATTAATCAATCAGGGTAGACATTTTCTTAGAAATGGCAGAAATAAAGTAGGGTTAGTGAAACAATTTACGCACTTCTTTACAGTAATGTAATCATTCATTGCCAGACACATTTGATTAATGCGTGATTGAATTTACAACGAAAGACATATTTTGACATATGGATGTGTGTGTGCGCGCGCGCGCGCGCGTTTTCCTGCTTGTTCTATCTATCTATCTTTCTATCTATCTATCTATCTATCTATCTATCTATCTATCTATCTATCTATCTATCTATCTATCTATCTATCTATCTATCTATCTATCTATTCGTAATCCATCCATTCGTGCGTCCATCCATCCATCCATGTATTGTCTGTTTGTCACTTTATTATTATATGTAAGTTTGTTTTCTGTTTATTTATTTCTTTATGTATTTTTCCTTCTTTCTTTCCTTCTTTCCTTCTTTTTGACCCAACATACTCGTAAATTTCATTTTTAATAAATCGTACATAAACCAGTTTTTAAAATGAATATTTGATAACAGTCTAACATATTGTGATACCTCTTCGGGCACTCTTCACACGTTATGGTATTTATTTATTAATTAATGACACATAAGTAATTACAAAGTGATTGAGAATTTTAATTTATTGTTGTTAATAATTCTCTCCCAAGAGCAGCACGTCTCTCACTTGGCGGATTAAAAGGGCGTTGTAAAACTCTACTCTTTACACAATAATAAATTAGTCGTTTAACTGTTGCATAATGTTCAAAGTGATTAGAATAGAGCACTTCTGTAATAAAGTAGCTTTCGGTCCATCCCCATTGGATGAATTTGTTATGAACAAGTGTCAGAAAAACTACTCATCCGCTTGGAAATGGTTTGGATTGCATCAGCAAGTTTTGAGTTGTTTAAAAATATCACCATAAGCGGTTCCCAAGGTAAGGTCATGTTGATATTTAACAATTTATATATAAAATAAGTTTAGAATTAGGGATAGGCAAATTTACTCCACCACAAACCTCCCTTTCTTTTGGAGATGTTAACCAACATGTTAACATGTGCTCTACTAGGAATAAATTTCAAACATTGCCTTTCACCATATTATGAAATGATAAAAAATAAATTATGTTGGATTTTAATATATACAAATAATTAATTCAACATAGTTTTAGACATAAGAGATTAAAAATTCAATATGCTTCAATAATCACTGAGCAACCAACATATTAATTTATCTAATTTTAAGTTGGAACATGATTTATCAGGAGGAATCACTATAATTTTCCTTTGTTACAACTTAGAGATATAACCCGTTATATCTCTACACTTTAGGAAACACGAAAACGCAAATTATATGCAAAAATCATTATCATTATTTCTTTTCTTCTTAACATAGAAGAATACAACATACATACGCACACACACACATATATATATAATTTATTTCTTCTCTCTACAGCAGAGTGAATAAAAGTATATATTTATATAAGGATTTCACAACGGTTACAAGAAGATTTATGTACTGAAATCTTTAGTCTTGTTTCCATTGTCAACATTCTGTGTGCTAAGTCATTCCACTCTCATTATGAGTCCCTGTGCACAATTTGTCTGACATTTACTGTATACAAGAGTGATTCTGTCGCCTACGTAGATAGTCTGTGACGCAATGCTTCCTAACTTTAGAGCTTGCGTCTGTTCCCAGATTTACCGGCATGTACAAATCTTTCATCATCTTCTTCACTTTTCAAACAAGTCAAAACTCTGCATTTAACCGAACAGTGTGAGTCGACCAAGCATAATTATTCTAAAATTAACTGATCACATTTAAAATGGATCTGATGATTGAAATGGGGTCAAGTTCAAGCTTCTCATTAACTATGAATCTATAAAATATTCTAGTAAGAGTACTTAAAACATTATAACAATGATAGTGTTCTAAGTTCCGAAAGCAGTGAATTCCGAAGTGATACTCATGAATATATTATATTCACTCCAAACATGTTGTGGACAATTCACTGAGCACTACCTCGCCCCCGACTGGTTGTGGACAATGAACTGTACACTACACCCCAAGACTGGTTGTGGAAATGAACTGTACACCACACACACACAAACTGGTTGTGAGCAATGGACTGTATTACACACACCAAACTGGTTGTAGACAATGGACTGTACACTACGCCCTCCAAAACTGGTTGTGAGCAATGGACTGTATATTACACACCAAACTGGTTGTGAGCAATGGACTGTACATTACACACACCAAACTGGTTATGAACAATGGACTGTACTGTACAATACACACACCAACTGGTTCTGAACAATGGGCTGTACATAACACACACCAAACTGGTCGTGAACTATGGACTGTACATTACACACACCAAACTGGTTGTGAGCAATGGGCTGTGCATATACAGTCGCCTTCTCCAGTTAGAATAACGGGGTTCTGCACAGTTGAATAAATTTCAGAGATAACACTAATAACAGGTACTTTAGATTTGTATAGATTTCACAAGCAGTGTGTTAAATTCAGATTGCTTGTTTACAGAGAGCAGATTTCAGGATGTTAAGAGTTTTTCTTGTCTACATACTTATCTAAAATCCCTTGTGCAGAGAGCAGGTTTCAGAATGTTAAGAGTTTTTCTTGTCTACATACTTATCTCAAATCACTTGTACAGAGCGTCCACACACGGAGGTATGTTTCCTAAAATGATTATCCACACAACCATCACAAATCAGTGATGAATAGTTTTTGTGATTTATAGTAAACAAGTCATGCTTTCTGTTAAGAACCTTGTATTTATGCTGCATTAAGTTGCCTAGTTCCTGTGTCATCTTCATTCATTTAATAAGAACCAAAGTGAAAGCATATAGATTGCATTTATACTTTTACTTGTAACTATTATGAGAGATTTGTTCTGTACTGCTGGTTGAGAAAAAGGTAGAACTATCAATAATGTCATAAAATGCTCCTTTTTCTTCTTCTGAGAACAGGCCTATTTATTATTGCATGAGCAAATTCTGTCATCTAGTGCATTTATAATTAGCTTGGATGCTGACTGAATCTTCTACTCTTACTTCAAGAAGATGTGTGATTCTTTCAAACAATAGTGAGAACAGGACTTTGTGAGCAAGCAATAGATTATATGAGCAAATCCAGGACTGTGTGAATGAGCACCACTTTAGTGCAGTCCAGTACACCCTAAGCTAAATGTGGAGAATGGCATTAACATACATGTTTGTTCCCTAGAATTCTGTGACGTTTATAGAGTTTGTAGTGTCTCTTCGAATGACTATCTTTTTAGCTTAAGAAAGGACAGTGTTCTATATTTTTTGTGTGCTGTTTGAACCATTATTACGATTATTTATTTTTAATTAATCCACAATATAACTGTTAGATATAAGTGTAGGTTAAATAAATTATTGGTTTTGTTCAATCCCGTGGACATTGCTTGGCAAGTTTGATTTGGAGTTTGTCCGTCCAGAGAAAATTGAATACTTATCAAACTATAAAGCAATTAGTATGTGTTATATATATATATGCGTGTGTACGTGTGTGTGTGTGTGTGTGTGTGTGTGTGTGTGTGTGTGTGTGTGTGTGTGTGTGTGTGTGTGTGTGTGTGTTCGTTTTATTTGAGGAGAAGTAGATTAGAAGAAATGTTATTGTACAATATATTCACAGGGACCTGCCAGTAAAACTAGTCATCAAAATGCTTCCTAGCGAACTTTGCTAGCAACTTGTCAACTTGTTCAATAGGAGCTCCTGAAAAATCTTAGACAGAGGTTGCGGTTGCAGCTGATGTATTTGCCGAGTGAGTGGTACAAGAGAAAAACAAAAGGAATGCAGGGGCAAGAAAGAAAGAAAGAAAGAGAGAAAGAGAACGCGAGAGAAAAAAGAAAGAAATAAAATAAAGAAAAAGAGTGAAAGCTAAAATAGGGAGAAGAGTTCTTATCTTCATAAATACATAATAAATATTATTTTCTTTAATTATAAAATTCTTTAGAAACTTATATTTTATTTTAAAAATTTTTGCTTGTGAATAGATATAACTGTGAGATTCAACCACCACACCAACAAGCAACCTTTCAACAAAAGATAAACAAAGGCATCAGAAAAGAAAAAAAACACTTGAACCACTGAGCTGACACCACTTGCTGATATCTTTGCAGCGTATATCTTAACCTATGTCATCGATAACTTAGAAATCAATTAAACAGTTATATTGCAGTACATATTGACCACTACGTCAGTTTAAACAACCATTAGTGTTAGCCTTCTGTAGTGTCAAGGCCAGAAGGCTCGTCACTTCTGCACTGTACAGTTTTGCACGTCTCAAAGTTTGAACATCACACCAGATGACGTCTCGGACGGGACTTGACGGCAGGGATGTATGCTTGTGTCGTAAAGCAGGAACATAAAATGTGCATACTTGATCAGGTGTTCCTTGAGATAAGGGGGAAAAATCTGCATTGGCTACGTTATAAATGTCTGACAGCCGAAGCAATGCATAATGTCAAAATCTCTCTCTTCCTCTAAAGTCTAAAGTCTAAACAATAAAAACTTTCCCGCGCGCGCACACACACAACCACCTGGAAAAAATGTATTTTAAAGAGAAATCAGTTGGCGTGCAGGGCTAGCCAGTACACACAAATAAAAATAATTGTTTTACATTTCCAAAGGTTGGAACAACTCATGATTGTGTCTTTGAAAAGATATGGTACTTTGAAAGAAGTTCCAGAAAACAAACACGCACTATCAGTTAAGTTTGTAGATATTCGTTACATTTTTGTCAACTTTGTAGATACAGCTCGGAATGTGGTAGCAATTCGGCAGGGCCTCTAATCTCAATTCTTAAAATTATTCTTCTGCTTTAAGTTCATATGTTATAACAAAAAAATAAAATAACAAAAATAACGATGTTTAAAATCCATGCCAGGTTTTGATTATAGCTTGCAAGTCTGCTAGAGACACGCGTCTTTCCTTTAGGATATTATTGTCGCCAGATGCCTTGTTCTGATTTCAAACAAATTCCATTATTTTTAAAGAGTAAGACCAGCTCTGCCCCATGATTTTACAATGTATACGTGCTGAGAATAATGTCCCTTGAAATTCAACAGAGTTGTGTCGCTTGGGGCATCGCTAGAAAACCTAGTAAATTTTATGACGACTGAAGGATGAGCCAAGTTATGGCATTAATATGTGTTGTGCTGCAAAGTTTGTTACATTTAATTTCTAATTTTAAAATGTTGATGGTTTTCTAATTCTGACTCGATATTCTACCACCCCGACCATTACACGTCATAGGCTTCATTCTGAGAACGTATGAAGGACAACATTACTGCCCTTTGTACGACTGGGTTTACACTTGTCTAAAACTCTATATTATTGCTTCGTTGTGTTCGTTTCCTACTGTCGATGTTAAATGAAAACACTTACAATTTAGACGCACTCAGACGTCGTCCCATCATGTCATTTAATGTATAATATTCATGCACATGAGCCAACTGTGCCATGAGGGCGTAACTCGGCCTCATATATCGAGATAACTCGTTAGCATACTTATTTGCCTTTTCATTAATTTATTTGTTTGTTGTGTCCTTTTGCATCTTAATTGTGCCTAACTCGAAAGGCAAGGGTCTCCAGGCTTTCAGGTATGCTATTGTCGTATTTTTCCCGTCTTCTTTTCTGATTGAAATTCAAAGGGAGAGCAATATACATCTTTGAAGACCATGAACTGGTTGGTTGCTATGTAAGGTTGAGTCGATCTGCCTTCCGGTCCTGCCCAGCCAGTGGCAGTTTCGATATTCATTTCTGATTGTAAACGCAGACCCACCTCCTTCCACAGACACTTTATCGCTGAGAAATTATCAAGATGTGTATTATTATTTTGATTGAAACGGTGATGATAAATTTGATGTCGTCTGTGATTGGATTCAGACATTAATTGATACTGAACACAGTAATAATCAATATGTAAACGTTTGCAAGAGACAAAGCAATCCCCACCTCCCTTCCAAAACATCCCCATCAAACTATGATATTAACATTAAAACAGCAAACTCCACACACACACACACACACACACACACACACACACACACACCAGCCCCGTATACTCGCATACACACACGCACACATAGAAGGATCAAACATTCACTCACAAACGAAACCAAAATGCAATGTATTATGTTATTTAAATGTATTTACTGAAACGTTTAAGAGAAATCTGATATAAATGGGTTTTACTTAAATTATTTTTAACTGAGGGGTTTGTTTTATTTCGGCTCATCACATTAATTTAAACTAAAATTAATTATAACGAAATTATATGCTGCATATCTTTATGACTCCGCTCGACAATGTACCTTAGCGTAGTGAAACAAACACATGGATATACAAAGAATGCCACAAGTTACAACAGCGATTTACAGACCACTCCAATCTTACGCTAAGGCGCACTGGACGCGTTACGCAACCGGTCACACATCTGCTGTTCTAACAGTCTGGTACGTGTCCACTTATCTAGCAAGTGTACTAAGCTCTAGTCGAGTCGTAAAAGCGAAGTGCTTCATATCGCTATTCTATTTCTGAAACTGCCGAAACTGACTCGCATTCCTGTGCGAAGGGCATAAGTTTGACATCATTCAAAGAGCGAACCCAGGTGTGCAAATCAAGCTGTTTCGAACAAATCTATAATAAAGATAAGGCAGGTACTGAACAGCCATGTTGTCGTTTTGTCCTAGGCTTAGTTGAATATCTGTTCCTACCCTTCCCTCTCGTTTTTCACTCCTTTGTCAAGTGCACTAGCAATTATAAACCTTTAACGGGATTTTCCAGCTTAGACTAAAAAGGAAAACGCACTTAACACCAAACCTGTCTAAATCTGTTAAATCTTTCAAACATGAGTGTGCGTATGACATCGATTACGAGAGGGAAAATGTGATACCCGTTCTGTTGCAGAGTAGACAGAGGCAAATAGTCTACTTTATAATCCGTGATTGTGAGAGAAAACAATCATCATATCAGCCAGTAGGAACGAGATCACGTGGCGGTGCAGAGAGTAGAAAAACCATACCGTGCACTGCTTGGCCTTGAAATGGTGTGATTTTGATTTGGTTGATTTCTCCGTAACGTCCTCCTCCAATGTTGATTCCGATTGGGTGGTGGGTGGTGGTGGTGGTGGTGGTTACACTAACATTCCGTCACCTCGGAGACTTTCGTGGGACGTTTCATCTACTGATGTTCTCCATCCTTTCTTCAGAGGGACTTGGTCCTCCTGGGGACCCGACTACATCCGGTGGGATTGCTCAACATCTAAGCTTTCTTATATGGAGAGAACACACATGTTGATTTCATCCGCAGTGGGGATATTTCAATCACCCCGTTGCGGACTTGATCCAACTGCTGCTCGACTGTCTATACTGGCCGCCAGCGCCCATCAACGAGCTTCCCAACGGACACCGGGGAAAGCGTCATCAGCAACGACGACGACAACACCACCAGTAAGGAGGCCATGGGGTTGAACATCCCGGGTGCACGTACACACTAAGTACAGACTTGGTGTGTTACTAGCCTGGGCTCTGTAAGACCCCCCCCCCCCCTCACACTTCAATATCGGGTGTGACAACAACATCCAGCACAATTTTAGCTCAAGAAATACAGTGCTAGACTCTGCCTTTGCCGGCCAGACATGTTTGCAACGGACGAGCGCACAACGACACTGCAAGTAGCTTTTAGCTTTCATAAAAATACTACTACAAGGATGATGTAGCCGACAGGCCGAACCACACCTCTCCTCTCCCCATCAATCCTCACTTTTCCCAGCGCGAAAACCAGAAGCACCTCATTCATTCATGTTGATTTCAAGTGTGCGTGTTCGATAGCAGTTTTACGTCACCACTGGAACTTGCATTTCGTCATCAGACGTTTACGTCACCACTGGAACTTGCATTGATCATTTCGTCGTCAGACGTTCTCCGATCTGAAGTGTCCCAGTGGGACCCCACAGCCTCACATTGTGTTCCGAGGTGGAAGACGGTAGGGCTGGCGGGAGGGGGTGAAAAAGAAAAAAGATTGTTGATTTCAATTTTTACCCCACCCCTGCCCGCTGTCGCACTCCAGAAGCTGCATTAGATTTTTTATAGTAAGATATTCTTAGTCTTGGGATGCTTCTGGGGTACCCCCACAGCCTCATATTGCACCCTCCAGTTCAAATGTGCGTGTGTGTATGTGTGTGCGTGTGTGTGTGTTTCGCTTTCTCATCCCAGAAGCCGCGTTAGTTTTTTTATTCTAAGATATTCTCAGTCTTGGGATGCTTCTGCGGGAGTCCCACAACCTCACATTGCGTCCCGAGTTGGATCCAGTCCAAGCAGAGTTGCGGCTAGTTATGTCTATCGGTACTGATTTGAAAATGTGCTATAAATAAAACAAAACATAAAAAAATATAAGTCGGCAACCTTAAGGATTATTTTTTTTAATGTTGGAGTGGTATAGAATAAGGAAAGACTAGTCATGTTATCCCTGCTGTCAAAAGGTGTGCTTGCATTCTTTTCGTCCCTAATACCACTTCTCGCACTAACGTGAACAGCTTGGGTTACCACCTGTTTGTTTGCAACACGTGTAGGTGGGGGGATTTCGATACGTCTGCAAACAAAGGAAGCGAAACTCGCCAAACACTCCCAAACACTTTCCGCACCTTTCACTGGGTAGATGGGGTGTTTGACGACTAAATGTGAGATCAATCCAAGTTTCATGATTGTTGATGTTATGAATTTGACACCTTTTGAAAACTGCACTCTTGGAGATATGAACAGGATCGCTGAGAGCGTGGTAATTTAGCGATACGTTGCTTTTAGGTCACTTCGAGGGCAAGAATTTGTCAGGCTGTTAACCGTTTAAAGTCTTGGGAGATTGGGAAATGTTTTCTGCACGAAAATGTAGACAATATTGAGAAACTGACATCGCTTAATGGCATTGTATATGTGATCTCTGATCTGTTCTGATGATGTTGCTGAGGTAGTGGTATGATAAGATTTGAAGTACAGACTATTGACTGACAACCATTAAAATGATGACACCACACTTTTCATAGAGAGAGGTTCTGTGTATGAATTTTGATTGACTTGTTTTTTTATTACAGACATAACGTCCGTTCAAATAGAACATAACGCTGAGCTACTGTATATAGACAAAAGAAAGAATTTGTCAAACAACCCTCATTGAACTCTTTCATCAGATTAAAAAATTGGATTAATAAAATTTGAAAACACAAAATTCGAATATTTTTTCATTAGCTGAATATGTTTCATAGTTACTGTACTTGAATTACCGCATAGAGCTTTGACAGCATACCACTAATGTCCCTTGTTGTAACTGCCTCTTGAGAATCTTAAATAGATGAAAATGTATGTATACTAAAGACATAAAACACGCATGCATTTATTGCAAGTATTCACTACTCTGTAATTTTAAAGATATTTATTTTTAACTGGTGTATGCCACAAGTTTTAACTGGTATTTACTGCCAAAAGTACATCAGAAATGAGGTATGCTGCCAATAGTACGCCAAAGGACACCTATGGCTATGTCGCACTTGATGCATCCTTTATTCACTGCAGACATGTGCGACAATTAATGGTGGTGTGCTTGTCAAACAGAACAATAAATGTAGCGATGTCCAACAACTTTTCTACACCAGAAATTGTTCAGGTAATTAGCATATCTTTTTGCTACATATCAGTGTAATGTGTTCTTACACTTACACACCACTTCCCATCTTTACCATTATCTGTCATAGTGGTTTACATAAATGAACCAGGAGGATCAAATCACATGTTGAAATGTAAGCAGAAAAGGTTACCTGTCTCTGCAATATACAATCGGAGAACAAACGCTAAGCTTCCAGTTTGCTTTATAACTCTATTCTTTCTTACATTCCTGTCTCAACTTACAGTTTCCTTCAACGATATTTATTAGCCTGATACACACACACACACACACACACACACACACACACACACACACACACACACACACACACACACACACAGAGAGAGAGAGAGAGAGAGAGAGAGAGAGAGATTAATAAATACAGCATATTAAAACAATGTTACGTGAGTTGTACGCAATATACGAGCAGTTTAGTTCAAGCATTTGTAGAAATAATAGTTTGCTCACAAAATACATCTTATTAAAACACAAGTATAGCATATCAATAATGAAAATGCATGAAAATTTCTAAGTCCATTCTCTCTCAACTGGTCAGTTTAACTCACATTCAAGCTAACGGTTGTCTTTCATGACCGGACTTTTTCAACTTCAAATTCAAGTTATCAGTGAATAGAATTCTCTAAAGCAGGTAAACTTTATAATCTCAGCCCATTGGCTGGTCTCATTCTCGTAAATCATAACCATTGGATAATTTAAAATAAACTACTCATTAGTTTGCATTACATCAGCAATTTCTAGCACATTCTCTATTCAGGTTGTTTACTTCCAAATCCGACACTTTCAAAATATCATCATAAGGAGTGCCAAAGGTCGGGTTACGCTGACAATTAAATTTATAAAATAGGGAGAGGAAAATTTACTCTGCCACACTACCAAATGGCACTACCAAATGATACTACCAAATGGCTATTACCAGAAATGTGTCTGTATTTCCAATGAAACAAAGTGGAATGTATTTCAGCTGTTAAATCATTTTAAAATCTCAATTTTCTTGAGTTTATGTCAATAGGTACAGAAGCACTGGGGTATTTTTTATGCTCATTGGTATGTTTACTCTGTCAGTGTACATTCAAACTGTAGATTTGTAAATCCATTGTAGCTGTATTTATTTCTTGTAAATACAAATATTTGTTACATTTTGCAATTTTGCATGTGCAAACAACGTTTGCTTAGTTGTGTAATATTCAGTTTTCACAAGTAACCTTGAGACGTTGGCGTGAAATAGCGTACAGTGCTTAGAGTTTGTACATGATTAAGCATTCTAGGGAGAAACTTGAGAGAGAGAGAGAGAGAGAGAGAGAGAGAGAGAGAGAGAGAGAGAGAGAGAGAGAGAGAGAGAGAGAGAGAGAGAGAGAGAGAGAGAGAGAGAGAGAGAGAGAGAGAGAGAGAGAGAAATGGAAAGATGGGATTGTAAGGAAGCAGTTAATGATGAGTGTTGATTTTGGAGCAATTAGTGGCAGGCCTTTGGTTCACAAAGTCCACCTCAGACTGCCAGCTTACTTTATGCACTGAAGCGTGAGAAGCAATTATAAAAGTTATTTCTCTGTCTTTGGGTGTTCACGTGACTGAAAGGTAAACACTCGCCATCTGGTAGAATGGATAGTTCGTTGACTGAGCTACCAGAAGGTAGAGAAGGGATGAACAGAGATGTGCGAGCATATTTATCCAGTAGAATGTCACACCAGTAGGTAAACCTCAAACTGCAATTTCTTGATAACTCTTGTACAGAATAAATGCAAGAAGGTATGGCGATTATTGCAGAAAATGTTGTGGGATATTTAAAATGGTGATGATAGATGCAGTTACACTGATAGATAGATAGATAGATAGATAGATAGATAGATAGATAGATAGATAGATAGATAGATAGATAGATAGATAGATAGATAGATAGATAGATAGATAGATAGATAGATAGATAGATAGATAGATTCATGTATCTTCTTTATTTGTTAGCACTCTTTTTTTTTATCCTTTTTTATTTTCTAATTAAGTACTCTCCATGTCTTTTTCTCTCGGGTATACGTTTAGTTTTGTCTGTAGATGCGATGCGCCGCCCTCGAAAGAAAAATGATGTGGGAATTGGCGAGTAAATACATAATCTAACAAACCCTTGTAACTATGCACACAAGACTTCCAGCCCACCCACCCGAGTTCATGCAGGTGGTGATATGAAAGGAAAGACACAGTATCGTTGAGCCCAAGTAAGGCAATTTTTGTTGTTGACAACTTTAAATAATAGAAAAAAATACGTATATAAGAGTAGATGGGGAGTGTGCATGGGGGAGATAGGACACTATCCTGTCGCTCTATTCCCTTTTTTGGGTGAAAATTTTACTTCTCCCGGTCTCGTGGTTTTTGGTCTGTAGGATTGCGTCCGTTGGATGGCAGGATAAAGTGGGATATGTGGTGTAAAATTTAATAATCTCCTTTGGCAGTTCAGAAATGGAAGGAGGTATTCTTTCATAATCTTCATTCATTCGATCACTGGAACTATAAACAGATCAGTGTCATCCTTTCCACGCGTTAATGCCTTTTTAGACGGCTTGCTGTCATCTGCAGAAAAAGCGGACTAGAATCCTGTGTATGGTTGGTTTTACTAATGAGTGTGCTTTGTATGCTGTGTGTGTGGTTGGGTTTACTAATGAGTGTGCTTTGTATGCTGTGTGTGTGGTTGGGTTTACTAATGAGTGTGCTTTGTATGCTGTGTGTGTGGTTGGGTTTACTAATGAGTGTGTTTTGTATGCTGTGTGTGTGGTTGGGTTTACTAATGAGTGTGCTTTGTATGCTGTGTGTAGTGGTTGGGTTTTCTAGTGAGTGTGCTTTGTATACTGTGTGTGTGGTTGGGTTTACTAATGAGTGTGCTTTGTATGCTGTGTGTGTGGTTGGGTTTACTAATGAGTGTGCTTTGTATGCTGTGTGTGTGGTTGGGTTTACTAATGAGTGTGCTTTGTATGCTGTGTGTGTGAGGTTGGGTTTACTAATGAGTGTGCTTTGTATGCTGTGTGTGTGAGGTTGGGTTTACTAATGAGTGTGCTTTGTATGCTGTGTGTGTGAGGCTGGGTTTACTAATGAGTGTGCTTTGTATGCTGTGTGTGTGAGGTTGGGTTTACTAGTCCAGAGGTTTCCAACATATGCTCCGCGGAGCCTTAGGGTTCCGCGAGATCTTTTGAGGGGTTCCTCGGCTTTAAAAGCTATGGAATCCCCACATAATTCCGGAATCCTCATATCTCATGAATTGGTAAATGTTTAGAAACATCTTTTTTAAAGTTTTAGTGTTCGTAGATTGCCGTCCCAATTAACACTCAAACAAAAGCAACCCACCTTCTTACACAAACACAGAACATATACAAATAAACACACACTAAAGCACACTCACGGCACATAATTATTATTACTCAAAATAAACAATAAATGCAAGAGTCGGAGCCAGACAAATATTCTTTACCTTTGTTTGCCCGTAGCAATGTCGGAGCCACATCTTTACAGTTCACTGCACAATACCTCAGTGTATTCTATTACAGGAAACTATTATTGCTTTGCAAGCTGAGTAAAACCTAAGGAAAAATCACAGGACTGCAAAGAGAGCCGTGGGGCTAATTAACAGATCGAGTTCACCCTACACTTCGGAGTGGTAAACGAACCCTGCAGTCACGCTTTAACTTAAAAGAATGTATAGGCACGCTAACAACAACTAACATTAAGTACAAATGGCTTTTATCCCAGTGCAGTTCCGTTGTGGGATGGATTGGATGGGTGAGTGAATAGATGGGAGTGTGTGTTGGGGGGGGGTGTCATGCACGGGTGGATAGTTGCCTTCTTTCGTGACATGTAGACACAGCTGCTCAAATCTGAAAGTACAGTGCGAGAAGACTCGAATAAAAGGAATAGGTTTTCTTTCAAAAAGCAATCATCCAACCAACCAAATGATCAAGCAAAACCAACTAACCGACCAACAGTCAAATAACCAACCAACCCACCATTCAACAACAAACCGATCATTCAATTACAAATTACCGAACCATTCGGCCAACCAACAAATCAACAACCATCCATTTAACCAACCCACCAACCCACCCACCCACCAACCAATCACAAAGATAAAACAGAAAGAAACAAAGAAATAAACATTTCTTATTAACTTCAATGTGGTATTGCTCAGGTTCAAATCGTAATTTAAAGATGCCAGCTTACTATCGAGGCTTTTCCCCTTTAGAGTCAGCTACAGCTCCGTAAACTATATATATGGTACTTGTCATATATTATCTTCTTTTGTATATGTCAGTCTACTGGCCATTGACGCTAATTTACGATTCTGTTTGCATACATTCTTATGACAATATGATGGAATTTTATTCTGTCAGTATAACTGGTGAAACGGAAAGACAGTAAACAGATTTCTTTTTTAAAAGATAAGAACGGAAAGATAAGAACGTTATTTAGTTTTTAAAATGTTATTACTTCAAAACTTTTGTACTTCAGATCACTGTACAAGTTGACCTATTTGGTCATTGTAACACGCTTGCTGTCACTGATGTAATCGATTTCTTTTTAAATATGAAAGTCTTTAAATTTCGTCACTCAGACATTAGAAGCCAATTACTGTAATAATTATAACTGTAATAATTTGACGAAAGAGAACGGCTGCATTAATTAACCAGGACCGACAACTCTTTATGTCGAATACGAACTTCGTGATCGACTTTTGCGAGCCTCGCTCAATAATGCAAAGCGTTTTGCTGTTCCAGAATATAATACCAAGGTTAGTGGTTGGAAATAAGAAATAATGTCAGCAGATTCAAATTACACTTGAAATGTGACATGAGCATTGTAACAGTGAGGTGCTTTTTTGTCATATTTATTTTAGCAATATGTTAGTCGTCATGGTGAGCAACTCCTATCTTAGAGGTAAATCCACTGTTAGTGACTGTCTTTCATTTCGCTAATGGCATCGTTAGATGTGGATGATGTACGTCCTTGCACCATTTGAATATATTTTTTGGTTTGTTTTAAAATTGCATTTTATTTCAAAATATTACCCTTATTTTCCTATATGTGCAATTAAGTATGAATGTTTTAAGCTTGAATTGATTTATTTTTACTTTATTGCTGACGAATTGCCGTGCTTTTATTTCAGATGCTATATGCGTTCTGCTCATTATTATCGATTGAAAATATTGCTTGCATATTAGACAGGGGTATAGGTCAAAGGTTGTGTACTAGGTCATTTGAATGTAAAGTAGAGGTACAGCGACGGCACTTGGAATAATACATGTAGCGTGTACTTATTGACACATTTAAATCAACAATACTTTATATCTCTTACACACTGTTTCCCTTTCAAAACCAATGTAAGAATATTTGATAATTGGACAAATTAGTAGTAATATTTAGTGTCATGTGACTGTGACGTAGTGAAGGCGGCTGAAAAATATTCCTCAGGAGGCAAGAAAGTAGATCTCTCGGCGATACTCATTCAGTATGCACACTTCAGAATCTGAATTCACTAGTTCCGATTAATGTGTCCTATGTCATCTCTCTCTCTCTCTCTCTCTCTCTCTCTCTCTCTCTCTCTCTCTTACTTCTATTATTACCACTATATTCATTACTACAAGTACTATTAAAACTATTATTACTACTATAGTCATTACTGTTAGTACTACTACAATTATATTACTACTATAGTCATTACTGCTAGTACTACTACAACTATTATTGCTACTATGGTTATTACTGCTAGTACTACGACAACTAATATTGCTACTATGGTTATTACTACAATTAATACTACAACTATGATTACTATTACAACTAATATTGCTACTATATTCATTAAAAGTACTACTACAATTATTATTGTTACTATGATTATTACTTCTAGTACTGTTACAACTATTTTTGCTACTATATTCATTATTACAATAACTACTACAACTATGATTGCTACTGTATTCATTACTACAAGTACTACAACAACCATTATTTCTGCTATGAATTACTACTACTGCTACTTCTACTACTATTCCTACTACTAGCATTAATAATAATAATAATAATAATAATAATAATACTGCCACAGTAAATAAATGAACTGGACAGGAAAACAAGAAAACTACTCACAATACATAAAGCCTTACACCCCAAAGCAGACGTAGACAGGCTCTATGTATCTCGAAAAATGGGAGGCCGAGGTCTGAAGAAAATCAAACATGTCATTGAAGCAGAAGTCATTGGCCTTGTGGACTACATCTGGAATAACAAAGATGATCCACTGATAGAAGCAGTAAAAATGAGTGGACTATTCCAACCCCCAGAAACAGACAAAGAAACATGGAAGAAAACAACGAAGCAAGAACTAGCACATACATGGAGCCAGAAACCTCTGCATGGCCAGTATGTACGACAAGCCGACGAAATATCAACAAAGCAATCAACGTACAAATGGTTGAAAGAGGCAGGATTGAAAGCAGAAACAGAAGCACTCACAACAGCTGCACAAGATCAAGCACTCAACACCAAAGCACACAAAGCGAAAATCATGAAAATTTCAAATGATTCCAAATGTCGACTCTGCAAATCCATGGATGAGACAACAGAACACATACTATCTGGATGTCAGGTTCTGGCTGGAACGGAATACACCAAACGACACAATGAAGTGGCAAAACACATACATAGAAATATGTGTGAGAACTATGGCTTACAAACCCCAGAAAGAGCATGGATGCATCAACCAGAAGCAGTCACCGAAACAAAAGAAGTCAAAATACTGTGGGACTTCGAGATAAGAACAGATCGGGTGATTCCTGCACGAAGACCAGACATTGTAGTTCTCAATAAGGCCAACAGAACAGTAACAATTATTGATGTCGCTGTTCCAAGTGATAGAAACATAAAAACAAAAGAAAGAGAAAAAATAGAAAAATACCAAGACCTCAGATTAGAAATCCAGAGACTGTGGAATGTAAAAGCAGAAGTGATACCTATAGTGATAGGAGCCTTGGGGAACATAACATCTGAATTGGAAGGCTACCTGAATAAACTCCCTGGAAACCACAGAATCGCTCCACTACTCAAAGCAGCGCTCCTCGGAAGTGCCCACATCCTCCGGAAAACCTTGGATCTCCCAGAATCTTGGTAAGATTCCGAGACCTTGGATCACAACCGACAGTCAAACAGAAGTCGTGGAATGAGGCTGAATAATACTGCCACAGTTACTTCTACTACTGTTGATGCCACTTCTATTACTATTACTATTACAATTCTTACAACTACCATTAATGTTAATATTGGTCCTACTACTCCTAATACTTTTGTTATTTCTAATAACTATTCTCATTACTACTACTAGCACTACACAGACTGCTTCTATTATTTCTACTCCTGCTATTGCCAGCACCTCTACTGCTTTTAAAACATATTGACTTCTTCTAAATCTAGAACAATTTACGAAGGATCCTACTATTACTATCATTACTGCTTCTGCTATAACATGCGATCTATTTGTAAACAATTTAGAAAAGGATACTACTGTTATTATTACTATTAATACTGCACTACTACTACTATCATTACTGCAGATATGTTCACTATTATTTCCACTCGACTATTTCTTTTGCTGTTGCTATTGTTACTGTTCTTGCTGCTGTTGCTATTGTTACTGTTCTTGCTGCTGTTACTACTATTGTTACTGTTCTTGCTGCTGTTGCTATTGTTACTGTTCTTGCTGCTGTTGCTATTGCTACTGTTCTTGCTGCTGTTGCTATTGCTACTGTTCTTGCTGCTGTTGCTATTGCTACTGTTCTTGCTGCTGTTGCTATTAGTGGAATAACGTTTGCTGCTGTACGTGCACGATCCGGCCATGAACAAGCCAGTCATCACCACTCGCTTCTTTCATCCTCGCTTCTCGAGTGCCCTTCTACCCTTTTAAAACCTCATTAAAATACTAGAAGATGCCGTACACAGTATCTGCCCATGAACACATGCCATATGTTGCTAGATCCGAAGTAACCAATTATTGTTTTACTATTGTTGCTCCCTACCACAACCGTAACCACACAATTTCCAGCGCACTCCCCCCCCCCCCACCCTTCAGTTTTAAATACTCAAATTTTGTGAGACTGCGTAATGATGTTTTTTTTTTTCAAAGGTACAATATCTCTCTCCCTCGAACCGCCCCCCCCCCCCCCGAAACAACAAAACAACAACAAAAAATGTGTTCTAAATGAAAAAATTGTAGGTTCCAGTAAAAGAAAATCAAATGACGTCATTATTCTTTGCTTTAGCCCAGCGCGTGAGACGAACAGAACAGCACAGATGTTTGTCTGATTTGTGCAGAATGTCTACTTGCAATGGTTGATTTCACGCACGGAAACCACTTCTATATATAAACTAAGCATATAGACAACACACAATTTTAAGAACTGTAACCTCGATCAACTTGAATTCTCAGAATGTCTTTTCCTCGTCCTTAGCTGTACTCAGCCACTGACTGGAATTAGTCGCCAAGGAAAACAGAGACAACCCCCACCCCTCCACACACACACACAGCAGAAGTGAAGTGAAATTTAGGCAAAAAACGAGCACACAGCATTCTGATCTCTATTTACACAGTTCGTGCAGAGTGCAAAGTTGACTTGTGACTCATCGTATGGCCATAACCTACGCCATTTTACTACTCAATTTAAATCCCTCTTCAACTAGCAAACTACAGCAACCGACTGCTCACTTCGTTCTAACCAACCATTTCAAATGCGACTGGGCAATACCAGTTCATGCGTTATGTATGTATATGTTATTGACGCATGTTGATACCGCGGATAAATTAGGAACATTCACTGTGTGAAAATTCTATTTAAATAGTAACTTAAGTGAATTCTTGTAACCTTCTACACTTATTACAGTCTTTTCATATTTTAAATTCCTACAATTCGTAGCATATTTCCACTAAAAATTTATAAATAATAATTCTCAAATCGCGTGATACTGAGTAGTAAAATGGCTGCCATTTAGTGACTGCTCGGATAGGTAACGGGTCTATTCGCCAGTCTGACATGATTATTGGTCTAAGATGATTTGATTTCAGTCTTTGTACCTCCCATTTCCAACATTCGTATGGGCTGTAAATCAGTGGGTAAGTAGATATCAGTGACCAGGGTAATTGTTTCCGGTCCCGTGACACGCCGAAATAGGTAAAACAAATCCAATGACCTGAAACTAGAGAATGACCGTGTTCCAGCCATCGCGCAGTTTTGAATTTGGTGAAAGCGAGCTAACTCCAGCAAGATAGGGATCACTTAGGAAGAACTGAATTTCACGCGACATAGTAGTCTTGGTTTTTTTTACGTGACAAGTCACAATACATTAACTGTCAACTGAGCGAAGACAAGCTAATCACCCAATGCGTCGGCGTAAAGTATTAAAGGGAAATTTCAGTGTGTGTGTGTGTGTCTGTGAGTGTGTGTTTCCCCATTATTGGATTAGATTGGGTTGCATCCAACATGAATAATTGAACAATAAAAAATACGCGAACGAACTTAAATATTAAAGATTCATTCGCGATATTATTAAACAGATTTATTTACACTTAGCAAAACTACTACTGGATAACAATGTAATTAATATAATTTTCCAGATATTAATGCTTTCCTTATATATATACTTTTATTGCCAAACCTGTTTCTATCACTTCTTATAGTGAGTACAAATTATATGGTCCATTTATGTCAACGTATTGCTTGTCAACCTTGGTCCAACGATGGTAAATGTACATTTGCCAACACATATTCAACATTAACCAAAAGTGTAAGACTTTTATTCCCAATATTATTAGCCCAACTCTTTATTTTAGTATATACACAATAACCAACGTTTTCCAACCTCATTCCAGTACTTTCCAAAGTTGGCCCAACTCCATTCGTTATTGAAAACTCTTTAGCCAATATTTTCCCAACATACTTCCAATATTCCCCACTTCTCATGCATTCTTACTTTACGTTCGCCAATGTCTGTCATAACAAAATAGAGAGCAATATTATTAATCACAAAGCCCCATTATTAAGGAGATCGTTGATATACAGGGTGGCCCAAAAGTAGGTTTACAGTTATCACGTAGAGTCGTAGACTATTTATTTGAAAATTCGTTATACCTGTTAACATAAACATAAAACATAAACAATTTAATCTCTCAGATGCTCAAAATGTCCTCCTTCAACATTGAGGAACGTTTTATATTGGTATTACTAAGCAAGTAACTTCAACCATATAAAAGGTAGTTTAATAACTGTAAACCTACTTTTGGGCCACCCTGTATGTTGTACTCATTAACACCGACTAACTTGATCGTTCAAAGCAACCTCAGAGTTACTAACTTAACGTTCACTGATAAATATAATTAAATCCATGTAGTATACATCTTTAAATTTGTATCCGCACAAACTCAGCCGCTCATATTACTATATTACTGAAAATCTTTCATACATGAGTCCTTAATTAACAAGCTACATGTATGTGAAGATAAACTGGAAAAAATGTAGACATTGCAACACTGATGTTTTACAAATTATCACACCAAATAAATTTTTAAAAATAGTCATATCATTATGTGCTACATCAGTATACATAATTCATATAATTAAACAAAATATGTTGATGCTCATTTTCATTTGCCTGTCTACATAGAGTAGATTAGATTTTTCATAACTCATTCCTTCTTTCACTCTTGACTGTTGTGTACTGTAGATTTTTCATAACTCATTCCTTCTTCCACTCCCTCTTCTTCTCGCTCTCTCCCACACAGGCATTCACGCAAACACGCAATATACACAATACACACTCACGCAAGCACACATATACACACTACACACTCACACGCAAGCACACATAAACACGCACGACGCATGCACACACACACATTTTCCATCATAACGGTCGTAGTTGGTGAAAGCCCTTCGAAGAAAGGAAACAACCGACGGCAAATTAAGTCCAGACAAGTCCGATTTCCATCATCTTCGAGTTTGCGGGTCTTGGGCGTTCTGACGTCTTGAATTAAGTCATTTTGCTTCATTTCGTGCTTTATTCTAACAACAAAGCCCCCCGCCCCCAATACTAATAACCATTGCTTCGGATTTTTTCTTTCTTTTTTCCTGTTAACTGGTCGATCTCTCTATAATGGAATTTCACCAGCACCAGAATTTTGAGAGGTCGGACAAATAGAGTTACTCTCCCTTGCGTGCCCCTCCTTTCTGAGAGGTCTAAAAAGCTAGGTCGTTGGGTAAACAAAAGGAGGGAGAAAATGTCGTCAAAGGTTAATGTTATGTTTTCTCGACGTCCACTAGCTTATTTCCGCCTCGTCACGTATCAAAACATGGCAACAGCAAAATTCCCTCGCAAAATTTGTTAGTTTAACCCGTTCTCAGGTCCAAGCGACTTTGTTTTTGGCATTTGGCGGCAATATTTGCCATCCCTTTCGTTCCAACTCTTAGAGTTAGCGGGAGGGTCAGATATTTATTTCCCTGTTTGTGTGACTACTTGATTGTAGTTTAATGTTTTTTATTATGCAATGAACGGCTTAATACATAAAGTCTGGGATAACTCCTTCTAATTGAATTATATTGACGCTATTAGAATTAGATATAGCTTGCATTTTAAAAGAAAAAAGTTTAAGTAGGACTATTCAGTTTATTTATTTATGTTTCCAAATCACTACACACTTAAATAAACAACAGATTGGTCGCTTCGATTCCTAGACAGCTAAACTAACTAATTTTGATGTTGGTTCAGCTGCAGGAACACCAACTCGTATGCTTTTTATTTGTAATGTTAGTGTATTTACATTTCCCAGGAACACCAACTCGTATGTTTTTTAGTTGTAATGTTAGTATATTTACATTTCCCAGGAACACCAACTCGTATGTTTTTTAGTTGTAATGTTAGTGTATTTACATTTCCCAGGAACATTAACTCGTATGCTTTTTAGTTGTAATGTTAGTATATTTACATTTCCCAGGAACATTAACTCGTATGCTTTTTAGTTGTAATGTTAGTGTATTTACATTTCCCAGGAACATTAACTCGTATGCTTTTTAGTTGTAATGTTAGTATATTTACATTTCCCAGGAACATTAACTCGTATGCTTAGAAATGGTGGTGTATTTACATCTCCCAGGAACAGTAACTATACTTTAGTATAAATGTTCGTGTATTTACATATTCATTGTATTCAAAAGCAGCCACTTTAAAAAAAAAAAGTTATAGATATTGCATGGTATAATTTAGTCTTTTTATTTTACACTTATAAATTTTGTTTATTTCCTTTGTTTATTAAAAAATAATATCTTGTCCGCTTTTGAATAAGTTTATTACAACATTTAAAAATGTGAACATTGCTATTTATGTTTAATTTTTATTATATAAATATTGATTACGCATTACTTTACGTGTTTTGCTATTGTGTAAGCTTTATGCTTATTATGGGACGTTCATTTGTAAGCTGAATAACAAAACTGCTATATTGCGAAGTTCTATAGTATCGATTCTTGCCTTTAGATGAAATGTTAAAAAATACACTTCGAAGTAGTTTCGTATTTTTTGTTTCTTTCTTTTTTCTTGTATTTTAAACTCTCATTCTCTTTCTTTTAGTTATTAAGAACAACATTTTGAAAAAAAGAATAGTGTTTATATAAATTCCTAATAATTACAATGCTTGACGGAGAATCACCAAACAAAATCTTTTAAATCCCCCTCAAATTGGAGAAACAAGGCAAAAAATGGAAGGCAATCTTTTTCTTGTCGTACCGATCAAAGGTTTGGTGCTGGTAAAGAAAATTATTAAGACTCCTTTCCCCCCAAAAAAAACAACAACAAACAAACAAAAAATCCCAAATCAAACTCTTTCTAACAATATTTGGCAGTTACTATTTTCGAAACTATTTTTTGTTACCATGTAAATGTAAAATGTAAAATAAACGGCGGTTAGTGCTTTCAATCAAGAACACTAACGTCGGGGGAAGGAACGAAGAAAACCAAGGAAAGCATAAAAAAAAAAATAAAGCAAAACGAAAACCCAATTGTTAATAATGTTACAAATAGAAGTTTGTCAGACCTGAGATTGTTCTGAACCCACCTAAACTAGATCCCCTTTGTAATGCGATCATCTGCAATCCGCGGGATTACCGTTACTGGCCTCACTACACAAGTGCCGCAGGAAAAGACAATCTGGTGTATGTCCCGACCTTGCAACATGGTGCAGTTGGAGGGAGAAGCACGAATTTCTCTTTGAACAGCAATGGTGATTGTACGTGTAATGCATCCCTTTTGAGAATACATATAGTGTTTATAATATCAGCTGAACCCCGCAGGTCATAATTCAATGTCGGTAAATAACAGACATATTTCTATTGTAAATATAAATAGCATTGTCAAGTAATCAAAACGACATTTTGGATTTTAACTATGTTTATTTATTTATATTTCAATATCTATGGTTCATTTTCTTTCGATTTTTCTGGATCGTTAACAACTCGACGCAAAGGTTCTTCTGTCGACATGTTTGCTTTGTTTCATAACTTCGGTTGACATTGCGAGAGTTTATAGATTGCTTCAAATTAATGTTCTTTTGTGACATTGTTTATGGTGACAACCGTACGATTTATATTTGTACATTGTTTATCACATCTTCGAAAGTTATACTTATTTTATGGACTGAAGGTGTTCTGTTGTCATGATTTAGTATATTGCTTCCTAACCATTAATTTAATCCATATTATATTGCCGTGTAAACTAATAGGAGAGTCATTGTACCTTTAATAATATGCAATTTGGATTGGACTTCTGATGGTAAGCAAATGGGAAGTCATTGTACCTTTAATCATATGTAATATTCTTGCTAATTTGGATTGGACCACTGATGGTAAGCAAATGGGAAGTCATTTTACATTTAATCATATGTAATATTCTTACTAATTTGGGTTAGACCTCTGGTGTGTCTCTACGGAGCTAAACCATACATATCAACCTGTCTCACTTCATATTTCAGATCCATCAGCAATTCTACTTTACATTTCTTCCTTGTCATGTATTTGTGTCAAAGTATATATGTGTTAGTGTGTGTATGTATCCGTGTGTCTCACTGTATTCTGAATGTGTGTTTGTGGACGTATGTTTATGTATCTAATATATATATATTGGTCTGTGAATATACTTATTCCTTGGCTTCCTTTCTCTGCAATTTTTTCTGGTGTGTGTGAACGCAGTTCAATACTACACTTGTGCACTGCATGAATGTTCCTATTAAGTTGTCTTCTCCTGGACACTCTTCGCATACAAAGTAGTAATGTAAAGTTAAGCCTATGCATAATAGATGGGACAGTCAACAGCGGATATTGTTTGATGTTACCAGTCTCCAGCATCGTCTTAGTTCAGCCAACCAAATGACGTCACTGTGATCTGTTACCTAGAATTTAATGAACTAAGGTCCTTCCTCAGCACCCTCGTCCCCGCCCATACCTCTGACTCACTCCTTCTCGGACACACTTATATCTGACACAGGATTTAGAGAGAATTAGAAGCATCCACCCACCCAAACCCACCCATACACTACCCTCTTGGACACTATTCCACAAGCCCTTATTAGGTCTGACTACAGTATGACGGTCACTTCTTTGTCATCTTCTGTCTGGTGATAACGGATCTTCTGTCGGGTGATAACATTCACAAGGCAGGCCACCGTGTGCTGCACGTGCTTGGAACCTTTGTTAACTCCTTTCACACGTTGACATATTTACGATGACAAGGTCTTTCAGGCGCCAGCGGAGTCAAAGTCGTGAGGGTTTCCTCTTGTATGGTGTCCAGATCAGTGTTGATAAGCTCGGTCGCTGTGATACGCAGGCGAGATAATCGTTTGTGACCAGAGGAGATGATTCGTCGATGAATTTGGTGTATAGAATCTCTCTCTCTCTCTGTCCTTTCTGTCGCTGCTTTTTTTCCCCTCTCTCTCTACTGATTTATTTTCCTATCCTCTCTTAAAAGTCTTCACTTTTGAGTCGTAAAAGAAACATTAGTGCAGAGTTAAGCTATATATTATTCTTCACCGATCTCCCCCCAAAAAAAAACACCAAAAAGCAAAAAAAAATAAAATAAAAATAAAAAATCATTCGTTCTTACTAACTTATTGCAAAGATTATGAGGAATCAAAATACGCTGTTGCAGTGAGATGTTCGACTGTCTGCTTTAGAGAATGCCTACAACTATAATTTTAGTAGAAGCTACTTACCATTCTGGGTGTTGTGCATGCGACTGGCAAGAACCTTCCTAAATTGTGATATGAAATGTTCACACATATATACAATATTTAAAAGTATTGTACAGCGTCTATGTGTGTGAGTGTATGTAAAATAAAAAAAAGTAATTATAGAAGTGAATTAAAATGGAAATTCGTAAGAGAAATAGTAGAAAAAGTGAAAAGAACATATGCATGCACACAAACATTGTTGACTCAGGATTTAGATAGATTTAATCACACACACACACACACACACACACACACACACACACACACACACACACACAAAACATCCATGATTAACTTTAAATTATGTTTTCTCTCTTTCTCCCCATTCATCCAAACCAAAAATGTATCTGAAGGCTGACAATTTTGCATTCTCGAGGAATGCCTTTCCCCCAACACACATTTCACAAACACACACAATACTTATCTATGACATATTCAACAGAGAAAACACAATTTAATTCTGTTTGAAGCTCTTATTGGATTTGCAGTGGCGTGTCTGAATGAAAGCACAACACCAATATCCAAGTTCACACGTTTCGCAGGTACACACGATGGGTCCCACTCCGTGCTTGATTGCACTTTCACAAAAGACTTCAGTTAGCAGGGATAAAGATTGAACATAAAGTCAGACTACCTGTAGTCCATTCCCTGTGGAAAAGCCCACAGCTCTGATAAGATTACGTCGCATCTATTGTACTGTTGAGGCTTTGAGAAACGGCTGTCTATTCAAAGTTTTAAAGGGTTCGTCGCGGGCGCGCGGAGAGGTGGGAAAAGGGGGTACACCTGAAAGGATTAGTCGTCGTGCTACTAAAGTCAGTAAAGACTTTCTCTTGCCGACTGAGTAGTAATTGTGGATAGGCTTATTACTTTGGCAAAACCAGGAAAGAAAAAGATAAAAACCAACAGACACCCTCCCCCTCAAATGAACGACAAAAGAAAATTAAAGAGAAAAGCCAATAAGTATTGAGTGTGTGTGACGTCATTGATTACGTGTTATACAACCACTGATTGCTTATTTACTTTTACACAACTAGTCATCGGTATAGCGATCTCGTACACAAAGAGATGACTTTCCCTTAAATAAAACAAACAAACAAACAAACAAACAAATAAACAAACAAACAAACTTATAGTTGTACCAGGAAACTCGCCTTGCATGTCTTGTCGTTCCTCTGTTTTCACTTTGCTAGCAACGTGACGGGGAAACGTGAAGCCGTCTTGGTCTGCACAGTTTAATCCCAGCGCGGCCCCTCAGACTGTCCCGGACAGATAATCTTATCGACTGTCGTGTCCCGTGCGCAGTGATTGTGGACTTGACTCTGCAGATGGCGATCCTTTCAGAAGCGCAGTTCACTCATTATAATCGAAATAAATAAATGCGTGTTTGATAAGCTCGTCGTCGCATTCCAGTGAAACTGAAAATATCTCAGTAACCTGCAGATACATTCACGTGCTGTTGTGTAGCATTCCAGTGAAACTGAATATATCTCAGTAACCTGCAGATACATTCACGTGCTGTTGTGTAGCACAAAATACGAAAAATGATGGTTACTGACGGGAGGGGACGAGTGAACTTGTTTGGGGGGGAAATAAGGAGGCGGGATCGAGGCATAGGTACCCAGGGAGCTGGTACCCGTAGACTTAGAGGGTTTCTGTGTCAGCTCTCAGTGACGGTTGAGTACGCTCGAGAGTGACAAGAGACCAATCTTTTACGCCAACGCTTAGGCTTACTCAGGAAGTGGGATCTTAAACTGCTACTGTCACGGAACCCCCAGAGGCTAATCTGGAATTTTAACCATCAGAAGTTTTCTCCTGAAGTCTGCGTAGCCGGAAAGTGCTACCGCCGCTCCCGTTGTCCAGGATGCTGATTACATATTGTGTGTTTTATCATGGAGAGCGCTGTCTCACTTCGTGTTTGATTTAACCGTGAAAAAATACAGATGGAGTTTTTATTTTAAAAATTTTCATATTTTAAAAGCTTAATAACATTGAAATTAAAAATATTGTGTTTGGTAATGAAGTAAAAAATCGAAGATTAACAGAAAGATCTGATTATAATTAATGAGACAGTTAGTGACATAACGATCGCTCCACCCAACTTTGATTAGTAAGCGACATTCTAAGGACTCTTGTGCGTGAAATCTTATATTAATTAAGCAGCTGTAAACGCTATTCTAAGATCCTCTCTTCTATAAAGTCTGATTTTAAGGACCACCATTCCACCCCTCCCCTTCGTAACGTATAATTATAATGAAAATTTCTTAAATGACACTGTAAGGACCTCTTGTAAATTATGATATATGGGCATCTTGTTGTAAATTATGATATATGGGCCTCTTGTTGTAAATTATGATATATGGGCCTCTTGCTGTAAATTATGATCAAAATATGTAAAAATATCAGTTTCCACACCAGCCTACGTGATCTGTGACTAAATTGGCTAGATGTTAGTTCCACCCCCCAACCCTCCATCTCCCATATGATCCGTCCCCACTTATCCTTAAACCCCAGCTCGAAATCGACTCGAACGGAAGTGATTTCCATAATTACGTCATCATCACGCTAGAGGTTCGAAAACACAGGTTACATTTAGTGACAAGCAATAAGGTTGAGCAGGGGTGGGTGGTGAGGAATAAATGGATGGACTCAGAAGCTTCTGTTCTATGCCTGCAGCCCTCAAATCCAGCCAGTGCCTTCGGGGCTCGCAGTGACTGTCCCGATAGGGAACAGGCGACTGCACTCAAGTCTGCCGTCCGAACAAAATCGACGTTAGCAGAAGGCTTGAGGCGAATTTTGTTAGCTGGACCTTTTCACCTTTCGGGTCTAGAGCCTTAATTGTTTCAATGAGAGCGGACTTGCAGTATATGTACATATGTTGTTCGCTGGATTTAATTTGGGTGACTGGAGGACAGGTAAAGTCGTACTTGATGACTCCTTGTTCACAGATCGAAGAATGGCGCATGGCCTAGTCATTTTCGGGCGGTAAGTATTCATGCAGTAAGTACAAATAATATAGAGTATTTTATCTTCTTTAACTTTAAAATGAAACGGATTTTGCCTCATTTTCTCGACTTGCTGTAAACTGGTAAGCAGTACTAGAAGCGAATGAAATACTTCCTAATGTCACTTGTTCGTATGACTGATTAATACGATTAATACGATTAATAAAGTGTTACCCATAGATTAAATTTGCAGTAATGGTAGCATACGCTCCATTGTATTTCTAAAGACTTGTTGCATCAGTTCGTTGGACTAGATAGTGCTACAATTTAATAAGTAATTCTTATTCATAATTCTAAGTACAGGATTTAAAATTGCTGCCTGATTTTTACGACAGTCAGTATTTCAGAAATTACAACGCTTTAAAGCTCCCAGTTGGTGGTTACGAGAGCCACATGTCATTCTGATTAGGAGTAGTGATGATTTAACTGTCGTCACGGTTTTAGACTTTCATATCAAAGTCAAGCTGGGTGTGTTTGTTCATGTGTTGGAATTTTTATCGGTCGAAAGGAACGCACGCGGATACCCGTGTACGCGACTGTTAGATTTTACGCTAGGGTGGAGGCGTCAGGGGTAGTCTTTTATCATAAACTGTCACGGGTATACAAATTTATGACATATAACTGCTACCCACACAAAGCGTATTACTTCACGCAGCGTGGTGAGTCAGACCACGAAATTGGAAATGAAAGACAGGAAAATACACAGCAAATTTGAAAAGGTATTCAACAACGGTACTCTGTCGCTCAGTGAAACAGATTTTCCACCCGTTGTATTTTTGTAGAAAGTTTTGTGAAACTGCTTTTGAGGATGCTACATAAACACCCAAAGTCCAAACATTGTGTAATAAAGAAAGCATACCAATGAAAGCTAAGAGGATGGCTCCAGCTCGGCACCAAATACACTGTTCAACAACATAGTAGTTGATGTAGCCACTTTAAACTCTAGCAACAGAGTAGTTGATGTAGCCACTTTAAACTCCAACAACAGAGTAGCTGATGTAACTACTTTTACACTCCAACAACACAATACTTTTTAAATTCCAACAACACAATAGTTGATGTAGCGAATTTTAAACTCTAGCAAATTTGTGTTTGATAGAAGATATTAGTAGGTCTATTAGCTAATGGTGACAGCTGTCATTAATTAAACACGACATTGTTAATGTCAGTATGTTTGCTTTAGTTGCTAGCGCTCAGTTAGGAAGAGTTTCAAACAGGAAATTTCTGTGAAACGTTGAATAGAAGAAAGAAAATAATTAGTGCACGAAAAAGAAAGTTAACAGTAACTTTGCGAAAAAAAAAGTCATGCCGCATGTATTTATTTTTTAAAAAATCATTTGATTATTGATTTCAGTAACAATTTGGAGTGGTTTTATTTTTACACTTTTGCTGTTCTGCTTCACTAAAAGTTTTAGCAATTCTTCGGATGGTTCTGAGAGCTGGCATATTTATATTTTATTTCATTATACATGCTGTGTTCAATAAATGCACATTTATATCTATAACAGTTACGTGTATATCTATATCTGTAATTAGATCAGTCTATACTCATATAATTTATAACAATACTATATATATAACGTGTTCATGTTATTCACCCGCCCCCAAAGAGCAAACACAACAAATCACTCTCTGTATGAATTTGCTCTACAATTATAACAGTTCACAGACACCCCCTCCCCGTAATTTGATAGGTGTGTGGTCTCTGACATATACCATGTACTTTGGGGGTCCACGTCAAATAACTGTATTAAGAAAAATATATCTGCATTCAAAGATTATCTTTGTTGTAAGTCAAATCTATACTTCTTAATTGAAGGAACTGATATTTTAATTTTTTGTGAATTAAAAAAAAAATATCTTCAAAATTTTGGGGTCCCACCATATAAGAAATTACGCACACACTAACTGTTAAAGATGCAAAATGAGGTAAGATATTTAGGGGTCCACTCTTTTATAATGCGTGTCTATGTGAATAAGAATAATTAATACCATTATTAAGATTTTTTAAAAAAATCTTACATTCTAAAATGTCTGTAAGATTATAATTCTGGCCATTTCAAAACTACAAGACAAGAAATATGAGTAGAAATAGAAATGGATCTGAAAATAATAACATTAAAAGAAGTAGCAAATTGAAATACAGTAAAAAAATTTTTTTTTGCTGATGATAATGAAGCTGAACTTTAGGTTGTTGCTTTTTTTTGCCACCATTTCTCATACGTAAAATGCTCTATAACTCAATAAAATACACATTTCTAAAAATTTAATTTGAATGTGAATATTAAAATATTTTAATTTATATAATAAAAATTGAAATTGTTTGCTTTTCATTACTAATAGTAATACATACATACTATTTAGTTTTATTTCAATTTACCAGTTAAGCTATAAGTCATGTGACTGGCTCCAACACTTGGGGTCAATGAAAACAAACAAAAATATAGTATTGAAATTATAAGTGGAAATGCAAAACATAAAATATTTTATTTGTTTAATTCATTCTGTTACAAACTTGTTCTTTGATAATCTTCCATGTTTTCTTTATCAAGGCCATTTCAATGACCATAGCAGACACGATTTCATTCTTTCTTGGAACATTGCCCATGGTAATGCTGGAGAAAAATGACTTTTCATCACTATTCCAAGGGGTTCTTTTACCCATTGTTCTTTTTGAATTAGTGTTTGAACAGATACTGAGAGATGTATGAATCATTCTGTACACTCTTATATTTAGGATTCCTTCTATCGCTATGATTTGTCATTTCATTATCATAAGTTAGTGCTTTTTTTGAGAATAACTTTCCTCTAATGAAAAAGTTGATGAAAGCAGATTATTTTCTGCATCTGAAGGACCATCACTTCATGCATCTGATGGAGTTCTTCATTAATTGCTAATTAAAAAAAAAGTTTGGTCACCTTTACATTCTGTATAATATCCGTCGGCAGCCTATAAAGAACTCCTGTGTATTTGAATATCATGTCCCATGAATTCTGCAAGTTGACCTTGCTCATTTTCTGTTATTTCCATTGTTTGAGCTATTGTAGACACATGTTTTCTAAGATTTGTGGAGGTAAAGACAGAAAGGTTGCTAACCTTATCTTCTATTGATAATGACCTCATTACATCAGTACCTCTATATGGTCTTTCTCCATATGGGGTTGCAAACAGATATGGACTATCTTTCAATTTTTTATAAGTCTTGCTTCTGTCTTAAAGTGAGAATCAAACTATATTTTCCATCATGTTTGATGTCAAGAGACCAGAAACTCCTTTGTTAAATTTCTCACAAATTTTAACTCCGTTCAGATTCTGCACTAGTTTTATAATTCCACTGCTGTCAAGCTCTTTGCAACTTCCTCATCAATAATTTTATCGTATGAAAGGCCTTGTGTAAAATGTTCAACTCTCATTCTTTGAACCTCTCCACCCTTCTTGCTGTTGAAAAGCAGCACTTCACACAATGTTATTTTTGTCAAGGTTTTGAGTAGTCTTCACACTCCTTGGCTTCTCTGCTTTTATCTTTCACAAAACTGCAAAGCTTTTGCACATCATCACATGTTGGAATAAGCTGAGGTTTGTTAAAACTATCTCATTCAAGTGATTGGTTAGCAGATGATGACACAAAATCTGTCCAGTTTGCTTTAAAGACGTCTAGAAACTAACTGCTTCTTGTTTTTGTTGCATGATTTTTTTTGGTTTCATTTCAGCAATAGTTTTTTTTTAAAAAAATTGTGCACATTTCTGAGTATCTTGGTCTCATTGCAAGAAATCTTTTCCTTATTTATGGTTTTAGTCAATATAGTTTGCCATTTCTTTCACAGCATCAAATAGTCAGTTGAAGTGACTGACATCTATAACTTCGCATACATATTAATATTGAAAAATTGGTATGTTATTTCATTTAACAGAAACAAGTACATTACAATTGGAATTTCGTTTTAAGTTTTGAATCGACGCACGCGGTGATCAATGTGTTTTAAGCTTAGGCCGCCATTTTGATTTATTGAATGCCTCGTTGTTAGTGACTGGACGATTCCAGCCAATAGAAAGACATCACTAAAATTATACAGACACGTCTGTTGTAAAACAGTTTTGAAAAAGTAGATACGCATCGTACACACACTGACAGGCTGTTGGGTCGTAACCGCAGGGCACTACTTATGTTAACCTTTGACCATCTAGCTCGTGCCTCTTCACCTACAATAACTCACAAAGGAAAAGTGGCAGCCACCAACCCCATCTTAATCAGTTGAACTCGGAGAAGGGCATGGTGCCTACGGTCCTGATTATGTGTCATACTCTGAGAGCCATTTCCATCTTTTGATTTACATCTGTTGTCATTGTTTAAGCGGTGCGGCCAAGCGTTACCGATGCCAGGCAACGAGATATGAATATTGCGCTGAAAACCTCTTCCCTGAAAGCAGTGGTGTGGGGAAACACAATCGTGACTAACGACACAATCAATTTGTCTACTGCAAAAATATTTATCGACCCCTCCCCACGTTTTATTGTCTCAGAAATGATCTAGACAAAAATATTGAAAACAAAACAGTGGCTTTGACACACTTCCATACGTGTATTATACTTAAATTTCTCAGTTTATATAAAGTAGATACACTCACATTCGGGGATGTTTTTGCCATGAACAAATTGTATTCAGAGTAATAGTGTCTTGAGAGGCTTATTCATAAATGAGTGTCCATCGACTAAAAGAGTTTTGCAATACTCTTGGTGTGTAAAGAGTTTTGTATAGTAGTCTTGGTGTGTAAAGAGTTTTGTAAAATATTCTTGGTGTGTAAAGAGTTTTGTAATATTATTGGTGTATAAAGAGTTTTGTAATACTTTTGGTTTATTAAAAGTTGTATAATACTCTTGGTATGTAAAGAGGTTTATAATATGTTTTGTGTGTAAAACGTTTAATAATACTTTTGGTGTGTAAAGAGTTTAGTAATACCCTTGATGTGCAAAGAGTTTAGTAATACCCTTGATGTGCAAAGAGTTTATAAGAACTTATAATTCTCATAACGATTACGTGCTTAATTTTCATATCAACTTATTCAAAGTTAAAGTTTCACACATACCTTTATTTCCTGATATGGATTATTCACTATGGACAAATTGCAGTCTTAGAGAATAGAGCGTAAGGTTTTTGTTGTCAAAACAGTCATGATTTCATGATTTCATAACAAATGCTCAATGTTTGCTAAATTTAATAAGAATGGCTCTTACAAGACTATGGTAATGTCGGTTTAAGGACTATTAAATATGGACATTGA